>JASKUP010000103.1:32500-632500 GCA_030448955.1 Trichopoda pennipes
TGTATAATTGTAAGTTTTCACACATTATTAAATAATAAACAAATGCTTTTTATTTCGTTTTTAATAATATAATATGAATAACATTATTGCCTGCCTGTTTAACCAACACAGAGTAGGTTGTTTGATTGAAACTATATTGTCTCTTAAGAAATGCATTACTGTTCTTCATTTGTTGTGCAGTAAGTTCGAAGAAAAACCAGTTTGCAGCACTGCAAAAGTGAGACGTTGATGAAAGCTGATTACGGATTTTCATAACTTGCAAACAATTGTTTAACAGTTACAATTAAAGAATTAATTATTTCTTTAAGTGTTCAACAAACGCTTTATTCGAACGATTGCACAAATGCATTCAATTTCACTTTTCAATTTATTAATTTATTTAACTTCATTTTGCGCTCGGGATATTTCGAATATATCAAATGTATCAGGTACAACGCAGTGATGCATTTCAAATAGGCTATTCTGCAAACTAAAATCAATCAAGTAAATGTAAATGCAGTTCGACAGCTGATTGATTATTTTACTTTTTATTTTTCACAAGATGTAAGAATCTTCTACAAATCGCAAGATTTAAAAACACAATTGCGATTTGATGGTGTTCCGAAAACCACAAAAGTTTTAACTTTTCGATGTGATTTTATCTTTTCATAAACATAACAAACAGCTGATGTTTTGTTGATGATATTTTTTATGTATTGAAAATTGTTGGTATCAAAATATCACAAGTGAAAATAAAAAAACCTATAGTTTTTATACTGCCTGTATTGTAACAAAGTGAAATGACCGATTGTGTCAGTTTACAAATTAAGAAGTTTCTAAGGAATCTTATGAACACAAGACAACCACAACATGCTACATAAAATTCCACGAACTAAGTTTAACAATCAGAAAATAAAAGCAACTAACGGAACAAGGCATACAAACAAACAAACACTGAATAATCATTACAACATCTACATGTGATGACATTGAAATAGAGATTTTGAGTGAATGAAAGAAATAACCACTTCAAATAGAATATAAACTCCCCCTTTTAGTCTAAAACCGAGTTGAAGTGTGAATATTGTCAAGTGAAGATACAACGGTAAAATGGTAGTTTAAGTGTAAACGTTTTCGAGTAAAGACATAACTTTGCAGCTTTTAGGCATTAAAGTTTTATCATCGTGTATTTTAGTGTGTATAAAAGTTTAATATTTTTGAACCTGAATCGCCCTGAAGCCTGAACACAACGCTTCCAAATTGTGAAAATTGGGGTCTAAATAAGATATTAAGCGAATTTTGTTTAGACTTTTGTTTGAACGGATGTATGAAGTGATTAAAATACTAAACATATTGCCTAAACAAATATTCCAAATTGCGCAAATTTGGATCAAAACAAGATGGTCATTGTTATCGAATTTTGTTTAGATCATTGAACCTCACTTTTGTTTAAATGAAGACACGTCAATCAACAAAACTGAGTGATGATCATCCTGTTTTATTGGCTGGTGGAATTATTGGTTCGTAATTCTTTAGATACGCTGATCAGAACATTACAATCAATGGTGACGGCTATATAGAGCCATGAATACTGGCTTTTTCGTTTATCAATTGAAAAATTGAAAAACGATGAGATGCAGAAGATGTGGTTTTAGCAAAACATTGCGAAATATATTACGCAGCATTTGCCACAATTGATTTAACGGGATATGAAAAGTCGCTAGAGTCTACACCGTTAAGCCTGAAACGATTAGCAGTTGGAGGAAATAATTCGCTGGGTTATTAACGCTGTACGGACACAAATATTGGAAAGTAGTCATTGAAAATTGAACATCCAGATTGGACTAGCCCGAGTCAGCTGTTGGCGGTCATATGCTAGAAGTCATAATTTATAATGCCACAAGATTATCTTGTGAATAAAGTAAATTTCTGGTCGATTTAAAAAAATTCAACGTATTTTTATGCCAATTTAAAGCTCTATAACTCTATTAAAACACTCTTTATAAGTTACTGTTTTCCATTAACATTGTTTTCGTGCATCTTAACTAAGATAATAATAAGATAACTGAATTACTTACTTACTACTATAAAGATTAAAGAGAAAAGAAAAGATTGATAACGCACAGATGTTGCAAAAATGCGATGGTTGCATCGCCAGCTCATTTTAAAGTCATTTTAAAATTAAAAGGTTGTAGGCCCATCTCTTTATTTTTATATGATGTTACTACCGAAAAATATTAAATGCATATACTTCAAATAATTCTTCGCTCTAGTTCATGTTTCACTTAGCTTGTTTGGTCATTACGATTTTATATTAAAGTCACCACTAATAACAAAAGTATTCATTGCCCTGTCACTGATCTGAAGTAGTCAGTCATTCTAGTTTATAAGTCACTAAGCTTGTTCTCCATTTCGATGAAGTACAAAACCGATAATAATAACTCCATTGTTGTGTGTTTACTATTCTATACAAGGAAGACCTTCTTTAAAAGAAAGAATAAAGTAGGTTAATGCCATTTAATGCTTTTAATTTGTTTGTAACAATATAAATTCAGTTCTTCGTTCTATTTCATGCGTCACTTACCCTGTTTTTCGCACTAAGATTTCGTTTACAATAAAAAAACTCAATAAACTAAGCGTTTATTTAACGAAAAAAACGCAATAATATTAAAAATAAATTTTAATGCGTGGAGCTTTATTGTTGTTGCCAATAGATTTAGAAAAAAAGGAGAAAGAAAAAAAAACGGTTAAGAGATATACAATTTAAGCAGAGATATTTGCGAGTCTTATTGTAATAAAAAATAAAAATAAATAAATAAACTGATCGGGAACGTCTCTTGTATTGTTTGTCGATTTTGCAAAGACTATTTATTTGTTGCTCGATTCGGTCTAGACGTCTATCAAAGTTATCCTTAGCTGTCTTGGGTGCATAAGACACAGCTGCTAATTGCTGAAACTCTTCCACTTCCATAATTTTGTCCGCCAACTTTTGCTGGTAAGCGCTGTAACCAAAGTGATTTAAAAAACCAGTTGTTACTTTGTCTTTCGACAAAGTGCTTAACTCATTCAAGAGCTGAGATTGTCGCTTGTCACCAAGTCTATCTCCCATAACAATTATGCACTTTTTAAGATTGTGGTTCCGGTGGATTCAAAATAGCGTCTAATATTTGAAAGAGAACATTTGATTCCATCGCTGCAACGACAGTGTTAAACTTTGATGCGTTACTTAGTATAACAAATCTCTGCATGTTCGGGGCAAAAAGTAGGTACTTTCTCCGCCACAAGATTTATAGTTTCGGGTTATATGTTGACAGCCACATGCAGTATTACGGGCACTGGATGTGCGTTATCAACCTTGTGGTCAGTCATGATTTTCTTTTCAAACGACGGGGCCAGTATCACGTCGGGGTCACCACTCATGGCGTTGTCGTATATAATAAGTATTTTATTTACTTTACGTTTATTAATTTCGTATTAATTAACTAAATAATAAAGTTTTAGTTTAGAAAAATATTTGATTTGCGTGACTTTTACACGAGCAAATCGAGCGAGAAAAGGCTCATGGCATCTTTTACAAAAATTTGTCAGGTTATTTTGAGCGTAGTAATAAAATATACTTAGTAGCATATGTACAAAAGCAATATTGCAAATCACCCATAAGTTTGCACCTGTGCTTCGTGCAAGTGTTTTAATGAATTTAAGGCATTTTTACTAGTAGTAATGTATGCTTAGGGTCGTTGTCTTAATAAAACTTAAAATTAGCAGCAACACCCAATTTGCACGAACTTTCCTTAACATTAGTTTTTTAAATGTCCACTAAACCTTCTTAAAAGATAAAGGTTTTCAATTGTTGAAGTTACCATGCAGCCGCACACCATCACTTATAAGCCCCATGTTTCCCCCTTTTCTTAGCGTTTTTATCCCAAAAGTCTGCATTGTGTTTACGCAAATGTAACGGCCATCGGAACTAAAAGAACCTGTAAGATGTTAAAATGTTGATAAAAAAAGTCAACATAACGTGGCATATGAATTTTACCAATCTTATTCGATTAAAACTTATTCGATAAAATCTTATACGATTAAGCCTTATTCAATTAAACCTTATTCGGTAAGATCTAATTCGATTAAAATATGTTCATCAGAAGAAACAGGGACCATGATGTATCGCATTTTATCAGGGAAGTTGAAATATTCCTACAAATTTTTCAAGGGGGTGAGATGGAGGAGTTTATATATTATAGCTGCATAGTAAGGAAGATACAAGGAGAAGCAGCCAATATAATTCGAGGCTTGACAGACAACTCAAGGCAGAATGTGAAAAAGGAACTACTACAAAGCATTAGCAGTTAGAAGTAATGATGTAAGTCAATTATTAGATAATTTAAACACAAAATATGAACAAGATTCAAATAAACCCTTAAGAGTTTAGTCCAAATATAAATGAATCAATGATTTTTCGAACTTTCGTTAATAACATACCTCTGCATTTGGCGAGCATTATATATAGCCGAAATATTAATTCTATTCGCGAAGCATATCATTGTCCGCAGGAATACGACATGACCCGTAATGCAAATAATAGAAATTTCAGAAGCACTAATCAAAATACTTAATATACTAATTAACTCTATAGCCACAATCATTTGGAACCTCACCAGAGGCAAGATTTTGGACATATATATTTTGGTCCGAATAGACAGAACTTTTCAGACCCAGGAACACAAAGTTTTTCTGGTCACCGGGCACAAAATTTTTCGAATTCAATTCGACAAACGCAAAACTTTGATAATCGACAACATTCAAATGTAGTTCGAAATTCGCAACAATTTAGACAATATATTGAACAAAATCCGATTATTAAAAACTGAAGAATCAAATTTACGTTCATCCAGTAGGGAAACGGTTTACCGGTAGCACAATTAACTATTGGTAATTCCAAGATAGGATGTCTGATTGCTACTGGATCAACGGCATTAATATTAGATTGCGATGGATGCACTTCCTAGTTATAAGCGTTTGAAATTAAGCGAACTAACGGTTCGCTTCCCAACACTGACGGGCTAAATTGTTTTAAGTGTGAAAGAAATTGTCACAAAAACCCCAGGGAATTTTCTGATAATAATTTTATGGTATGAAGATTGTTCAAATTGACTAATAAAACATTTATTGGGATAATTGGTAATAATACATTAAAACCTTTAGGGACTAAATTTTTTTTGAGTGTATGTTCAAATTTATTTCATGAATACATGTGTCCTTAGAATTACGGCGAGATTCACGAACTGGAATTTTCAAATTTTGATAACTCAAAATACTGTTACGAATGTGTCTTGCTTAAGTTGTAAAATAAAATAATTAAGCAATAAAGCAAACTACTGGTTACAAACTGCGTAGAAGTTAACACACTCACAACTACAATTGGATATGCTGTTTACTAACTGTCTGGCATGCAAGAAAAAAAATGTATGCTGTTTATCATCTAAACGCGCAAGACAGAAACTAATTTTACAACAACAAACACACACGTGGTTTTCTAAGAAACCCTTTTTTACAAAAGCAACAACAAATGTATTGAAATAAATCCCAAGCAGAAACCTTATCAGCATAAAAACAAAAACAACTATACATACAGACATACAGGCGCCTATACATCGAATAAACAGCATACAACAACAAAATGCCATACAAAGGGAGTAGAAGATTCTTAAATCTTCTAGACTTTAAATGGACAAGTATAAATAGGGAAGCGTCTGAGCGAATAGTCAATCAGTGTAAAATTAAACCTCATCGACTAAAGACGTACATTTTAAGTAAATTGTTCTGAAGTGTCAGCTTTGTGTAGCTAAAACAAATAAAATAGTTATAAATTTAAAAATTGTCTGATCATTTGTGCAACAAAGTACAGTTAAAGCTAATTGAAATATTCGGCAGCTCGATAAGGTTTGTCCGTTGTGTGTATGATGCTAAAGATATACAGAATTTGGATGAATTATATAGATATATAGCAATATACAATAAGGATGAAAGAAATTTGTCATGCAGGAATTATCAAAAATTATTGTGGTTTGAAAACCAAAAATACAATCTTAAACAATTTATTCAGAAATACATTTATAATTGCGATGTTTGCAACAAATCGAAATATGACAGGAAACGAATGAAACAAAAATTCATATTACAAAAAAACCAAAGCATATGAATGAAATAATACATATGGATGTATGCACAAATAAAAAACACAATTTTTTTATCTTTCATTGGCAAATGTTCCAAATATGTTATATTTAGAAGATAGGAATAGCTGTACATAACAATGAGAGGAAAATTAAGTCAAATAGTTACGGACAATGAATTTGCATCTGTCAATGCAAATAATTTTTTAAGAATGGAAAATATTGCAGTACATTTTACCAAACCTAATAACCATACGGAAAATAGAGACATTGAAAATAACATAGTAGCGTATCGCACAAATTTATGACATTGAAAGTTCAAAAATCGGATTTAGCGGCACAGGCGCGAATATATAAATACGTAGAATGGTATAATAACTGCATTCACTCTACGACGTCAAGCAGACCATTTGATGTAATGCAGGGAACAATAAATAATGTAAAATTGTATAATCGATTGAGAAACTTTAAAGACTAAGAGAAACTTGAATATGGAGCAATTTACTTATGACAGATCGGACAGACATAAATACGAACCTCGACATAGAGAACTGAAAGTAGATAATATCCACCCATCTAACATTAGGCATCCTTTTAAATTTACAGATCAGCCCATAAGTGAGAACAATAGCGGATATGCGGAAATTAAGTTAGATGAGGTAACAATGGTTCGAATATATACAACAATAATACACAGGATTTATTTGACGGAATTTCAGGAGATATTTAACCACATTGAAAATAGTATAAAACAGTCTGACATTAATAAGCTACTGTTGCAGACTCAACTTGCCAGGCTTAAAGCTAAATTTCGTACTATACAATTGGGTAGAACTTAAAGAGGTTTAATTTATATTTGGGGATCGGCTCTCAAATGGATGACAAGAACTATGAGGAAGGTAGGGAAACGATACGGAATCGCTTACAATTTTTAGATAGCAATAATCCTAATATAATAGAAAATGCGAATAAACACATCAGAATAACAAATCACTTGGACATTCCTTCACACGTTTTTTATCTCGATTTAGTGTTAAAGCTTAAACTTTAGATGGACAAATTGAACATACACAGGATAATATTATTGCTCCCAACCATAATCTTATGACTAATAATATACTAACACCAAAGGAATTAATGCCTTAAAGATTAATTTTAATAAATTACAACAAATACAAGTAACAGTTGCTAAGTACCGGAATGAACAAATTATATTTTTCATAAAGGTACCACCACTAAATATTATCTCAAAATCATTGACTCTAATAATTGAAAACAAAGGTTTTGAATTAGACATAAGAATACAACAAATTGTTACTATCAATGATACTGTTTACGACTAAAATAATGAACATCATGTTTGAAATCTGACGAAATCAAATCTGTATTTTTTGGAAGTTGAACAAGGAATAGTACTTTTAAAAAATGTAAGGACTGCAAAAGTAGAAAATTAATTTTAAGTAGAAATCAACTTCTTACATTTAATGATTCCAAGATAAAAATCAATGTTAATATTTAGCAAAAAGAATATAAAGCAAGTTTTGCCTTATTGCCAAATTTAAATAATACAGAAACCGCTATATCTTTGGATCAAATAGCTATAAATGAAGTGAAAAATATACAAACCATAGTAGAATTAAAATATCATAAAACAATACATTTCCATTCAATAATTGGAAACTCTTTTCTTACGATTTGTGTTGCTCTTGTACGTTTGACTCTCTTAATCATAATTTATAAGAAATACAAAAAATCTCTTAAGAAAATCCAGAAGAATTTTCAATCTAAGGAGGGAGGAGTTAAGTCCGATGAAACACCGAAATCAACAGATTCCATCGAGACTGGAAACCTTATTCCCACAATAAGATTAAATTACAGAGAGTAATAAATATGAAAACTACAACAAAGAGTTTATAAACTTTGTAATTTTAATATACTTTAAACATTTTCAGTTCGTTCACCTAAAAATAATATTAAATAAAAAATTAACAAAATTGGAAAATTTAAAACGAAAGCAAAGTGAAACTTGATACCTTTGTTTTCGTCATTTTACTCCCTACAAATACAATTTTGTTTTACGATTAAACCATTGAAACTCCGACTAAGGATATTGAAAACAGAAAATATTGAGTAATAAGAAATCTAGAATAAGAACTTTTTGGTATAAAACATTGATTGAAAAATAAAGTTTTACATCAAAACTAAGAGAATACACATTTTATGTATTTTTGTATATTTAACTCGTCTGAACAATTCAACCATCAAACTGGGAATGATCAACTCGTACGGATTGGGCCCAAACATGTCGTTACCGCTGACATTAACTCCGGCCGTATAATCACGCCTTCAGCCTTGTTGGATCGAACATCGCTCCAAAAAAAAAATTTTTTTTTTTAATGTACTATTTTTACTTTCACATAATTTAAGAAGATTAATTAACGAACTAAAAAAATAAACAAAAGAAACTGAACTTAAAATTTTTAAGCAATATAGTGAAAAAAAATTTTCCATATGTAATGTGTAACAAGCAACACTTTGCCTTTACGTTAAAAGTATTTTTACGTAAGACACTGGATATCCGTCTACTGCGAAAAAGTGTCGACAATATTTTTTTATAAATTTTTTAAAATATTAGTTAATAGAATTTGATTTAAAAGTTTCTTTAACATTTAATTTTATAAATGAAGTTAGCAGTATCTGGAACGTATTTAAAATTTGTGTAGGACGTATTTATCTTCACCCCTTAATAATATTCTTGTTTGATGTCAATGTAAATTTGGTTTCAATACCTCAAGGGGTTTCTATATTAAACAATTTTAAGTTTCTCCTGTGATGGAAAGTGACGTTAAGTTATTTTCAACTTTATATGACGATTTCTAAAAACCCAAAAACATTTTTTTAACTTTGAAAAAATAATTTTACCATGCAGTAACCAAACAATAGCTCAGTTTGAGCAATTATTCGCGATAACTTATAAAACTTAAGTCAGACTTTATATTTTTATTTACCTAAGTACATGCGAATGTAATCTTTAACTTCATAAGGTGACTCCAAGTCCCGTAGAAAGGAAACAAATGTAGGTACTGTAAGAAAGATATTAATAAATTATTCGTTAATAATTAAAACTTGAGAAAACACAAATATTTTTACACTAAAAAAAATACAACAAGAGCATGCGCAATGACAAAATATATAACGTGAATATATTCGGTTGACAAATTTTAGGTTAGAAAACAAATTGGCTTAATATATATTACTTTTTTGGTCAACTTTTTTGTTTTATTGATACCAATGTAAAGTAAAAATTTGGTAATCCATAATCGAATATTTCCGGCCAAAAGTCCAACCCTAGTGCTTCGGCACACGTCCGCTCGTTTCCCAAAATTTTGACGCTTATTTTGCAATAAAGCTTTGCTTATCTCGTCAATACAGAGCCGAATTTCATTTTTCCGAACGACAACTGTTTGTGGATTGTTCACGTCGGCTTTAGATCTTGAAAAACTTAAAATTTATCAGCGTGCAGGTGAAGAACTTTATGCAAAATGTTGCGCAAATTTCATCTAGAGATGTCCAATTTTTGGGAACATCGACAGGTTAAAGTTCTATTCCATTAAATTACTAACAGCGGTCTCGACACAGGCCTGATTACGTAGAAAAACTGTTTGAATTTTACGAAGTGCTACAGCAAAATTTTCACAATTTTAACCGTAAATTTTTACAATTAAAATCTGCTCAAAAGTGTAACTGTCCATGAATAAAATTTCCAAACGTTTTACTAAACAAATGTCAAATAACTGCAGCTTAGTTCTTGATATTTAATCAATTTTCAATTTACTTCCCTAACCCCAAATTTGACCACCCTACACCCTGATAACATTTCCTAATTAACTTATGGTATGAGCAAAACTTTTCTTGTGGGCCTATCAACATCCATCACTCCCATTCGATGTTAAAAATTCCCCAGATTCTATTTTATTTA
The DNA here is from genome assembly GCA_030448955.1 of Trichopoda pennipes. Lineage (NCBI taxonomy): Eukaryota > Metazoa > Arthropoda > Insecta > Diptera > Tachinidae > Trichopoda > Trichopoda pennipes. The sequence goes on from JASKUP010000103.1 coordinate 42,632, forward strand.
CATTGTTACGATGATGCTTCATTTAGATACAAGAAAACGATGCTGAATGAAACTCCATATAGCGTCGAAGAAAACATATCTTATGATTAATAGTTTTCTTACAAAAAACACATTTTGACTTATGAGGGTTTAAACAAAATCCATTAGCAGTTGACGAGCAATAAATTATCTAGCAATATTTTCAGCAATGAAGATGATTGGACTACTCAAATACAACTGCACAGTGCAAAACCTGCTTAGGTAAACCGTTAGCATAAATAGAAAAAAAGAGTGGTTCACGGAGTGATCCTTGAGGCACTCCCCTAGATAAATCTAACACCGAGGATTAAAGATTGCGAACCACTACATAGATATGAAGATAGTGGTCGTGTGGAAGTTAAAGATAAGTTAAGTCGAAGTTTCATGCAAATATTGGTATTATCAACCATGTCAAAGTCCTTAGAGTGATCAAGAAGTACCAGTATAATTATTTTTCGTTAATCAAGTTTACGTCGTATATTCTCAGTCACTTCCAATAGAATAGAAACACAGCAGTGATTTTGACGAAAGCCTTAGGCCTGACAAACAACAAAGCGTTATTTTTAATACAACATTTGATTGTGAAGAACTTTTTAAAAACACTTAGATAAAAAACACACGATGACAATTAAAAAAAAAAACATTTTTGTATGAATTCTCGGTTTGAGCGCGACGCGTTAAATGTTACTGACCCAGTCGGTTCTATTTCGATAATGATGAAAACAGGAATAGAACCACCATTATGCTTCGACAAAGAATATGAAGAAGGAACTACTAGGCGCTTTTTGTTGCCATTGTGTCTTCAAAGCTACCAATGGAACCATCTGTCTCATTGGAAAAACGCAGATTCTGGCTGCATAACGACAACATTGAAAAGCCCTGCTTTACATTTTTGAGACGGGAACAACCACCGGACTGGATTTCCTTAAGGCGGCTGTTAATGGAGGAGTGTGATTTGTTTTACATCCGCGCCTGACCATTAGTCTTAATCAGATGGTGGACAAACCACTATTGTATAATTTGGAACGTCATACATGCGTCCTAGATAGCCGAAGCCATAATTCTATGCAACAGAACCACCTAGTTGCAACTTTAATGATTTCAGTACAGGTCTGCAAATCATCACACCTTGCTAAAGAGTTGGAGACTTTCCAACTCCTGTCCAGAACACATGTCAAGCATGCTCACTGGACTGAATCATTCACTTTGCGTGTCATTATCAGTGAGATGATCCTGGCCACCATAGAAAACCATTGGATATGGGGCCGCAAAACCACAACCACCACGATGCTCCCATATAGGGGCCAACCTCAATGATCAGCCAGAGAACTATTAAATGTCTAAAGAGACAAACAATAAACTCTGTTTCCAGTTGACTCCCTGTCTGCCTTCAGGGGACTGGGCTCCCTTTTTCCCCCAGTTGCACAGGTCCAGATAGTTGAGTACTCTATAAGAACCGATAAACCCCCAGGGGGTTGTTAATGGAGGAATGGATGTAACCACAGTATGCACTCCACACGCATAAACTATATGAACAGACCACAGTCAAATCAGTTTTTGGGAAAAAACCACCGCCGTCGGTTTCAAATTTACAGAGGAAGGCGCAAAGAACCTTCCACATGAATACCGAATCTTCACCGACACATTCTCAAGTAGAAAACTGCGAACATTATGCGGAAGGAGATGACAACGGCAAAAACTACATTGAACCTACTGGTATACATTTTTTAGCCTAATAAGCTCTTCGCTTCCTTATTTTATTCTTAAGTTTTTGGTAGACACAGGATTCAGTAAGAATTATTTGCAGCCACACGAAAAAGGATTCAAGGATTTTGCAAAATCAGTCGTAGGTAACGTTGAGATCACAGAACATACTCTATGTAGCTGTCTCCAGCATGAATTACGTCTCTTATATCCTTAAGGGAGTAGTTCTCAAGGAAGCCGTCAAATGTTTTTAGGGATGGTATTAGAAAAAATTTATTTCCTCCTCGAAATTAAAGAGTTTAACTGGAGACAGCTACATGATATTGAAAAATGAAGAAAAAAAAAAGTGGGTCTGAAACAATTAGCGTCAGAAACGAAAGGTAAATACCAGGGTTCAGAATTTTTCATTTATGAACATTCAAAAATCAACATTCATGATATTTTTCATAAATGAGAAATCTAAAATTTTATATTTATTTTTCACACTCATAAACGAACAACAAAAAATGTTGTGGTTATTTTCATACATGAATGCGAAGAACAAGAATTATTAGTCTTATTCATATGTGATAAATGATAAATTAGCTACTTCTCATTAATGTTATTTTTCATAAATGTACATGTTCATTTATGAACGTTGAAATTTTATAAAATTTCTCATAAGCGAACGTGAACAAATTTTCTACCTACGATCGCAGTTTACCGTAAAATGTAGTAAAAACACATGGGTACATATTAACTTAAAATACAATATTGCAATATATTCTAAAAGAAATAAAAAAAAAACATTTTTTTCCTGCATACGCCGACAATTGCGCATTATTAAATATGTGCGTTTATGTACGCGAATGCTTAACGCGCATATTTTTAAGACCTTTTCATTTATGAAAAATTATCAAAATTGTAAATATTCAAAAATGAACACTTGTGTGTTTCTCATTTTTTCACTTATGGATAGAAAGAAAAAAAATAAATCGTCTCATTCACAAATGAGAAAACACAAAATAATTGTAGTCTCTCACACATGTATGAGAAGAAGCGGCTAAAAAATGACATGTACATATTCATACATGTATGAACAGTGAGTGAATACTTCGCTACTCTGGTAAATACTATAAATATTAAATTAGATAATTAAACTAATAAACAAAAGTCGGACGTGAATCGCATTGTAAACGAATTTCAAAACCTTTTTACGGATTCAAACGAGAAATTAACTTATACAAACAAAGGTTGTTGGCGAAATTTGAACTACGTCAGACACTCCGATGTACACTAAGTTTTACCCATACCCCTCGTCATTGGAACCGGAAGTCGAAAAACAGATGACAGAATCATAAGACCATCTAGGTAACCATACAACTCACCGGTGTGGATTGTCCAAAACAAAAAATCAGAGTCAGAAGGGAACAAACAATACCGATTAAAACGAAAGAGCTATTTCTATTTTTGACACCTGGCATGCTTACTTGAAGTAATCTAAATCAGAATCATCTTAAAAGTCTTAAAATTAAAGGTTTAAAAATGTTTGCATATGTTGTTAATATGCAACAGAATAAACGTATAGTTACACAATATAGTTTTGCAATAAAATAGCAAATTTAACCTAATAACTTACCATCAACTTTCGTATTCATAATATTTAAGCTTTTTGTACACCAGTTAGTAAACTCTGCTTCATAATCATCACACTTATTAGCTGTGTTGTTTTTATTTGTGGCTTTTTTATTATCATTATTTCCACTGGTCGCCATCGCTCCAAAAGGTGTATCAGTTTTTTGTGGTTTTGTTATCTTGGTTGCTGACCCAGAATTGTTTGTTAGTTTCTTTTGATTACTGGATCCGCTTGCAGTGCAAGCTGCTGATGGCGATAAGGCATTTTGCATAACGGCAACGCTTTGGCTCTTTTTAATATTTTTATTTGACAATGATTGCATAGTAGAAGAGTGTTGCTGAGGCTGCTGCTTTGTAATTATTGATTTTTGTTGCAAGTTTAATGATTGGGAACTAATTGGAGCAGCTGGTAAATTAATACTACCACTGTTATTGTTGACATTGTTGCTATTGCACAATGCTGCGCCGAGTGATTTATTGAATTTATGAGGATCGTCCCAAAATCCGGTAGCGTTTGTTGAGGTTCCCCATATTTTGCTTCCACTCCAAATGCTTGCAATATTGCTTGAACAATTAAGTGACCCTGCCACAGTGTTGCCAACAGAACTAAAAGCTGCTAAATTATTTTGAAGTTCTTGTTCTTTGCGCCTTTGTAATTCCATTTGCTCTAAAGCCAAACGCTTTGCTTCTTCAGCTTGTATTTCAGCAAAACTTTTAACAGGCACTGGTGCAGCATTCCATTTGAGAACAGTGTCTTGGGATTCAGCAGATGCTGCTAATGCGCGCAACTGCTTTTCTTGAATTTCTAGTTGGCGCTGTTGATCCGCACGGCGTTCGCGTCTTTCGGCCTTTTGTATTTCAGCCAAGCCCGGTCCTTGTGTTTTTGTAGCCATTGTCTGAGTAGACCAGGGAGCAACCGAAGACTGTATACGTTGTTGTTCTTTAGATTTCTGATTGCATGCTGAAGTTACAGAATTAGGAGATACTAAAAAATATATAATTAAAACAAATTAATAAAAACTTTTATAAAGCTTAAAAAGGTTTTTTATATTGAGTCCTTTTATCGCAAAATAGTAACACAGTTCGTTAGAGTTTTAAATGAAAACGATAAACACTTTATTCACTGATGACTACTTTAATATCACCCCTTATTGTTAGAGTTATTATCATTCAGTGTACGCGTCTGCTTGGCCGTGTGTTTTGTTCTTGTTCTGTGTTAGTTAGCTTTACTTTTGTTGTTAATCTTATTTCCTAGAATTTCTTAAAAGCGTGTTGTAGTCTTGCGCGTATAAGATTTCTTAGAAAACTGCGTAGTTTGTAAAATGCACAGTGCGTTTCTTATAAAACTTAAACTATCTTCGTAACAATATTTATGTTAAATTTTTACTTTTGTTTGTGTCTTTAATATCTGTGGCAATACATTATACCATCTTAAGTCGAGTTAAGTCAAAATCAAGTTTGCGTCCTATTTCGCAAGTTCTACTTGCTATCAATGTGTCGTTAAATCCGTTTTCAAAAATTCAAATATTCCGATTTTCGAGTATGTTTTTAAGATTAATTGTTTAACCCTAATAAGTTTTTTTGTATTATATTTCAAGAGGCACAACATCTCAAAACTTAAGATTTTTAACATGTCTTAAGTTGTTAAAAAGTTTTTCATAAAAACTTATGTTTTCATAAACTAAAAAAGGACTTGGCATTTCTTATCAATTTTAATATATATAAATCCATATGTCTACTTAAGCGTTTATGTGTAAAATTACTTTTCAGATTTTCACCACGTAGATGAACTTAAGTGCTTATTATAAATTTGATCTCATTAAAAATACATGTAGTTTTTTAAAACATCTTAAGTTTACTTACAATGCTTTGCTAAATTTCATTTGGACGGTAACGGTATTTTATGTGAACACAGCGCTGTTTTTGTGTGCGTTCTTTTTATTTCTTTTTCAAGATAAGCTGTTCAGTTGATGAGAGACTGTTCAGGTGTTTACATCATTCATTCAAAAACATGGAAAGCGAAAATTTGTTTGATATTAACAATGTCAGTAATGCTGATTTTTCCAGTGATAATACACTTGTTGATCCTAATATTAATATAAGTAATTGTACCGCTCCCAGCTTAGGTTCAGAAAACGAAGTTGTAAGTGTTGTAAAAAAACCTAATGTAATATGTGGTTGTATTTACATTATAGGTGAATTATAGAGTTGTTTCAAATGAAGTGGTGTCAAAAGGAACTTTTCAATCGTCCCGAAAAGAGATAAGAAACCTCGGAGTTATACAGCAAAAACTGGAAAAGTTGTTCCTGCTCGTGTTGTTTGCCCTTTGGAATCTTGCAGAAAACGATGCGGTGATGGAATAACATTCAAAGAACAACAACTCATGGAATCAAGGTTCTAATAACTCACGTAAGGCATATGCCACAGGATTAATTGATATTCAAGAAACGAGCACTATAAAAAGAAACATGACAGAAATCCTCGAAATAGAACGAATTCATACCATTATTTTTTAGAGGTTAAAGGGAATAGAATTTCTGTTTGCCAAATATGCTTTAGATTCACATTATCTGAGATAGAACAATTTATAAAAACGGTTGCGAAGGCAAAACTAGAGGGATATTGTAAAAATGAGGATTTGCGTGGAAAGCATATATGTGCCCGAAAATTTTCTACAGCAAAAGAAAATCAAATTTTAGACGTTATTTGCCTAGTGATTTGAGTGTAGCTGAAATGCATTGTCTTTATGGAGAGAAATACAACCATTCCATATCGCTGTCAAAATTTGCTCAATTATTTAAGACTTAATTTAAAATTTAAAAAACCTAAACTTGACACTTGCCACAATTGCGATTTGCTGCAAAGCAAATTACTGGTTGCTAAATCTGAAGAAATTAAATCTCTAAAATCAGAGCAAATGGATGTTCCAGCACAGCAAGCTTATGATTTAAAAAAAAAAAGTGATAAAGAAAAAGCTTTAAACGATACTAAACTCCAAGCATTTTGTTTTGACCTTCAGCAGTGTCTTCCTGCACCTCTGTTGCGGACTTCGCTATCATTATATAAACGACGATGCATGATTTTGCTACAAGTCCACCAACATGCTTTATGTGGCATGAAGCAATAGCCAAAAGAGGTGGAAACGAAATAGCTTCATGGGTTTTTGCCCACTTATTGCAACTAAAGGCCAATGTTAATCATGTTGTTTTTTACAGTGATTGCTGTCCCGGCCAAAACAAGAATTCTTTCGTTGCTACTATGTTTGTGATTTTTATGAATTTGGAAAACAGCGTAAGCATTATAGATCACAAATTTATGGTCCCTGGTCATACACACGTGGAGTGCGATAGAAAAAAAGAAAGAGAAATCGTCGAGAAAAATCCATCATTGGTACCAATTCATAAGAACAGTCGGAGTAAAGACAAAACGTTTGGTTAATGAAATGGATCAATCAAATATTTACGATTTTACACACCCTTCGAAAATTTTTTTTTACTTGGCGAAAGGTAGATGACAATGGTGATAAATTCAGTTTGCATAACATTAAATGGTTTAAATTTACTAAGGAATATGATACCACCTTTATATGAAGATGATCCTTTCAAAAGCATAAAAATAACAAAGCGAGGAATCAATTGTGTTAAAATGAAAGCTTTAAATATAATAATAATAGTTATTTGACCTTTTTAATATTTTTTATTAGTTTATTATTAAGCACTAGGTAATTATTTAATAAAAAATTTGTAAAACTTTATTTTTTATTATTTTTCAATATTTCGCCAAACCATTGGTTGGCATCATCAGGATAAACAAAAAGAATGTATAAATAAATAATAAAATTGAAAAAATTTTTTGATTAACAAATTCAAAATAATCAAAAACTTTTTCAAAAAACAAAACAAACAAAAACAATAACAACTACAAAACAATATTATTTTACACACATATATTAAAAAACATAAATTTAATGACCAAACATTACAAAAACTTAAAGTATTAATTATTAATATTATGCAGGTATAGAGTTTTGTTTTATAATTTTATGCGCCAAATGTCTATAATTTTGTGCAACATTCTCCGTATCTGCTTTAAAATTTATTCTTTTGGTTAATGGTACTTTAATTATTTGTAACATTTCTAACATATACCGACGTTTATAATTTTTTTCTAAATTTAAAATTGAAACATTTTCAAAGTTAAGATAGTGATTAACTTGCGAAGATAATGCTGTTTTTTGTAAACTAATATTATTCTTGTATTTTTGGTCTGACCTATGTCCTGCGATTCTAGTTTTCAATTTATTTTTTGTTGTGCCTACATTAACCTTATTACAATCCTCCTTATCATTACCGTTACAAGGAATTTTGTACACTACATTGGACATATTTAATTTTTGAATTTTATCCTTAGTGTTACTAAACAACCTATTTAATGTGTTAGTATTCTTATATGCCATTTTGTATTTATTTGTATCAAAAATTTTTGAATTCTCTATTCTTTCAGACAAGACAGGTATACAAGTTATCGATTTACCTATTTTGGGTTCCGTTCCGCTGCTTATAACTCTTTTCCTCCTATTATTAATTAAATTGGTTAATTAACCTATTTGTTAATCGTATTGGAAAATTGTTCTCAGTTAATAATTTTCTAGTCTTTTCTTTGTTCTTTCTATGGAATTCTTTGTCACTTATTGTTAAAATCCTCTCATTAAATTATTGACGGTGTTAATAATAATTTTTTTATTTTGTTTAGAATAATAATTAATAATTCTACCTGAAGCAGTTGGTTTTTGGTATCAATCTATAACTAATTCTTTAATTCTTCTTATTATTAAGGGGTCTAAATATGGAAGTTTAGCATCACATTCCCTTTCAATTGTACATTTTATTGAAGTGTCAAATTCATTTAATGTTTCTAAAATTTCGTTAATTGCAGATTCAGATATAATACAAAACAAATCATCAATATATTTTGTCATAATTTTTAACATTTAATTTTTCAATAACGTTATCTAACAATTTTTCCATAACAATATCTGCCACAATTGAAGAAGTCGGAGAGCCCATCGGAAGTCCTTTTCGCTGGATATATATCTTTTCATTATACCGAAAAACCTTTTCTCTATCTTTGTAAAATTTTTCAAAACATTCAAATTCTCTTCTATTGTGTTGTTCGCCGCCAAATCAGCAGGAATACTTGAAAATAATGATACTACATCAAAATAAATTAGTTTTTCGTGATCCTGCACATGAAGATTTTTAATTTTTCCCTTAAATTCAATTGACTCTTTTATATTACACTTAGAACCCTCAGTGATCTTTTTCAATATGTTAGTAACATATTTACATAATTCGTAAGATGGTGAATTAACAAATGAACAAATTGGCCTTAAAGAAAATTCCTCTTTGTGAATTTTTGGCAGTCCGTATAACCTAGGTACAATAGCAATTTTAGTTTTAAGCTTATTTCTTTCTGTAATATTGCTTATTTTAAGTTTAAAAAGTTCTTCTACTATATCATTATTAATCTTCTGCAATTTGAGTCCTTATTTACTTGGGTGTACTTAGTTATGTATATCTCCTACAATATTGTTAATCCGTACGTTATACTCAGTTTTATTTAAAGCTACAGTAGTGTTACCTTTATCTTTATATATAAAAATAAGTTGGGTTTTCCTTCCTGACGTTATAACTCCAGAACGCACGAACCGATTTCCACGGTTTTGCATTGGTTGGAAAGGTCTCGTGAGGTTTATAGCACGGTTTTGCATTGGTTGGAAAGGTCTCATGAGGTTTATAGCAAAAAAAGTTCAGAAAAAATTTCAAGAGAAAAACAGGAAAACAGGGAAAATCATTTTTCACATACAGCGCCATCTCTGATACATAGCATGTACTACAACGGCACCAGTACGTGGTGTGCGAGTATCCCTCACGAAAGTAAGTACGTTTCATTTTAAGTAGATGGCGCCGGTGCGTGATACATTGTTTGGCAGCTACTCATGCGCACGAGTTACATACAGAAATAATTATATTAAATTAATAAAACCAGACTGTTCAAATGAACATACCCCCCGGGGGCACATATATATGGTCCCCATAGAACTTCGACTATCTAGACACAATACAACTGGGGGAAAAAGGGAGCCCTGTCCCCTGAAGTCAGCAGGGGTACAACTGGAAACTCCACTTTATTTCCACGGGAATCAGTAAGCCGCGGAGTTCGTTATTTGTCTCTTTAGACATTTAACTGTTCTCTGACTGATTATTGAGGTTGGCCCTTTATGGGAGTGTCGTGGTGGTTGTGGTTTCGCGGCCCCATATCAGGTCTTTTGTTTAATATGGTGGCCAGGATCATTCCGCCGTTAATGACACGCTAGGTGAATGATCCAGTCCAGTGAGCATGCTAGACATGTGTTCTGGACAGGAGTTGGAAAGTCTCAAACTCTTAAGCAAGGAGTGATGATTTGCAGCCCTGCTCTGGAATCATCGAAGTTGCAACTAGAAAGTTCTGTTGCCTATAATTATAGCTTCGGCTTCCTAGGACGAGCATGAGGTTCAAATTATGCAGTGGTTTGATCCACCATCTGATTAAGGCTTCATGACCAGGCGCGGATGTAAATCTAATCACACATTGTTCAAATGAACATGGAAAATGTAGCAATTAAAAAACGTTTAGATTGTGGAAAATTTGGTAATTAAAGAATAATTAAAATAGATACAAATATTTTATTGCATAATAAATATTTTTGAAAAACAAAAAAGGTCCTAAATAAACACAAATAATTTCTTCTGTGTTTTTCCCAATCATAAAGAAGTGGAAACACATGTGGACCATAGTGCGTTTATTTAGGACCCTTACAAAATAGTGTTTAAGGACATCATTATAAAAAAATAGAGAGATTATTAAATTGTCATTGAAGAAGTAAAGTCGTGTCAAAAATTAGTTAAGAATAATTAAAATATTAAATAAGTGCATATATTTTTAAGAGAAATTGTACTACAAGTTAAAAATAAAATAAATAGTAAAATTAAATACAAGAAAAGTGACCAAGTTGTTTCTTTCTTATTTCCTTAAGAAAAACGACCGAACTTCGGTTGAATATTTGTTTCACGTAAAAATTGAGGTTAAAGTTATTCGTTTCCAAACAGTTCAATTGGAAACCATCAAATCAATCACGCGTATTGTGCCAAATTTTTATTCATCTTCAACATCAGGCATTTGTCCTTAAGGTGGTAAGTTGAACTGTGTAAATTATGTGGATCGTGCATTTGAGGTTAAATTCACCAGAGTGTCCATAGTCCAGAATGCAGAGAGGATGACGTGCGAACATCGGCCGCCGCACAAGATATGCAAGCCAGCAACAAGTATATTTACATATCTTTTGTTTGGGTACGGTTTTCCGTCGACCCTCGTCAAATTTGGTTTGTGAACAAACCGGTTTCGGCTGTTTGCCATCTTCAGTGTTCTTTTCGTACTAGTTGCGTTCTATTGTCAGTTGTGTTTATATAGTTCGTGTCTCCCTTCATGTTATTGCGTTCGTCACTTTCTGTCTTTTTTTTGCCTACATCTCTCTCTCTCCTTTTTTGTTTGTCTCTTTTTACCTAATTTGTCGCTCCCTTTTTCATTCGTCTTCTTTCCTAACTAAATTCTTTTACGATCATGCTTGTTGTCCGTTTTTGTTTATGTGTGAACCTATTGGGTTTTCTCCTTTTTCCCTCTTTTATGTGGTTAACACAAACAAGTTAACGTCAGACCAAAAAACAAAAAATGTGGTTTACCAAAGAGCACTTCAATGAAACGGATAATTTGCGGACACGTATAACGCTTCGATTCAGTATTTACTTTGGATTCACTTTAATTTTTTACTTAGGGAAGTTCAACTAAATTCCACTTCATTTTTTTATCGAAATGAATTCATTACTGTTGTGCAATGAAATAAAATTTTTCCTTTTCAAATATAAAACAAAAAAAATTTTTCTTCATCTTTTAATCCCCAAACGAAATGTTACAAAAAACGAAGCCATCTGGTGGCGAAACGGAGTTCGCCGGGTTTGCTAGTTTGCTTTTAAAATTAATAAATCTTTATTATTTTTCAAGAACCTTTCACTACTTCACTACTGAAGCTTTAAATAAAACTGACTATAACGTACGGATTAACAATATTGTAGGAGTTACACACCCAAGTAAATAAGGACCTTACTACCAAATTGTTTGTATGTATGTATGTATGTATAGTTATAAACAGTTTTTTTTTTTAAATTTTTAGTTTTTATTGTTTTTGTTTGTTTTGTTTTTTGAAAAAGTTTTTGATTATTTTGAATTTGTTAATCAAAAATTTTTTTCAATTTTGATTAATTATTTATACATTCTTTTTGTTTATCCTGATGATGCCAACCAATGGTTTGGCGAAATATTGAAAAATAATAAAAAATAAAGTTTTAAAATTTTTTATTAAATAATGACCTAGTGCTTAATAATAAACTATTAAACAATATTAAAGCTTTAAGAAATTGCTACGATTTACCAATCAAAATAAGCAACAAAAAGAAAAATGATCTCATAGATATGCTGCCGCTAGTGGATGCAATTTATATAGGTTTCTATATGAATTTATCTTTGGAAGACATACTAGATTATAACCCAGAATAATTTGAACGCGAAGAAATAAACGTATAACAACATAAGTACTTGTATTTAAAAACAAAAATTTTCCGAACTTTAATGAAAAACTTGAATTCTTACTTTTTCAATCTCATATCAAATACTCTTAAATTTTGTTTCAAGCCAAATTTGCTTAACGAATTGAATTAATATACAAATTCATAATAAACGTATACATACTAAATTACCTCCCTTTATTATAAATTTTCGATTTTATTGTTTTGAATACAAATTCTAAAACGAACATTTGTATAAGTTCTACAAACATGGCCGGCAATTTGCAGAAAAAAAACTTGAATTATTATTATTTTTTAATTACACAGATAATATTTGTAACTTTTTTTATTTTAAGTGCAATTTCTTTAATTGAATTAAATAAATAAAAGCAAACAAAAAATCCTATGTCCATTTCTTAATACTGTTACGTTTATGCCTTTATAAACGTTTTGTTGTGAGTTCTTTATTGCAAAATAAATAACACCAGTTTTAAGAGTTTTTAAATTAATAAGAAGTTTATTTACTTCTAACTACACAAAGTTGACACTAGAGAACAATTAACCTAAAATGTACGTCTTTACTTCACGACTAACTACCCACTCAGACGCTGCCCTTTTATATTTGTCCATTAAAAGTCTAGAAAATTTAAGAATCTTCTACTCCGTATGTATCACATTTTATTGTTGTATGTTGTTTTTTCAATGTATAGGCGCGTGTATGTCTGTGTGTGTTTTTGTTTTTTGTTTTTATACTGATAAAGTTTCTTCTTGGAATTTATTTTAAGATATTTGTTGTTGTCTTGTATTGATAAGTTTTCTTAGAAAACTACAGCATACAGATTTGTTGTTGGCTTGCGCGTATAAAATTTCTACCCAGTTAGTAAACAGAAATTTGTTGTTATCTTGTATGCCACGCAGTTAGTAAAGAGCATATCAAATTGTTGTTGTTTGCGTGTATAAAATTTCTACGCAGTTTATAACTAGAAATTTTGTTGTTGTGCATAAGTTTTCTTAGCAAGCCACGCAGTTAGTAAACAACATACCCAGTAGTTTACTTTATTGCCTAATTATTTTCTTTTAAAACTTAAGCAAGACACATCCGTAACACTGCCGCCCACTTAAACCTTTTCGTCCCGAACAGGCTCAATATTGCCTCGGCCATACTTGGCCAGTCGCTCCAAGTGGAACACTTTCATCGTAGACCTAGGATATTTCTGTAGCTGATAAACCACGCCATTCAATTTCTTGATCACCTTGTATGGTCCCCCCCCGGGGGCACATTATAAGTCTTTATGGATCACACAACCATCTAGACTTGTGTCTTGCGGGGGGTCCCAGAGTTCCGCTATTTGTCTCTTTAGGCATTTAGCTGTTCTCTGACTGATTATTGAGGTAGGCCCTTCGGGAATATCGTTGTGGCTGTGTGTTTCGAGGCCCTCGTTTGATTTTGTGGGTCGGATCATTCACAATGAATACAATGAATGGTCCAGGTCCAGTGGATATGAATGCCGTCGTGTTCTTAATTATATTAAGCTTCATGCGTTCAGGACCAGGAGTTGTATAGTCTACAACTCTTCAGCAAGGAGTGAAGGCTGCGGCCTGCTTCGGGCTTCTGAAGTTGCAACTAGGAGTAACCGGAGGATATACGTATCCGAAGGCCTTCTAGGGCGAGCATGATGCTACATTTCATCCACAGTGGTAATGATCCACCATCTGATATTGGCCCACACGGCTAGGTGCAGATGTAAATCTTATTACGCATCACCCTACATTGTCATTTCCCTCCCAGTGGGTTTGCAGTTTGGAAGACAATCCTTTTTTTTCATTGTGGGTTAAATAGTAGAACCAGTTATCCTTCTGTAAATCCTTCCGTATTTGCAGCTCGATCATACCTGGCTTTCATTTTGTCGCTGGACATTTTGATGCGAGTGCGGACAAACTCATGAAACTCGTGCAGGTCTCCATGTATCTGAGAAACATATTTAGTGTCGTCGTGTGCAGAAATCGGTTTGACGCCAAATTCTAAGTCAGCTGGTACTTTTAGCTGTGCCCTAAACACGATTTCTGCTGAACTGCATGATATTCAGTCGTGGATAGCTGATTGATATGCCTTTGTTACATGCTCGTCCTAATCCTTTTGGTGTGTATTGACCACTTTCCTGAGATATTTTTCTAGGGTGCGGGGGAATCTTTCTACCATGTCTTTCTGATCCCATAAATGTCGCACATTTTCTTGAATATGGCCGACTCAAAATTTCGTCCCTGATCGGAGTAAAGTTCTGTTGGAACACCACCCAATTGTTCACAAATTTATCTACCACCGTTTTGGACTCTTGGTTTGGAATGAGATAAACTTCGGGCCATTTGCTAAAATAATCCATTACTACTAGCAGGTAATGATTTCCAGCTTTACTGACAGGGAATGGGCCTGCGATATCCATTGCTATCCGCTCATAAGGGGCACCTGCGACTTTTCCTTGTTGAACCCTTGGCCGCAATGCACTGCTAGCAATTAGCTATCGATTCGGCTACAGATTATGGGCAGCCTACCCAGTAAAATCGCTGTTTTATCTTTTCCAGTGTTTTTGTTACACCCAGATGGCCGCCGCGAGGACCATTATGAAACTGCTTAATTACATCTTTTATCCGGGAACTTGGCACGACGATTACGTCCGTTGTAGTTTTTCCATCTGTACACTAAGCCCAGTATGATTTTGCCAGCGGGCTTTCTGCCGATATTTCGTTACGGTCCGGTCTTATGTTATCCAGCTTGGCCGATATAATTATTGACAAGATAGGATCTTCCTTTTGGGCCTCTGACCAATTTTCTCCTGTGCCAATTTGGAAAAGCCTCCCATCAATGATGGATTCCTTTTCCTCAACTTTTGTGCAGTGTCTGCATTGTATGTTGCTTAGGCGTCTTGAAAAGGCATCTGCATTATTGTGTTTTCCGCCTTTCTTATGAACAATGCTGACGTCATAGCTCTGCAGACGTTCAATCCAGCGTACCAGCTGCCCTTCGAGCTTTTTAAACTGCAGTAACCACCGTAATGCGGAGTGATCCGTCCTTATGGTAAAGTGTTGGCCATATAAGTACTTGTGGTAATGTTTAACACACTCCAGTACGGCTAAAAGCTCCCGTCGTGTTACGCAATAATTTTTTTCGGACTTGGACAATACTCTGCTATAGTAACCATTAATCACCTGAAAAAGCACTCCTCCTATTCCGTAGCCGCTTGCATCTGTATCCAATATGAATTCATGTCCAGCTATTGGATAGGCAAGGACTGGTGCTGTACACAAAAGCTCCTTTAGCCTCTGAAACGCCTCTTCTGCTGCCCCACTCCAGTGGTTTAGTTGCGATTTTCTGGTCAACTCATGCAATCTGGCAGCCACTTGAGCAAAGTTCGACACGATTCACCTATAGTATGTGCAATAGCCCTAGGAAACTACGTAGCTCATGAAGATTTTGTGGACGAGACCAATTCTTGACTGCCAATATTTTATCCTCGTCACCTGATACGCCCTCTGCCGTTAAGTCCTGCAGCCGGTATACGCGTGAGAACTTCATCCAGGTTTTTGAGGTGTTCATCAAAAGTCTTTCCCATCAAGATTATGTCATCCTGATGTACTAAACAAGTCTTCCAGTTAAGCCCCTTAAGCACACGTTCCATTAAGCGCTCAAAAGTAGCTGAAGCATTGCAGAAATCAAATGGCATCACTTTAAACTGACCCAAACCATTGGTTGCACTAAAGGCAGTTTTTTCCTTGTCTTTATCGGTTATTTCCACTTGCTTAGTAACCACTCTGCAAGTCCAAGGTAGGGAACCATTTCGTTTCGGACAACGTGTCTAGGGTGTCGTCAATTCTGGGTAGCGGATAACTGTCTTACTTGGTGACATCATTGTGTTTTCTACAGTCGACTGTTTTCTGGGCCTCGCGTCGCCAGTATTTATTTCATGTTTCACCACTGCTGGTTTTACCTTGGATTTTATTATTTAGGGCGAAGACGGAGGTATGTTTTTTTTAGCAACTGCTTCGCTTTATTTCTGCCAGGTGGTTTTAGTTCTGCTACCCATTTATTCATCTGCTCTGCTAGCAAACTCCACTCTTTAGTTGTTCCTTACGTCTTCTGGTTTTACCACCCACAACCGGTTGTCCACACAATCTGCCTCCACACGTGCCCAAACTATAGTTTCCGCCAGAGGTGGTAGTTTTCGGCGTTCGATAGCAAATAGTTTCCTTACTGCGTCCCTGCTCTCATATCCAACATTTAAGGGGATCTCCACGTTGCGCCAGATCATTATCTGCTGCCCCATGTCCAGATTAATACCGTGAGCTATCATGAAGTCTGCACTGATAATAACTTCATCCACTATATCAGCGACAACAAACACGTGATCTGCGCTGATGTTTCCCATAGTCAATCGTACCACGGCTCTTCCATAGAAAATGGCTGAATCCCCAGTAGCGGTGCGCAGTTGTACATTATTTAATAACGGCTCCACTGCCCCTTTAACTAGATCGGGCCCTATTACAGACTGAGATGCTCCTTTGTCTATGATGAGGACTTGCTTCTTTCCGTTGATGAACCCGCAGATAGTAAGGTTATTATTTCTCTGTTGTATGATGGAAATGCAGAGTGCGCGGCCATAAGCTGTGGGAGCTAACTCTTGCCCCTCAGTGCTAGCTCGTTTTAGCTTACCGGTGACTCGTGTGTTTTGGTGTTGTTTGCCCGTTTGTTGTCCCTTGAAGTTGAAGCAGATCCTGACCTTTTCTTCACAGACCTGCAGTTGCGCTGAAAATGTCCGACCGCAGCTGAAGTATTTTGTGCGCAACTTACTTTTTTCTTCCAGTATTTGCTCAATCATTTCTTTTATCTCGCTTTTCTTGTCTCCACAACTTTCCATATCAGCCTCATGACGTCGTACCTTGTAGACTTGTGGCTTTGAGATAACTTTGGCGGTCTCCAGCGCGTACGAGATTGTTTCGGTGAAGGATGCTTTCTGCGCTGCACAAACTGCATATTTAGTATCTGGATTCCCTTATGCCATTTACAAATGCTTCAATTTTAAACTGATCCGGGAATGGATGATGTTCACCTGGATAAGTAAGCTACACCAAACGTTCAATCTCCATGGCAAAATCTTGCAATCATTTGCCTTCTGCACCCTGCCTGTCTGTTGAGATCTCTTTTATACTCGTCGCCGTACTTGCGTTGTAAGGCCACCATTATGTCCTCGTAATTATTTCTGCAGGCTTCTGGTAAGCTTTCGAGAATTTCGGCAGCTGCACCTTTTAAGGCCAGAACTAGCTTAATAGCTTTCTTTTCGTTGTTCCATCTATTTTTGCTGGTCACTGTTGCGAACTGGAACTTGAATACATTAAACGGTGCCTTGGGGTGTTTATCTAGCTGAAATGCTCAGAGACGACTCTCACTGGTCCTTCTCGAATATGGACGTTATCCATTTTCGTTTTTAGTTTATGCAATCAATCCTCCGTCGATTTTTCTCTTTAGACCAAACAATTTTTCGTCAAATTCGCTGACTCTCTGTTCCACAGCTTCGTTTGGCAAATATTTCTGATATTTCTTGAAATTTCTGGTTTACCTCACTTACAAGTTTTTCTCCGTTGGCTCTAGAGCTTTCTTGAATTGCATCAATTTTCGCACTGTTGGTTCTCGAGCTTTCTTGAACTGCAACAATATTCGCACTGTTGATTCTAGAGCTTTCTTGAATTGCATCAATTTTCGCACTGCTGATTCTAGAGCTTTCTCGAAATGCATAAATTTTTGCACTTGTATTCAAGCTTACATTGGTGTTTACTGATTGGTTACATAGCTCTATCTCTTCTTTGTCTCCGAATTCGTATGTCCCAATATCCATGTCACGCTGCCTGAATTCATCAATCAACCTCCGCTGCAATTCCGCTTTACTTCCTGTTGTTGACAGATCCAACTTATCCAGCTCCTTCTTTTGCTGCTCAACTTTCAGTTCTTCCAACTGCATTGTAGTTGATTTATTTCTTTTTCTTTTTTTGTTTTGCAGTTTTACTTCTGACACCAGTTGTTACGTTTATACCTTTTATAAATGTTTTGTTGTGAGTTCTTTAGTACAAAATAAATAACACCAGTTTTTAGAGTTTTTAAATTAATAACAATTTTATTAACTTTAACTACACAAAGTTGACGCTACAGAACAATTTACCTAAGATGCACGTCTTTACTTCACGAGGTTTATTTTTACACTGACTGACTATCCACTGCCCTTTTATATTTGTCCATTAAAAGTCTAGAAAATTTAAAAATCTTCTACTCCCTTTGCAGCACATTTTACTGTTGTATGTTGTTTATTCAATGTATTTTTGTATTTTTTTTTTATACTGATAAAGTTTCTTCTTGGAATTTATTTTAAGATATTTGTTGTTGTTTTGTATGCATAAGTTTTCTTAGAAAACTACGCAGATGGTAAACAGCATACAGATTTGTTATTGCCTTGCGCGTAGTAAATAGAAATTTGTTGTACGCAGTTAGTAAACAGCATATCAAATTGTTGTTTGCGTGTATAAAATACCCACGCTGTTTGTAACTATAAATTTTATTGTTGTGCACAAGTTTTCTTAGCAAGCCACGCAGTTAGTAAACAACATACCCAGTAGTTTATTGCTTAATTATTTTCTTTTAAAACATAAGCAGGACACACCCGTAACAATGCGTATCAGTTTTAATAGAAGCTCTTATCTACATTTAACAACTTTAAAACTCTTGTTTGCTTTTCGTGGCATAATCTTTAGTCTACTTAAAGTATAATATCAGCCCAATCACGAATATTCCCTAGGAATTTCTTTCTCACGGAAAATAATTTTCTCGAGAAAAAATTCCTCCAATCACAAATTCCGCGAGAACAAAAAAAATTAAAAAGTGGCATTATTGAGATCATAACCAACTGTTTTGTTTATTTACATTTATTTTTCCTTTTTTTTTTAAAGCTTGATACTCTGTTCATAATTTCGTGCGAAATGCTGTTAAAGTCCATATAAAAATAATTGGTACGAAATAAATAAAAAATAATGTTGCTGAAAAAGTCACGAAATGTTTCTGGCCGCATGTTTTCTTGTAAGCAAAACTGGAGAAGTATTTTGAGTAGCAAACGGTATTACAACCAAAAACGAAAAGCATCAAAAAAATCTGGTAGTGGATGCGACTTGCAGGATCCGTGGCAGTTTTCTGAGGACTTCACTGCTTATTGTAACTTTCGTAAGTGATGAAAATTTTGATTGTAGAACCAGTTGCTCACAGCTTTTCGGCACGCCAGGTCGGCAGCCCACGCAAGATATATTATCTGATTCTGAGATGCTGTCTATTACGCCACCGGAGAAAAAAACAACTTATTTATATGTAAGTAGACACCAAGTCTTTATTATTCTAATTCAAAATGTAACTTCAACTACAGTTTTATAGATTTTTATTTTGTTTTAGAAAACACAGCAGTTTCATTGAAAAACGTATATCGAACTGATATGTGAGCTGGTGTCTCAAAGGTGGCAGATGTAATGACAACGTTGGTGGATATGTCAACGCGCCTTTCCTCAATTTTATTAATTCCTTGTAGTTAAAATTGCCTAATGAGATTGGCGAAAATGTACGATGAAAAATTATTGTTATGCTTTACGATGAGATCTCTGCTCAAAGACTAATTAGCAACTAAGCAACTTATTTTTAATATTAATGCATAATAGCTATTTTTAAATCATAGTAAAATAAGAGTTTTCAAATTTTTCAAAGACTAGCCGCACAAAACAAAAGGCTGAAATAAGTATATGAATTTTTTTATAATAGCCAAAGTTTTTCTTTTAATAATAGTATATGTTTATATTATTCTTTGCAACAAAATCTATTGCCTTACGTATCCATCCACCTTATTAAAAGTTATTTAATAAAAAAAGTTTTTTTTGTTTAAAAACAAATCTTTTTATTAAAGCATTTTGATAACTTTAATTATTTTTAAAGCCTCTTTAGTGAAATTATAAATTTTTATTTCGTAAACTATTTTTAATTAGGAATCTCCTCCAAAAAAGCGAATTTTCGCTGCCAAGTAACAGATGTCGGAATTAAAATAATAATTTTATTGAGAACAACACGGTCTGATTCATCTTGTCTGCCGTAATGCGCAACATTAATATTAGATAAAAAGAGAGAATCACCTGACAACGTATTGTCAGCACTTTTCGCAAATTAGAACAGAGTACTAAGCTTAACTTAAGATTTTTTATTTATTTACAAACGTTCATCGGAGAATTTTATTTTTAATTTAATTAAATAAGGGAAAATATAAAAAGAAAATTATAAAAAAAAATCCTTTTTTTTCCAAAATGTGTGGAGTACCTCATTGTTGCCTTTAAAAAACCCGCACGCAACCCGAACTTACTTTTCTCGAGAAAAAATTCCTCCAATCACCAATTCCGCAGGAACAAAAATAATTAAAAAGTGGCATCATTGAATTTTATAACCTTTTTAACCTTTTTTTTGTTTGTAACTTAAGATTTTTTATTTATTTACAAACGTTCATCGGAGAATATTTATTTTTACTTTAATTAAATAAAGGAAAATATAAAAAGAAAAATATAAAAAAATTCTTTTTTTTTCCAAAACTCCATTCTATATAGCAGGTGGAAAAAGAACTTGAGAAATAACAATATTTTCTCCCTTTTTTTCATTTATGATACCTACTTTTTCTTCCCACAGTTGAAATAAAGGGAAAATATTTATTGATAATAGGAGAAAAGGGAAAAGGGAGAAAACTCACGCGGAATTTTTATTCATGATTGGGCTGTATATCTGCGTTGGCTTCCATTATGGTAAGCAAACACTGCATTTGCTGTTTATTTGTGTTTTTTGGCCTAAAAACAAAAATTATAAAACCAAAAAAAAAATTTAAAAACCAAACATTACTTACATTTTTGTGCAAACTCCCTTCTATATAGCAGATGGAAAAAGCACTTGAGAAATAACAATATTTTCTCCCTTTTTTTCATTTATGATACCTACTTTTTTTCCCCGCCGAATTTTTTTCTCTTCCCACAGTTGAAATAAAGGGAAAATATTTATTCATAATAGGAGAAAAGGAAAAAGGGAGAAAACTCACGCGGAATTTTTATTCATGATTGGGCTGTATATGTTTTTATTCAGTTTAAAAACAAAAACGTATATAAAAAATCAATAAAAAAAACCAAGTTGGAAATGAAATATTTTTGAAAATCAATCTACGTTATCCTAAAAAATGCAAAATCTTCTTCTGGGATAAAAAATTTTTTAAAATTGCATCACAACCGATTATACACAAAATTGTTCATATCTCAAAAGTCGAGTTTTAGACTTAAGATGTTATGATAAAACGCCACAGATATAATTGAACTAACAGCGACTTTTCAAATTATCCTTAATTAGGCCCAGTCAAAGCTAAAAAAAATATTTCTCACGCCAACTAGCTCACCATATTACTGGTGACAATAGACCAAAACAATACGCTCGTAGTGGCCGTAGTAATACAAGCATAGCCGCTGTATAGCAAAGTCTTGAGATGGAGACTGGAAAAGCCACTCGTCCCCGTACGCAAGAATTGGACATATTGTAGGTAAGCTTAATATATATCTATTTGGCTACGGTTTTACGTCGACCCTCGTCAAATTTGGTTTGTGAAGAAACCGGTTTCGGCTATTTGCAATCTTCAGTGTTTTCTTTATACTCCAGTATAAAGAGAACGTAAAACCGTACCAAAATAAAAAATAAATTAAACCCCGTCGGAAAATATACGCACATATCACTTAATGTATATCCTTCTCTTTTAATTGCACCTTGTTATTTTTGTTTTTTCCTTGTTAATTTGTTTTTTTTTTTATTTAACTGAATTAGCTTTTGAAATGTTGTTTTGATTTTTATACTTTTGATTGTTTTTTTATTCATTCAAGTTTTTACTTCAAACAATAGATTTAATTTAATGTTCTCTATTAAATAAATTAATAAATATATATGTTGTTAAATTATATTAAGCGATTGTTCGAGTTATTGTTGACTTTTTGAAGAAGCTTTTGTGGGAACCACAATATCACTAAAGGCACTTTTGCAAAAAAAAAAACTTAAGCTGTTTGAGAAATTCAACGAAAACAACTCACTTGTCAACAAAATCATCTTTAGTGACGAGGAGTCTCATTTTTAATTAATCGATTATGTAAAACAAAATTGTCACATATGGGACTCATAAAATCCAGAAACAGTTTACAGAAAGTGACCGTATGGTCTCGCGGGATCATAGACCCGTACTTTTTCGAAGATGAGCAAGGAAACCCCGTCACCTTATCTTCTCTCTCCGCGCGACCAAACCATGATAACTAATTTTTTGTGGCCACAATTGTTTCAGCAAAGAGTCGCACAGCTATATAGCCACCCAAAGAGTTCAGTTATTGCATTAAAACTTTTTCGGTTGACCATTTAAAAGACCGGGTTTACCTGAACAACCGACAAACAATAGGCGGTCTGAAAACTGAAAACATTCATGGCTGCATTGACGAGTTAAGCGAAGATTTATTGTACAATGTGCTTCAAAATTTTGTAAAAAGAGCGGACGTCCGGTATTAATTCCCATATTTCTACTTTACATTGGTATCAATAAAACTGGAGTTGTAAAAAAAAGCCAACCTTCGCAACCTTATATTTGCCCATCTATTAAATATGTTAATCCCTGGAGCAATTTTATTTTTAAGATCTGCTATGTACAAATCTACGAACGGTAGAATAAATTCTTCTAAGGGTGCGCCATGAATTTGTACCGTAAAAATATTTGAACGCAGAGTTCAGTATACTTCGTTGTAAGTTTTATTTTGCCTGGATTGCCCTCATCCATTCAGCCCATCATGGACCAGGGAGCGATTCGAAGTTTAAATGCAACTATCGTAAGTCGATTGTGCAAAAACATTTATGTGCAGAAACAGACATGAATTCGTAAAATCAATAAGTATATAACAAGCGATATGGGGTATCCGGACAGTTTTTGCATAACGTTTGGTCTAATTTACTAGCTTTAAAAGATGCAGTGAGTGATCGTCCTGTTATACAACCAGATATAGAAATATCTTTTGGTTGCTTCCCTGATGATATCAGATATCGAGTGGATTGAATGCTAAACACGTCTCGTACGGTTTGTAATTTTATCTGATAATGATATCGTCAACATGGTCAATTAAGCTAAGGAAAACGATAACAGCATAAGTTCGGAGGATAAAGAATTGGAAATGGAAACTCCAACGTTGTTGAAAATTCTGCAGTTATGTCAGAAGCAGATAAAATCCAGATGTATCGTATTCAAAACCAATTATTGAAAAATAATTAACAGCAAAGAATATTTTAAAAAAGCAAATATTTTGTCATAAGAAATGCAAAAACAAAAATCACTTCTTGTAAGTTTACTGGAAAAGCAAAAAACGTAGTAAAATGTAAAAACTTTATATAGGCATGTAGTATGATCAACTAACCAAAGCATAATTAGTTAAAATTCCAATTTTAATGTTTTTGCTGATGCTGTATGTGTATCATTTAATTTTGCATTCTCCATGACGATTTGTATGTTTTGTATAAAAATATGTGGTATATTTGAATCTATAGTCACAAAAATCGAATGTTTAAATAAAATAAATAAAAAAAATGTTCTGTATATTTTAATATAACCTATTAACCGTGTATTTCGATTATCCGTCTTGGAGCAGGTTCCACGAGAGCCGGATAATCGAGGTTTAACTATATTATTATACTATTATACGTGAGTATAGATTAAATTAATAGCACTTACTTGTGTTTAGATTAAAACTGTTGCCGTCATTATTTGCAGCGAAATTATTATTATTAGTGTTCATCAATGCTTTACGTCTTTGAGCTTGTATTTGTTGTTGTCTTTTTTCTTCTTCTTGGGTTTGACGACGTTTTTCTTCTTCAGCTTGCATTAGACGACGTTTTTCTTCTTCGAATTGTTGACGTTTTCGTTCCTCTTTTTGACGGCGCTTTTCTTCGTTTTGTTCACGACGACGCTCTTCGTCGGTTTTCTTAGAAATCTGATCCACTAGATTTTCATTTTTGCCTTTGTTCGGCAGTTTTGAAGAACTGTTGGTATTATTGCAATTTCGTCGGGTGTTGTTTGTGGTCGAATTGCTTTTTTCATTAACAGAACACTGATGCTGCTGATCTTGTGATTGGTGTTGTTGTTGTTGATCGAGTTTATGACAGTTTGAAGAAATTACTTTTGTCATAGCATTTAGAGATTTTTGAAGATCATTGCCCTTTTTTTGTTGCTGTAGTTCTTCGCTGGTATCTTCTTTATTAGTCGGTTCAATAATATCTTCTTGTAGTTGAATATTGGTTTTAGGATCTTTTTCAGAATCTTTTAAATGCTGTTGATATTCAAATGCTTGCTGCTGCATATGCTGTTGTAGTTGTTGTTCTTGTTGTTGAACTTGAACATGTTGCTCTAATGTTCCAACATCCCACATTGATATTGTTGTAGGCTTCGGTGAATCCATATTTGCGCAAGTTGGGTGTTGGTCTCTGGACAAATTAATCGAAGGTATTCCTACTAACGGATTATTAAGCCATTGGTTATTAGCAACGTTCGCTTGTGGAACGTTGGCCATCAACGAATGCTGTTGACTTGGAAGTGTATTTGTTTGATTGGTCGTTAATGAATTCATCCAAATTTGCATCATGGGGCTTTGTGATGTTTTGTTCGAAGAATTCGGAACGGAATTCGCTCCAGCACCAAAGAGCTGTTGATCATTTAAGAACTCATGGCCGTGGGCATTTGGATGAACAGCACGTGCGACACCGGTGCCCGAATCAGAGCCATTATTTAAAATCATTCTTAAATTAAATTCGTTTAACAAATCGGTACTATTTATATCGTGACCTGAATTTTTAGTTTTTAGTATAAAGTCCTCAGCGTTCATATACGAAGTAGATAACGCGGGTGCTTGATGATTTATTCGTTGTTGTTGCTGTTGTAGTGTTGGCGTTTGAGGTTGCGGCTGGCCCTGATGATTGGTAAACAATTGTTCTTTTTTGGTACATTCGACGATTGTATCGTACAATTGTGTACCAGCTGCTGGGTTCAGCGCTGCCAACGAGTTGCTTAGGCCAGTTAAACTAGTTAAATACTCAGGCAAGCCCAAAGTTTGGATTTTTTGTCTTACAACATCTTCCTGTTCAGCCGTAGATAAACGCCCAAAGCATTCATTTTTTGATAACTCATTAATGATTTCAATTTCCTGATTGCGAATAAAACGTTCCTGTAGCGTTTGAAAATGCATATTCAAAACTTGTGAAATATCTACAGAATTAATTAAACTCTTTAAGGCATTGCTAAGTGAATCAGCTGCAGCAGTTACGTTACCTTTAAGTTTTTCATGTTGCTGATGTTGCTGGTGTTCACTCATGGTTTTCATTAGAAATTCAGTTGATTGTACAGAGGTTTGGGTTGAGGCTACAGGAGCCAAAGGTGGTGTCAAACGAGCCGCATTCAAGTCAATAGGGATTAAATGACTGTGACTAAAAGGCATTTGGCCATTACAGATTTTAATCAATTCCCCCAATGGTCTGAAACGCAAATCACATACTCGTCTTACAAAAAGGTTTTCATTGAAATATCCCGCCCGATACCATTCAGTCATTTCTAAGGCTGAAAAAGGTCCTTGAACTTTGGCCTGTGGATCCCGATACAACCATAAGTCTGTGGGTGGTGAGGAAGTTATGGGGTGGGGTGGGGGCGGTGGAGTTTGTTGTAAACCAATAGCAACTGCCGCCACAGCTGCCAGTTGTTGTTGCTGTAGTTGATGTAAAGCAGATATGTTGTGTGTGGGATCTACCATCATACCCCCCATGTTGTATAAAGAAATTTTTTGTAAACCTGCTGGTCCCCCGTCTCCTGGTGAAATTGACGGTAAATGGTTCGAGCTTGGCGATTGCTGTAAAGCGATATACATGCTTTGGGTATTTAATTTATTCCCCCCGGATGATGTTGTGGATTTTATACCATCATCTCTAGTGTCTTCGTCGTCCATCATAAGTTTCTCAATCATGTCATCTGTAACTTTCATCATACGTTCAGCATAATCGCCAGCATTGATGTTTATTGTATTGTTTTCATCACTGTTCAGTTTTCCTGAATGTTTTTGAAAGTTAGTGCTACAATTTGATATTTCTTTACCAAATTCACTTTTCGATTGAATTTCTGAATTTTTCTGATCAATTTGAGCATAGCTTAATGGAGAAACCTGATTACGTGTGTTAATGTTGTTGTGTTTTAGATTACCATTTTTTTCCGAAAGGTCTGTGTTTTCATTGCTTATCGTGACAATTGAGATAGTTGTGGGCGAAGCAGGTAATGAGTCCTGATAATTATCAGAGCTTTTATTGCGCCCTGATGATTTTGTTAAAGCGTCATCAGCAGTTTTAGTCAAATCTTCCCGGATTTCCTTTTCAGTTGGTATTTTCTCTTCGCTTGACGCTTTTTCAAGTAACTTAGTGTCGCATTGTTTCTCAGCTGCGTTGTCTGTATGTTCGTCATCATCCACAGCACCATGAAAGGCACCAGTTGCATCAAATGTGCCACCTATATCTGAAGGATTTTCCATTGCCCATTCAGGTAGCGCCATCTCTTCATTTGCGCTCCCTTCAGCTTGTATATTTGACATTGAATCAACTGTGGCGGCATTAGGCCAAACATTTACACTTGCCGAATTTCTATTTCCCGATGATGTAATAGAAATAGGACGCATTAATCCAGGCGATCCGGTTTGTTTACTAGGTATACCTGAATGTCCAATACGTTCGGCGTGTGTTGTTGATATGCTCGAATTAGAGCGCAGCATTATCACACCACAACTACCGGCGGTTGCGCTTCCACTGCCAACATTTACTCCTGAGTTTTCATTGTTTACCAGTTCATCATCTCTCCAACTTGTTGATCTACTCCATCGTGCATGCGAATTTTGAAATCCAGATGAGTTCATTCTCCAAGCCCCATCTGCAGGAAATGTAGTAGCGGTAATGGTATCACCTCCTGAACCGTCCTCATTACGACTACGTCTCCAATTTTCCATATTTCTAGGATGATTACTAAATTCTCTGCGCGGACTGGATACCGGTGTATTTCCGTTCCAAGCATCAGCACCTAAACCTGCACCTCCTCCAATGTTTGAAGATCCATAAGCTGCCGTATCGCCTAAAGAACCACCATTTCGCTCGGCCCATGACCGTTCAGGCTATTAAAAGGAAGGATTGAATAAAATTAAAGAAATAAAAATAATAAATTTCTTAAATTATGGATATTAACATATATATAGTAAACTATTATAAATAAGTAAATATAACATCGAAAGGTATGCATTTAAAAAGCGAATCACCCTGATGTGAGACTAAATCACCCAATCATTTTTGACAAAAGCAGAACATTAAAAATTCTTTCTACCATAAGACAAGTTAATACCAACAAAGACATTTATACGACCGAAGTTACCGACAGCACTTGTGTAGGTAAAGTATAAATATCAATAAATTTCCGGCCAATCTTGATAAGATAATATTGATGAAAACTAGAAATCTAGCAGTAACCTAGTTTTCAACCACATTACAATCTATCGTCGGTCAAGAAACAGTATAGCATTAAAACCACCACTAAATCTTTGTTTGTATATTTTATTTATTTACTGGCTTACATGAGAGACGTTGTCCTGTTTAAATTTAAATAAATTTGTTCGAGTTGTGTGAAGAATTTTTATTTTTATAAGATTTTGAAGTTTTTTATTTAGAATTGAGATCACAGAGATTTGAAAACAAAAAAAATGTTTTGTTTAAATTCGATCACTTTCACCATTTCGTTTATTCCAATCCAATGCTTTATGATACACGAAATTTTTTGTTTTGCTGTCTGGCAAATAAACAAAAAAAAACTGATGGTTTTCCAATACGGAAACAGGCGAATGCAATTAACCATTCGAAAAGCATGGATTTTTCAGGTTAATTCAGCAAACTCTCAATGACCGTCCTTGTGACTCGTTTATTGTCATTGCGAATGCAAACCTCAGCGGAAACGTTAAAATTCAAACAGGATGCCGGTCATTGGAATCATAGTACCAAGACGTTTTCTTCTCTGTATGTTTTTGCCTAAATATTATTGCTTCGATGACTTGTTCAGGAGTTTTTTCATGGCCATTGGAAAGACATGGTTGATTGATATTTCTCAACATACCGATTTTAACAAAAATAACATTTAATCATTAAAAACATTCAAAATCAAATAAATTCCGTAAAGGGCATTATTACGGCGACAAAACTCACTACTGGGTTTGTAAGTGTTAAAAAAGATTTTGTTGCCAACGAACCACTCTTTCAAACATTTAGATGTGTGTTTAGGGCCGTTATCGTGCTGGCATTTCCTCCTCTACATATGGAAGCATAACATTTTGAAGCATGTCTTTATGAACGAAACGATCCATTATTTTATTTATGCTATAAATCGAGTCTTTGTCAAAGCATGAAAAACCTCCGCGATGTATCAAAGTAACTTGTGTATAACGTGGATTAATGCCTTGTCCTTTGGGTTTTCTAACTAACCTTAATCATCATCGGAACCTTTCAAGTTAAACTTCGACTAATCGGAGAGAAGTGCAGTTTTTTAATTGCGTGGTAATTCAATTAATCTGTTCCTTTGCGAATGATTTTTACGTGAAATAAAGAGCTTGCACTTTTATAAAATTTTAATCCCCCTCCAACAGTGTGTCTTTTAATAGTTCCTGGAGCAAATTGGTTCCTGGACACCGCGGAATCACCATTATTTACAAATCAGCTATAAGTTTTTCTCTTAAATGCACCGAGTTTATTTCTTGCCATTTTATAAACAAGTAACAAAAAAATAATTCAAAACGACTTTGAAGGCACAGAAACAATTAGTAAAGAAATACAAATTTTCTCTATATAAACTTCAAACGATCTTACGAAAAATAACGGTAGTTATTGCTATTTGTTTAATTTGGAGCGACAGAACCAGCATTAAAAATTTCTGAAGTAATGGCATAAAAAATTTTTTTAAATAGAACTTCACTAAAATCAAAATTTTTGTTATATAATATAGTAATTATAGTTATTTGACCTGTTTAATATTTTATTAATATTTTATTTTTTAAGCACTAGCTCTTTCTTTATGTAGAAATAAAGGCATCATTACACAATTGATTTTTAACTCAACTAAGAGTATTCTGAACATTTTTAAGTCAACAAAATTTGGAGAAGTGAAAAACTTAATTGGAAAGCATAATCAAGATTATCAAAACAAAATTATAAAGTAAACGTTGAAAGTAAAATATGTAACATTGAAGCATTTTCAAAGGGAAAGGATGGCTATTGAAAGAAATTTATAAAGTCATTTTAGAGCAGAAGAAATGAGGGAATTTTTATTTTATACATATACATATAAATATTGCCAAATTCATTGAAACAAAAGGTAAAAAAGATTCATATTAAGAAAATTAATTTCCTCTATGAGTTGCAAAAGAAGATTAAATGATAAGTGGTTCATCAACAAAACTGACTTAATTATATCAACGGCCGTTAAGTGGATTTTATCATTAGGATATAAATACGCAAGTTAACGACGCTCAGTCATAAACATGTTTTCTGCATTAATAAATATTCTCTAATATTCTTTTAGGCTAAGTAAATTCCCGTACATCATAAGAATGTAATTAGTAACTAGACATATAATAAATAAATAAATAAATAACGATTAATGACAAATGTGTGGTTACAAATAGACAACCCTAAATAAACATATTAAAGATAAAAAAGGTTGTAAAGATTATAAAATATTGTAAACGGCCAAACACTGTAAACACACACACTTCAGGAAATGATGTTATTATTTAAGAGAGACATTTGGAAAGTCAAAAGTAGTTAAGAATAAGTAGCAGAGTCGTTTGTACGTCGTTGTATTCCTTAAAATAAAAAATAAATAAAAAATTAATTCGCCTTACCAACTAAGAAGGAAGATTTTCCAATTTTAAAGATTTAAAGAGTTGGCAACCCTACCGCGTAAACATCAATTATATATTGTGAGAATATCAATTTGTTTATAATTCGAAATATTAGTTAATTCCGCGTATTCATACATATACTTGTTTTATTTCATTAAACAAGAAGTGAAGATAATAAATAAGTTCGAGTATGTCTTCCAAAAGTCGTAGAAGTCTAAAAAAGAAGATAACTAAATGTGGTCAATGCAGAATGGAGGTAAAAGAAAATGAAAGTAGCATTGAATGTGACAAGTGCGAGGCAACATACCATTTATCATGTACAAATCTTAATAAACGGCAGTAGTTTGAATATCTGTTGAAAAATGAGAGTGAGTGTGCAATAAATGCAACAACAACAATATTGATGGATCAGTTAAAGCAGGCAGAACTGTGTGAAATAAAAAAACAGCTAAAGAAACTAGATCAGCTGTCTACATTACAAGAAGCAAGAGAATTTTATGTCCAAGCAATATGATGACATTCTACGAGGGGTGACAGAAAATAAAAAGAAAATAGATGCAGTTCAAAGGGAAAATAGTGCTTTGAAAAATGAAATTAGAATATTAAGGGATTCCGTTAAATTATTAAATCACGAAAAAGTTAAGAAAGATTGCATAATTAGTAGATTTGCAGTAAATGATCAGTCATCAGCAGTTAAAAATTTATTGGATATAGCAAGTGATATTGGTGTAAATCTAACTGAAAGTGAAGTAGAAACAGCTTACTTTCTTAAACAAAAATTTAAAAACAATAAAAAGCGTACAATGGTTGTAAAATTTGAATCAAAAAAGTCTAAAACGAAGGTTATGTCAGCAAAACCAAGACTTAAAGAAAATGAAAGACCAAAACAAATTTTCATTAATGATTACCTTAGTAAAGAATCCCAAAACATTTTCAATCACGCCAAAGCCTTGAAAAAAGTGGGTTATCAGGCGATTTATACTTATAATAGTAAGGTCTATACAAAGAAAAATGAAACATCAAAACCAAAGTTAATCAGATCTGAGGAAGAAGTAGACAAATTACTTCTAGATGCTACAACAACTAAAACAGCAGGACGTACTGATACAAAATATAGATGTTGATGGTGGGGTTGGGGACTGTGATTCTTTCAGTTAAATATGAATTTATTTTTCTTTCTATCTTTCTTTTTTTTATGAATAATAAGCAACATTTTCTCAATATTGAATCTTTTAATGATTATATAAATTCCTTAAATTTGCCACTTTTTAATATGGAAAAATTTAATAAATTCAAAATAATAATTGCAAAATTCTCTAAACTACCCAGCGTTATAGCAGTACAAGAGACGTGGTTTTGCGATAGCCTGGATCAGATTTATAATATACCTGGATACAATGTAGTTCACTGTTGTAGGGTGGATAATTATGGTGGAACTTCTGTTTATATTCATAGCGATTATCAATACATCGTTGAAGCTTGCGAAAGTAGAGAATATTTGGAGACAAAAAAATATTTTAAAACAAAGAAGAAAGCGAAAATGTGAAGATTTAGAGAAAAGACTTAAAAGAATAAGTAGTGTCATCAAAAAAGCTTTTAGAAGGTCAATGAACGATTATTTGGTCAACAAGTTAAGTAATATTCAACAAGAACCCAAAAAAATGTTGGACATTTTTAAACGAAACGCTTGGTAGAAACGTAAAAAATAAAATAAATGTTAATAATTGTAATGGGGAGCTTATTGCAAATGACAAAATAAAAAGTAATATGTTTAATCTATATTTTTTGCAAATACCAAAAATCTTAAAACAAAAAATTTATTGTGAGTCTGGCAATTCCTGCAATGGACTAAGAACTTTAAATCAATGCCGACAAAAATTAAAATTTAATCATACTTCTGCGCAAGAAATTATGGAAGTTATTTCACATCTTGACTCAACTAAAAGCTGTGGTTACGATGGAATCTCGCCAAAAATGTTGATTCAATGTAAAGATTTAGTTTCATCATATCTTTCTAGTATATTTAACAGCATGATTGATAATTCCGTATATCCAACGAGTTTAAAAATTGCGAAGGTAGTTCCCATACCAAAGGAAACTCACGCCAATCAGTTAGATAAGTTTCGACCAATTGCATTAATACCTGTTATAGATAAAAATTATGCATAAACAGTTTTCGTCGCATTTGGATCAAAACAATTTATTATACAGATATCAGTACGGCTTTAAAAAGGGTTGTGGAACTGAAGAGCCTGTGGTGAATGTTGTGAATAATATTTGCCAAGGATTGGATACACGTTTTAGAGGAGTAGCTGGAATATTTTATGATTTCTCCAAGGCATTCGATCTCGTGGATCATAACATACTTGTGCAGAAATTGCAATTTTATGGTGTGAGCTCTGAGCAGTACTTTTACTAAAAAGTTATTTAACTGGTCGAAAACAATTTGTTGAAGTGAATAGTAGAATATGGGGTTCCTCAAGGAAGTGTGCTAGGTCCACTTTTATTTAATATTTATATTAACGACATAATGAATCTTGGTTTGTTTGGTATGTAATTTATTTTTGTATGACGATGATATATGTTTGCTTTACCCATATAAAGATGAAATAGCTCTTAAGACAAGTATGGAACGTGATGCATCATTAATTACAGAGTTCGAGGATAAACAAGTTAATTATAAATGCTGAAAAAACAAAAATACTAAGATTTAAACCTTATTCACCTAATACTAACGAATTTAGCATATATATAGATGGAAAGAAAGTTTATGAAAGCAATTTAACGAAATACTTTGGAGTACACAAACAGAATAATTTCTCATGGGATACTCATATACAACATCTAAAATCCAAAATCAACTCAGTTATTGGATTAATGTATAAATTTAAAAACAAATTTGACACAAAAACAAAACTGATTATTTACCAAGCTTTAATACATAGCCATTTATTACTTGCCTATCATCTATGGTTACAAAAAGGGTAATGAGCTTAAAGCACTTCAGAGGGTTCAAAATAAAGCTTTGAAAACTGTTTAAATTTGCCATTGGGGTATTCAACAATGAGCTTATATAAAGATATTGCTGTTACCGTACTGCCTGTTCATGGCCTTTATAAAATGCAACTTTTAATACATGTTTTCAAATCGTTACATTACATTGGACACCACACAGTAACATTTTCTAGAAATCAAACTACATTCAATACAAGAAATAATATGAATCTCCGAGTGGCTGTATGCAGAATAGAAACTAAACTACAAAGCAGCGAGTGGAGCACATGGGTAGTTTAGAGTATAACAACCTCCCTCAATATATAAGAACTATCGAAAGAATTTCAGTTTTTAAAAAGAATTTAAAGGAATACTTATGGCAAAATTTAGAAATGCCATATACTTATGTAATTATAACACATAGACATATGTATGTTATTTACATACATTTATTATTTACTCAAACTTAAATAAAATAAAATTAATTCACTCTTTTTATATATATATATATATATATATATATATATATATATATATATATATATATATATATACGAATATGCTTGTAAGCTTATCTATGAATATTTTATTGCCAACTAGCCTGAATAATGTCATAAGGACGCTGAGGCACAAATTTTTTGTAATATTTAATAATTTTGATGAATAAAGAGTTAAAAAAAAAAAAAAAGGTTATTGCATATGGAGAAGATTTTGTACATACAATTCAGGGAAAAAAAGATCAGGAAATAGCAAGAACAAAATTAACTGCAATTAATTGCAATTGTAGATAATTATTTGAACAAAATGATATTGACAAACAGTATCTTTGTTTGTTTGTTTGTTTGTTTGTTTGTTAGTTTTACATAAAGTTAAAGAATCTAAAAGATTCTTGAAAGCTAATAAAGATTTATTAATTTTAAAATGAGATATAGGTAACACTACTGTAACTTTAAATAAAACTGAGTATAACGTACGGATTAACTATATTGTAGGAGATATAACTCAGTACACACAAGTAAATAAGGACCCTACTACCAAATTGCAGAAGATTAATAATGATATAGTAGAACTTTTTAAATTTAACACTGAAAATACTGTCGAAGAGGAATTTGCTTTAAGGCCAATTTGTGCGTTTGTTCTTCATCTTACGAATTATATAAATATGTTACTAACATATTGAAAAATATCACTGAGGGTTCTAAGTATAATATAAAAGATTCAATTGAATTTAAGAGAAAAATTAAAAACCTTTATGTGCAAAACCATAGAAAACTATTTTTTGATGTAGTATCGTTATTTCCAAGTATTCCTGTCGATTTGGCGATCAATACAATAGAAGAGAAATGGAATGTTTTGAAAAATTTTACAAAGATAAAGAAAGGTTTATTTTTCCGTATTGTCAAGTTTTATATAGAAAATAATAGATATTATCAGTATAATGAAAAGATATATATCCAGAAAAAAGCTCTCCAGCTTCTCCACTTGTGGTAGATATTGGTATGGAGAAATTGTTAGAAAACGTTATTGAAAAATTAAATGTTAAACCAAAAATTATGACAAAATATGTTGATGATTTGTTTTGTATTATATCTGAATCTGCAATTAATGTTAGAAACATTAAATGAATTTGACACTTCTATAAAATGTACAATTGAAAGGGAATGTGATGCTAAACTTCCGTGTTTAGACCCCTTAATAATAAGAAAAATTAGTAGTAGTAGTGGAACGTCCCTAATACAAATTTTAAATATTCAAACCTAACTCAAAATAATTTCTCAAAGTGCAAAAAACTAGCAGTGCATACATGTTTGCTCTTGTTGTGCATACGGCGATTAAACGGCCTTCAACTAATATAGACTTTGCTTGTGTTGTTATTATACTGATCGGTGCGTTTCAAGTGACACATTTATTTTATGGGAAAACAATCCCAAAATATATGTAGTAACAGTTAGATCACATTACTGTGGTTTCACTATCAAGACTCTTTTCCAATTTGTATGCTTCTGCCAAATAAAACACTAAAACACTCTTCGGGTTTTCTTGCAAATTCATTTATTTAATTTCACTACAATATTCACTTTCAACTACAATTTAGATTGCTTTAATTTTAAACACGTTCAATAAAAAAGAGATTAGTTTATTCTTATTTTTACTTTTAATATAAATGCTTTCCAGAGAATATTTGTTGAGAATGTTGTTCGTTCAAATGTCTGTACGCGTCGACCTCTACGCTTCAACTAACTTTTCTTTAAGTCCTTGTCCTAGTCTTCTTTGTCGTTTTTGTCATATTTGTCATTAACCCTCGTAAGTTACTTAGCGGTCACTTACGCCCTTCCTATATTCGGCTCTCCTGACTACGCGTTCGGCCCCGAATGTGGTTCCCAATACTTCATATTTTCCGTCACTGTGGTGGTTTTATTTGGGCCCTCACACCGACCAACCTTCTCCACCTCATATCGGCCATGGTTCTGTTTTCTTGATACCCTGTATGGACCCAGAAATTTTGGCCTCAACTTCATCCCTGCACCAAATTGTGTGCGTTTTATTGCGACTAGTTCTCCAACTGCGTAGTCCGTGTCTGGAACCCTATCCTTGTTGAATGTTTTTCTATTTTCCTGTTGGATGCGGAGTATATTTTCTCTGGCATGTTTCCTTATCGTATCACGTTCATCGTCAAGTTCCTGAATCCACAATTCATTCAACATGGTTCGTAAATCATTGTCTTCCTTATGCCGCATATCTAAACCGGTGAGTAGTTTGAATGGAGTTACTCCCGTGCTTCTTGGTGGGGTGCTATTTATGATCCGTTGCACTCGGTCTGTGTGCTTATACCAATTCTCTGGCTTCTCCAGACAAACTTTGGTAAGCATTGGGACGATAGTTTTGTGCGCCCTTTCGACCTGACCATTTCCCCTAGGGACACCCGTTGCGATCAAGAGATGGTGAATACTCTCCGATTCGCAATATGCCTTGAAGTTGCTTGACGTGAAAGCCGCTCCCCTATCTGTTACTATCCTCGCCGGGTTTCCAAATAAAGCGGCTTGTTTTCTCAGACGATCTATGACTTCGTCACTACCCGTGCTCTTCGTTGGGTATAACCACACAAATTTAGAAAAAGCGTCGATCACTACTAAAATGTGGTTGTATTTTTTGTGGGTGTTTTCCATGGGCCCTACGTGGTCCATGTGATATGTAACTAACGGCTTATTGGCTTTATCTATAGGATTTAATAATCCTTCTTTCCGTCCTTTCTTCGCTTCGGCTGTGATGCATTCTATACAACCCCTAACTGTCTGCTCAACTTTCGTTGGTAAGCCTGGGATGTAAAATGATTTTTCTATTAGGTCACGTGTTTTGCGTGATGCGAAATGGCCTTGGCGGTGCGTCAATTCCATGACTTCTTTTTCCATAGATTCTGGTACGACGATCAGTTCCCTATTTGGGTCTTTATGTAGAATATCAAATTTGATATAAAAGTCTTCATAGGAGTTATTCTCTAAAACTTTCCGGACCGCTTTTGTCCAATTATCGCGCATCTGAGCCTCTTTGATACGATATCTTAACGGATCACCGATCATAAGGCATGATAGACGGCTTAGTGCGTCCACGTGTCTCATTTTTGAGCCTGATCTATGTTCTACCACATAATCAAACTCTTGCAGGAATAAAGCCCATCGTGATACTCTTGGGGGTACATCTTTTTTCCGCATGGTTAGCGCGAATGCATTACAATCTGTCACCAACTTCAATTTCAACCCTAACACATACACCCTCCATTTCTTAAGCGCCTCTATGATAGATAAAACCTCAAGTCTGATGAATGGTACTTCCGTTCGGCTGGTGTTGTTTTGCGGCTCATAAATTCGATGGGGTGAAATTGTAGGTCCTCCCTATCTTGTTGCAACAGCACTGCCCCATAACCATGCATACTGGCATCAGCGTGAATTTCTGTAACTGCCTCCGGATCAAAAAGTTTCAGAACTGGCGCGGTAATAAGTGCGTTTTTCAACTGTTCAAATGCTATTATCTCCTCACTGCCCATTTTGAACTTGCTATCCTTTCGTAAAAGATCGCTCAACGGTTTTGCTATTAAAGCGTAACTACTAATAAATCGCCTAAAATACGAGGTTAACCCTTGGAATCTTTGGAGAGATTTCTGGTTTGTGGGCATTGGAAAATTTGCAACTGCCTTCGTTTTTTCCGTTGATGGTCTGATCGTTGAATTTTCAACAATGTACCCCAAAAAACTGATTTTTCTTTTTAAAAATTGACATTTTCTCCATCTTATCTTAAGTCCGTTTGATTCCGCGACTTTTAACACTCTTTTTAGCTTTGCTATACCTTCTTTTTCATCCTTTGAAGGGATCACTATATCGTCCATATAAGTTATTACCGTACCATCCTTCATTAAATCCCTGAAAACTGATGAAATATATCGGCAAAACACTGCAGGTGAATTTGTTATACCAAAGGGTACGTAATTAAATTCGTACACCCCGTTGTGCGTTATAAATGCCGTATATTTTTTCGAACTTGCTTCAACAGGTACATGGAAAAATCCATTTTTAAGGTCAATGGTGGTGAAGACTTGTGCACTTTGAAGTTTCTGAATAACTTCGTCTATAATTGCCATTGGAAAGTTATCTCTAACTATTTTCTGATTCAATTTTCGGTAGTCGCAGCAGAGTCCTTTTTCGCAACTAGAACTATTGGTGCCCCGTAATCCGAGCAGCTTGGCCGAATTATATCTTCCGCTAACCAATCATTGATCTGTTCGTCAACCAGGCGTTGGTCACTGTGTGGCATTCTTCTTGGTGGTTGGCTGACTGGCTTTTCGTCCGTCAGTATTATATTCATTCGGACTGGATAGGATTTGGGTTTTATTGCTTTATATGACTGTACCGTTTTACGCAATTCGTCCTGTACGTTCCAACTTAAATGTTCTAAATCTAACTGCTCTTCGTGCTCTTGCTCTGGCTCCATAAAATGAATGACGTTTCCTACTTCGGACTGTAAGTCGGCTATTCGATTGGCTTCGAAGGCCGCCCCAAAATCTCCACTCATATTTTTCCAGTTCTGTGCGGTTTCAGTTCCCCTCACCTCGCTCTTCTTATTTCTCATCCTAAAAGTTGCCTCTTGTTCATCAATCACCATATCTACTTGTTCAAAAATGTCATTGCCCAGGACTACCGAATACAAAATATCCTTTTCCTTAAATACGTGGAACGTTATTTGTAAATTCAGGTCATCTATTTTGACGCCGCACGTGAAACTTCCCATTGTTTTTATTGTTTTTCCCCCTATCCCCACCAACGTTTTCATATCCGGGTTTAAATCAAAATCTCCTAGCAGGAAAAGTGTGTCATATTTAATTGCGCAGATGTCGCTTCCCGTGTCGATCAATGCAGATAGCTCTTTATCGAAAACTGTTATGTTTTTGAAAATTCTTTTGGAAGGTGTTAAAATTTTATTTGTCAAAGTGTGAATGTTCCTGTTTCCGCTACTGTTTGTCTCATTCTGCCTTTTTTGATCTCCTGTCCTACATTCGAAGGATTTGTGGCCGACTTTGTTACATTTAAAACATTTCACTAGTGATGAGTTGCATGAATTCGATAAATGGCCCTTTGCACCACATTTGTAACAATGTTTTTCGAATGTTCTATTTGGAAAATTTGGTATAAACGTCTTTGATCTTGCTGCTACTGAATTTGGTGATTCGGTCAGACGGATTTTCTCATAAACTTTTATATTTTCTTTAAGCTCATCTAATGTTTTGGATTAATACAGGATTAGTTTGTTAGATCTAGAGTCTCCAATACCATCGATGAAATATTGAATGAGGCTTTCCGCATCAATATTTATTGGTTGCCCTATCTCCTGTAAAATGTACAAATATTCCCTATAAGTTTCTCCAATTTTCTTTTTTCGGTTTTCCAACGTTCTGTGTATTTCTAATGATGAGAGTTTTCTCCCGAATTCGCGCACTAGGTTCGATTTTAGGGATTCCCAGTCTTTTATGTTAGATTGACTTCTAGCAAAAGCTTTCGCTGCCCCAATCATTAATTGTTTCGCATAGATAAATCTTTGTAGGTTATGCCATTGCACCGCGACTGCGCAGTCTTCGAATTCTTCCAACCATTGCTTAATTTCTGGCAATCCCGTTCCCGAGAAAGTTGAAACCGAATCTCGCACATCTCT
The DNA here is from genome assembly GCA_030448955.1 of Trichopoda pennipes. Classification (NCBI taxonomy): domain Eukaryota; kingdom Metazoa; phylum Arthropoda; class Insecta; order Diptera; family Tachinidae; genus Trichopoda; species Trichopoda pennipes. The sequence goes on from JASKUP010000103.1 coordinate 81,883, forward strand.
CAAGGTAAAATTGCTGGCCGGTACGTAGACAAGGTTGGTTGGCGCTTCCCCGGTCGCGTCACCAGACTCTGATTTTCCTTCTTCCTGGTCCATTTTAAAATGTGCTAAAAGTCTTTCCCTTAAAGTTTCTTTGCCACCAGTTTTTGGAAGTCCTAATTCTTCTAAAGTCGATCGTAGTGAGTCTACCGTTAGTCCAAAAATTTCTTCCTTGTTCATTGTTATTTAATTTGTCCCGTTAGTGGTTTACAATTACAAATATAATTTTGGTTTGGGTTTTTTTTTATAACAAATATTATGGAGAAATTATTAAATAATTATATTTTAATGATTAATGAAAACTAAATGGTAAAGAGTTAAGAAAATGAGAATAAAATCAATAGATATTAGTTACTGTTCTGGAACTTAGCTATAAATGATAACATTAAACTACATGTGATTATAAATATCAATCAATGGAAAAATGTATAAAAATGATAATACTGAATTTTTGTTACTAAAGTTCTATATGTGATTGAAACAAAATACTAGCAGCTGGTAAAACTGTTTCGACCTAATTAAGTTGTTGAATTTTAAATCAAAATTTCAATGACTTTTTTTTTCTCTTCTGTTGATTTACTTATTTAGGTTAAATTTTATATTGTTAATCAACTTATCTTGTCAGACCTTAAAAGGTAAAATTTGCTTAATTAAATTTAGTAAAAATTCTTAATAAAAAGAAAACTAATAATACAACCATTGAAATTAGATGAGTATTAATTTAAGTTTAAAATAATAGATGCATAAGTTTTACACATGAATACATAAGCTTTTTTTTTGTTGTAAGAATATAATACATTATTATATTGCATTTATGTTTATTTTATTGGGATTTCTTTAAAATACTTTTAAGTCTTTTCCTCTTTGTTTTTTGCTTTTTCTTACTTTTGGTGATTTTTCCAACTATTTCTTTCTACAATATTATTATTTTATGATTTGAAGTAATAGAGTTACTATAAAATATATCTCTTACAGATTTCACTTATGTAAAGCGTTACAAGTGTATGTTTAATTTCTTGACTAAAATTTTTGTTGTATGGTATTTTGAGTGGTTGTTGTTGTATTTGCGGAATTCCAGTCCTCTTCGTTATTTCCAATGGCCGATGATGAAGATTGGTTACTGACACTGCTTGTTTTGCTGATATTATTACTGTGGTTGCGGTTACAACTGTTGCTAATTATATTTTGTTTCGTTTAAAGATGCTTCAATTGTTGTTGTATTATTTGCAGATTCTGTTCTTATATCAATTTTATTATTCGGTTATTTTTGTGTTCTCTGTGGTTTTAGGCAGTTATTTTTATTTTAATTGTATTTTTAGTTTGTTGCATGTATTTTTTCATTTGTCTTTTCTTTTTGTTTTAGTTTTCTGTTTATTTATAATTCAAAATTCTTAAAATTTTCTAGTTTTTTTTTTATTTATAGTTTAATTGAATCCTTATTTGTAGCAACTTTCAATTAGATTATTTTTATTTAACAGCATTTTAGTTCTGAAGAAAGAGCACCCGTTTGCAAACAATTGTGACACAATTGTTGAGACGATGTTGGAAATTTGTTGTTGTTAAAATTACGGTTTTTTTTTTCTTGTTTTGATGATCTTCTTTTAATTTTCTTCTTATTTTGACACTGCAGCAACAAAATTTTACTGTTTTAAGAATTTATTCCCGTTTTGAATTTAAACAGTAAAGTACAGTCACGCCGGTAGTTTTTTCTTTTAATTTTTAGTTTAATGTTTTTATATTGTTTTAGAGGTTGAGCCCCCAATTTGTGGTTTCACTATCAAGACTCTTTTCCAATTTGTATGCTTCTGCCAAATAAAACACTAAAACACTCTTCGGGTTTTCTTGCAAATTCATTTATTTAATTTCACTACAATATTCACTTTCAACTACAATTTAGATTGCTTTAATTTTAAACACGTTCAATAAAAAAGAGATTAGTTTATTCTTATTTTTACTTTTAATATAAATGCTTTCCAGAGAATATTTGTTGAGAATGTTGTTCGTTCAAATGTCTGTACGCGTCGACCTCTACGCTTCAACTAACTTTTCTTTAAGTCCTTGTCCTAGTCTTCTTTGTCGTTTTTGTCATATTTGTCATTAACCCTCGTAAGTTACTTAGCGGTCACTTACGCTCTTCCTACATTACCACATTACACTTTTCGCCAAAATTATAATACTAGTACTACTTTAGAATATTAATAGTATTTTTAACATATTTATTTTAATATATTGGAGATCTGCCCAATCACTAATTTTGGGATACTATCTAAATTTATGATTGCCTGGTTAAACCAATACTAATTGTTTGGTAAATATAGTTAAGAATAGCTTTTAAGTATGAGTGGGTTTCATTCTCACTAACCGACTGATATGTAAGACAGGGATTCATTGTTATTATTTCCTCCAAGCTCCCAGCCGAGCATTTAAAATATTCTACTGCTCCAAGCTGAGCAAATAAATAAATAGATAAGGAATATATATAACTTTTATTTGGGTACGGTTTTCCGTCGACCCTCGTCAAATTTGGTTTTTGAACAAACCGGTTTCGGCTGTTTGCCATCTTCAGTGTTCTTTTCGAATATATATAAACCAGAAAAATCAAAGAATATTATTTAATTAAAAATAAATTGAAAACAATACTACACTGCTTCAGGTAGAATTATTAAATATTATTCTAAACAAAATTTTAACAATAAGTGACAAAGAATTCCATAGAAAGAATAAAGAAAAGATTAGTAATTATTATTATTATTATTATTATTATTATTATTATTATCATTATTATCATTATCATTATTATCATTATCATTATTATCATTATTATCATTATCATTATTATCATTATTATTATTATTATTATTATTATTATTATTATCATTATTATTATCATTATTATTATTATTATCATTATTATTATTATTATCATTATTATTATTATTATCATTATTATTATTATTATCATTATTATCATTGTCATTATCATTATTATTATTATTATTATCATTATTATTATTATCATTATTATTATTATTATTATCATTATTATTATTATTATTATTATTATTATTATTATTATTATTATCATTATTATTATTATTATCATTATTATTATTATTATTATTATCATTATTATTATTATTATATTATCATTATTATTATTATTATTATTATTATCATTATTATTATTATTATTATCATTATTATTATTATTATTATCATTATTATTATTATTATTATCATTATTATTATTATTATTATCATTATTATTATTATCATTATTATTATTATTATTATCATTATTATTATTATTATTATCATTATTATTATTATTATTATCATTATTATTATTATTATTATTATTATTATCATTATTATTATTATTATTATTATTATTATTATCATTATTATTATTATTATCATTATTATTATTATTATTATTATTATCATTATTATTATTATTATTATTATCATTATTATTATTATTATTATCATTATTATTATTATTATTATTATTATCATTATTATTATTATTATTATTATCATTATAAAATAGGAGCTGGCCACGCAAGGAGAAAAACGGTGTACTGGTGGAACAACACCATAGCGGAACTACGGAGTAACTGCCTGCGCAGCAGACGCAGATACACGAGGGCTAGACGCAAGGGCACTGCTGAGTCAGAGCATGAGGACTACAGGGAGGCAAGGAAATTACTAAACAAGGCTATAAAGATGGAAAAGAAGAGGAAATTCGAAGAACTGCGGAACGATATAAATAATGATCCATGGGGACTTGGCTACAAGATAGTAATGAAGAAGCTTGGGACAAAAAGCCCGGTACACGATATGGCTGATAGGACAATGACTAATATTGTGAGGACACTATTTCCAGAACATGACCTCTCGGGGATCGCCATCGACACGGAAGAGTTGGAAGAGCATACTCCGTTCACGGTAGAAGAGCTGAAATTGGCCGCCTGCGGCCTTAGGAACAAGAGAGCGCCTGGCCTGGACGGCATACCGGCGGAGGTTTTGAAAGAAGTCGCAACTGCACAGCCGGATCTGCTCCTACGGATGTATAACAGCTGCCTAAGAGATGGTGTCTTTTCTCAGCCTTGGAAGCGGCAGAGACTAGTGCTTATAAGCAAAGGAAGAGGGCCTACGGACTCTCCGTCCACATACAGGCCACTCTGCATGTTGGATACGGCTGGAAAGCTATTCGAGCGACTGCTGAAAGTACGACTGGAAGAAGCTATTCGCAGAGGAGGAGGTTTATCCCGACGGCAATATGGCTTCCGCCCTGGTAAATCCACTATGGACGCGGTAATGGAAATAGCCAACGTCGCTGAGCTCTCCCAACGAGGTAACAACACCACAAGACCCACAGTCTTGCTGGCAACATTCGATGTGAAGAACGCTTTTAATAGCCTGAGATGGGCAGATGTGCTAGGAACACTAAGGAACAGATTTTCCGTACCAGGATACCTCATGCGGATAATAAGGAGTTACCTGACTGACAGAGTCCTGGTTTACCATACCGACACGGGACCAAGAAGACTCCAAATCACCTCGGGAGCGGCACAGGGATCCATATTGGGTCCGGATCTGTGGAATATAACCTATGATGATATTCTTGGGACTGAGATGCCTGAGCATACATTCTTGATTGGTTACGCAGATGACATCGCTGCGGTTATCGTAGCCAGGAACACGGATGATGCTCGGAGAAAACTCCAGCAGGTGGTTATAAGAACTAAAGCTTGGATGGATTCACACGGTCTCGAACTGGCCATGCACAAGACGGAACTGTTATTGATGACTAGGAGACACATTCCGACTGAGGTTGAGATGCGACTCATAAATGTCGTACTTACTACGAAAACATGTGTCAAATATCTCGGAATAAGGCTAGATCCCAAACTGACATATTTGCATCAGATAAAATACGCCGCGGAGAAATCGACGAGGATAACCATACAGCTGAGCAGGTTAATGGCGAACATCGGGGGACCCCTGGCGTGCAGACGGAAACTCCTGATGGAGGCTTGCAACAGCATCTTACTTTATGGTTGCGAGATATGGGCGAAAACCCTAGGGTTTAAGAGTCGCGCAAACGCACTACTTGCGGCGCAGAGGACTGCAGCACTACGAGTAGCTTCGGCCTATCGGACGGTATCGGCATCCGCCGTTTACGTGATAGCCGGGATGATACCGATAGACCTACAGGCGGAAGAGCGCGCAAGGGCCTTCGCCATCAGACGTGGAAATTCTACGGATGTTGAAATTCTTCCAGATTTTAGACGAGATACGTTTGTAAAGTGGCAGGCCAGATGGGATGAGAGTGAACAGGGTAGATGGACGGCCAAACTCATCCCCGATATCCGGAAGTGGATAGAGAGAAAACATGGAGATGTCAACTACTACCTGACGCAGATGTTCTCTGGACATGGCTACTTCAGGAGCTACCTACATAGGATGCGGAAATGTACGACGCCATATTGCCTGTATGAGGAGACGGAAACAGTGGATGACGCGGAGCACACGTTTTTTACGTGCCAACGATGGTCAACCAGCCGCGAACAGCTGACAATGCAAATTGGTGCAGTAACGGCTGACACTATAGTGGACACAATGCTTAGTGGTACGGAAACCTGGAACAATGTGGCAAGATTTTGCATGTGCGTGCTCCGGGCGAAGAAGATAGACCTAGATAGAGCCCAAAGCTCTGAGCAGATAGAGCGTGGAGCAACCGTCACAACGGAACAACATTGGAGAGATACGGCGCACAGCAGGAATGACCAAGTCCTGGGCAGATAACCGAGACAACGGAAGGACGAAAGCTGCAGAAGGCAGAACGAACGGGGGCCTGGACGCAGGCATTTGGACGCTGGTGCACTAAGGCACTGTGAACGGGATCCACCTCGAAGTAATGCGAAGGCGGTGCCGAGGTGGACGACATATCCCGAGAAAGTAAGGGGGTTTTTTAGTCGGTATTCCAACTGTGGGAGCCCGACATATCACAGCTGGTGACGATCTTCTGTGAATGCATAAATGCATTTTTACCTCCTTTCTCCCCAACAAAAAAAAAAAAAAAAAAAAAAAAAAAAAATGTATTATCATTATTATTATCATTATTATTATCATTATTATTATCATTATTATTATCATTATTATTATCATTATTATTATCATTATTATTATCATTATTATTATCATTATTATTATCATTATTATTATCATTATTATTATCGTTATTATTATCATTATTATTATCATTTTTATTATCATTATTATTATCATTATTATTATCATTATTATTATCATTATTATCATTATTATTATCATTATTATTATCATTATTATTATCATTATTATTATCATTATTATTATCATTATTATTATCATTATTATTATCATTATTATTATCATTATTATTATCATTATTATTATCATTATTATTACCATTATTATTATCATTATTATTATTAATTTATATTTTTCTATCTTCTGTTTTTTGGGCTACAGGTCACTATTCTGATTTAAATAAAAAACTCTTGTTTATTTTTCAAAAAATCAGATTTTGTAAAGAAATTTTTTTTTTCGCTTTGTCGTTTTTTTATTTTCTTTTTTTTTCAATATTTCGAACACCATCCATCGGTGTTCTTTATAAGGAAACTAAAAATACATAGTAAAAACAAAAAAAAATTTAAAAAAACTTGAAAAAACAAAATTGCAAAATACGCACAAAAAACAACACTATTTTTATACTCTAAAAAGAACAAACAATTTGTATAAATATTGAAAAATCGTTATGGAAAACCTTACTTTAAATAAAACTGCCTCCTTTAGTTGGAGTATTATGACTACTAATGGTTTTTTGTTTATGTTTTGCCAATATATGCCTATACGCATGCGCGAGTTATGTTATCTTGTCTAACATTGAAATAAAGAACACACTTCTTAGTTTTTTAAATTATTATTTATTTTATTTTTTTTTTTTCTTACTCTCACTCTTGAGTGCCAATTTTATATTAAAAAATCATTCTTTATGTTAGTATCCTTAAATACTATTTCTTTATCTCTTATTTTGTATATTAGTATCTTCTATCTTATTTTGCATATTACTAATTACTTAATTGCTTCTTATGTATTTTTGTATATTACTTATTATTTATTTTTTATTGCTTTGTATATCTTATTTGTATATTACTAATTACTTTATTGCTTCTTATATCTTGTTGTTGTTTTTTTAGGATCCTAAATAAAGACATTACGGTCCACATGTGTTTCCATTCTCTTATGACAGAAGATATCATAAAAAATTTTTTGTGTTTATTTAGGACCTTTTTATTTAATAATATTTATTTCTTAACTATGGTATGGACAATACTTATCAAATAAATAAGTGTTGTTGTTGTTGTGTCTTAGTGGTTTCGGTGGGGACATAACTCGCGCAATTTTCGACATCTACCTTACAATTTACTCTCCTGTGCTCTGGAGTGTCAATAATATGAAACATTTCCATTATGTATTTCTTTTTATAGTTATTCTCTTGTATTAGAATCGTCGCATTGTCTATATTAGGAGCATGGTTACTCATTGCAAAGTAGGCTGCTAGCGCTGTTTTTTGCTCAGCTATTCCTTTTCTAGTCTTATAATCTGACTTGTGTGCAGCTAATCTCGTCCTTAATTTCGACTTTGTCGTTCCTACATACACTTTTTATTATGTTCATCGCCATCGAAAAGGAGATACTATTTCTTTGTAAAATATTTCTTATTTTCTTATTTCTTTTCGCGAAACTTCGCACTGTGTTGATTTTGACGTATTTTGAGTGATTGGAGTAAAAATTAATAATACGTCCTGAGGAAGTAGATTTTTGGTACCAGTCTGTTAATATTGTATTATCCTGTCTTATGATCAATGCATCCAAATAAGGTAATTTTTTCTCTTTCTCTCATTCCATTGTAAATTTAATATGTCTATGAAAACTATTTAAGGCTTCAAGAGTTTAACTCACATCATTTGTTTTCGTTATGCAGAATAAGTCATCTACATATTTATAAATCACTTTTGGTCCATGTTTCAATCGGCCTAGCACATTATCTAGTAATTCTTCCATTACTATATCCGCAATGATAGGTGATGCTGGGGATCCCATCGGCATTCCTCTTAATTGTTCGTATATTGCGTCATTATATTTAAAATATCTATTTTCTTTTATACAAAAAAGTATCATGTCCATAAATAATTCCTCGGGTATTTTTGTAAATGAGGAGATTATTTTCCATTTATTGTTGATTATATGCAATGCTAAATTAACAGGTATGCTAGGGAACAAGGATATAACGTCGAATGAGACTACAATATCAACAGACTGGTATCAAAAATCTACTTCCTCAGGACGTATTATTAATTTTTACTCCAATCACTCAAAATACGTCAAAATCAACACAGTGCGAAGTTTCGCGAAAAGAGTTTTTCAGATAAGTGACAAAAAATAACACAAAGAAAACATTAAGAAAATAAGAAAAATTTTAGAAAGAAATAGTTTCTCCTTTACGATGGCGATGAACATAATAAAAAGTGCCGAGAAGGATCTCAACAACACACCGAGAATAAAACTGAAAATAATTTACAAATCTATGACGCATGTCCCAGGTTTCACAGAGAGGATTATTAGATCGGATACTTACGACAAGAAAAACGTCAATATTGCACTAAAAACCGACGTCACCCTAAACATGCTGTTTTCAAACACTAAGCCAAAAATTGACAAACTAGACAAATCTAAGGAAGTTTACAAAATACCTTGTTACGGAGATGGGTCGAATAATTGTAATAAAGTGAAGCAACGACAAAGTCGAAATTAAGGACGAGATTAGCTGCACACAAGTCAGATTATAAGACTAGAAAAAGAATAGCTGAGCAAAAAACAGCGCTAGCAGCCCACTGTGCAATGAGTAACCATGCTCCCAATATAGACAATGCAACGATTCTACAACAAGAGAATAACTATAAAAAGAGATACATAATGGAAATGTTGCATATTATTGACACTCCAGAGCACAGGAGAATAAATTATAAGGAAGATGTCGAAAATTGCGCGCATGCGTATAGGCATATATTGACAAAACATAAACAAAAAACCTTTAGTAGGCATAATACTCCAACTAAGGGAGAGTTTTATTCAAAGTAAGGTTTTCCATAACGATTTTTCAATATTTATACAAATTATTTGTTCTTTTTAGAATATAAAAATAGTGTTATTTTTTTGTGCGTATTTTTCACTTTTGTTTTTTCAAGTTTTTTCATTTTTTTTTGTTTTTACTGCGAATTTTTAGTTTCCTGATGAAGAACGCCGATGGTATTCGAATTATTGAAAAAAGAAAGAAAATAAAAAATAAAAATAAAAAAGACGACAAAGAGAAAAATATTTTTCTTTACAAAATTTGATTTTTAAAAAATAAACAACAAGAGTTTTTTATTTACATCAGAATAGTGACCTGTAGCCCAAAAAATAGAAGATAGAAGAATTTAGATTCTCAAAAAGGTCGAACAAATTAAGAATCAAACATTATTAATTTATTATTATTTCCAATTTGATTAACTAACAGATTAATTAACCAATTTAATAATAGAAGGAAAATAGTTATAAGTAGTGTAACGGAATCCAAAATAAATATGTCCAATAAAGTGTACAAAATTCCTTGTAACGGTAATGATAAGGAGAATTGTAATAAAGTTTATGTAGGCACAACAAAAAATAAATTGAAAACTAGAACAAAGCTCTATACCTACATAATGTTAATAATTAATACTTTAATTTTTTGTAATATTTGGTCATTAAATTTATGTTTGAATATATGTGTAAAATAATATTGTTTTGTATATTTGCTATTTTCAAAATTGTTTTTCATTTGAAACAATTTCTTAATATTGAAAATTGTATGTATAGTTATAATATTTTTTTCAACTTGTAGTTCTTATTGTTTTTCTTTGTTTTGTTATTTAAAAAAAAATTTATTATATTGAATTTGTTAGTCAACAATTTTTTTTATTTTTGATTAATTGTTTATATATAGTTTTTGTTTATCCTGAAGATACCAACCAATGGTTTGGCGAAATATTGAAAAATATTATATATGTATGTAGAGTTTTTAAATGAAAACATTATATTATAATATTGAAAATATTTACTTAAAAGAAGGTAAATAGGTAATTGTTCTTTATCTCTCGGCTGTCCCAATTCAACTGTTGGTCGTTGTGACGCGTTCTATCGTCTACTTGTTACTCGTCCGTTTAAGTCACTCGTCAAACCATGCAGCGTTGCACTTCAGTAAGTGTTGCCGCTTCTTGTCTTAAGTCCGTCATTAGTCGTCCCCACATATAAAAAATGAAGATTATTATTGTTTATAAAATAAGTCCTTTTTGTTAATGTTATTATATTGGTTCTTTAGAAGCAAAAGTTCGGGCTTTAGTTTTTTCCGCCACTGTATTTTTATATGTAAACTGTAAAATACAAACAACCTTTGACGATAATCCCATGCTTGACAACTTATAAAAAAGAAAAAAATGTTCCATATAAAATCACTCCCACTATTTATATTTTTTAAGTGCACAATATTTGTCAGATTGAAGAGCTTATCAATAGATAAGTAATTTTTCTCTGAACGCAGCTTGAACTTGTTTAATATGGAACCAGTTTGTTAAGCTGTAAAAGATTTGCACCAATTATAAGTGCGCCACCATCTAAGTTGGTTAAGGATTATATTGGAAATCATGAGATTCGAGTTCTAGATTGGCCAGCAGAATCTCTCGACTTGAACCCTATTAAAAACATATTCGGGATACCAGATAAAAGCGTTTCTATGCAAAGTATTATTAAATTTAACTAATAAAAATATATATTTTTCACATTAAAAAATTACTGTTTTATTTTGTCTGTATATAACACAACTGTAAATGAATCATTAAATTTTTAATTAATTCGCAAATCATTCATGTACTGTATTAGCAAATTTTGAACTAATTCTTTTCACAAAAAAAAATGGATTGAATGAAATTTGGATTGGTCACTGAATTTGGTAAAAATGAGTTGCAATTCATTTCGAATTCAAAAGAATTTGTCCAATGAATTGCAATTCGTTTTCAATTTAAATAAATTTATATAATTAATTGCAATTCGTTTCCATGTACACCCCAATGTATGGCAAGTAGTTCTGGTCTATTACAGGTTTATTTATCTTATGATTGTTAAGTAGGCGACTTCCGAAAAATATCGATATATTCAGAATTGCTGGTGATGCATCTATTGTTAGAATTAATTTTTCATCAAAATTTGACAGTTTTTAAATATGTCAGTCTTTAAAAGCTTTTTGGCATTGTTGTATCCGAACTATTTTGTTTACGTAAGTTTAAGCAGTTTGCTAATTCTGCAAAATTTCTACAAAACGTCTATAATATTGCAACTTGTGGCCGACTGGTGTGATGGCCTTGTATCTAGTCGAATATCCTGATCTGTTTTCGTTTACTACTCTCTTCGAACGAGTCCATTGTCTTCGGTACAAGTTCGCTTCGATCGTCTAATCCGATTTCAACTCGTAATACAAAATACCAAATACAGAGCATTGCCTTGATGTCATGGTTGTTCGGCTTCGGGCTTAATTTGACTGGTGGCGCGGCTTTACATATGACTTTTTGCTCTTTGAATTGTTGTAATGTATCTATTTTTCATCACTAGTACCAATACGATGCAAAAATGATTTCTTTTTGTAGGGTTCAAACATCATTTCCGACAAGCAAAATCGCAAGTCTTTCTGCTTCAATTCATATTGAACCCAAATTCCTTACAAACAAATTATATTTGTTTTTATCCGTAAAAAGATCCAATAAGATGTTAAAATGTTGTTAGGAGAAGCCAAAGTAGCATGGCAAATAAATTTTACCGTGCTTCAAACGAAAAATCTTTTAATAGTGCTGGCTCTCTTTTAATACAAGCGATTATTCTCATTTTTGACACGGGGTGTCTTTCAAGCCGCTCGGCCATACAATTTGTTTTTTCAACTTCTTTTTTTCCGCATGTACTTCTTCTTTTCCACATTAGTTTTAAATTGGCACGTTTTGGAGCGGAGATGAATGGGTCATTTCGTACTTCGATCCGAACTATAAACTTCTCATCTCTTTAAGCTTTCTTTTTACAGATGCGCGTTGTTTATTATTTAATTCTGTCTTTTTTGTATAGTGTAATGATTTCGTGTACAGTTGATTTACTTTTATTAACGATACTAGCGATTCCTCATTGAGTTTTCATCTTCTATATAGTTATTAATAACTACTTTATACTTTCCAAGGAAAATGTAAACTGTTTGATTGTACGCGGCATTACAAAAAACAAATTACTATTTTTACTACGAAAGAAAATATTGAACTCTGACCGCGCTATCAATATAAGAAATAAAGAAATTTCATGGTGATTGAAATGAGTTTTTTTGTTTTGCCCGATATTCATAGTTTTAAATAGTTTTAAAATGCTTTGAAATTAATTCTGAAGTACCGTGTTCTCGGCAATGTTTTTTTCCTACAATTTTTTTTGTGTAGTAAATGCTTAATTAGTATTAAAAAAAATTAAGCTATGGCATCTAAAACAGTTGAAAATGAAATGATTTGCGCCCGACTTTAAGTTTGAACCACAACAATTTTGTTTGTTTTTAAGTTGTTGGCAGATCATTTTCCACCTTCAGTGTTAGTATTTCTTTAATATTCTTTTTAAATTTTCTGTTTTCATTAGTAGCAAGAAAAAGGAAAAATTGTCTTTCAACAATAAATTTGTTGTACACATACCTTCACCTCGTATAAACAAAATATAAAAAAATGTCATTCAAGAAATTATCAAAGATAAATACCAATGACAGACCGTATGAAGAATGCAACAATAAACGGGATCCATTTTTTAGCTTCATAAATTTAATTTGGTTGTTAATTTCCTGATTTTTCTAGACTTTGCGCAGAGAGTGTGTGTGAATAATAATATCAAGAATTTTAAACAATTGAAAGACGAACTTAAATTAGTAAAACTGCAGGATTAATGAGATCCCAATATCTTTTGACATAGTTTTGCTTATTACAAGCATTCCAGTGTATGCAGAATGAAAAACTGGAGTATAATTTAAACTCTACAAACATTAAAGTTCCTTAAGATACCAAACTTTGGTCTTACTGATAATAATTATTTTGTGTATAATGGAAATAATTGCAATTAAGCTTTTAGAATGCTAATGAGAAACCGACTTTCGCTAACTATAGCTGACACAATACTAAATAACCTACTAGACGAAGCTGGAATTGACAAATAAAAATATCAATTTTAAACACCATACTTAACGACGTTTTAGCCATAATGTGAGATAGGCAAAAATGCAAAACTCTTATATTTGGTCTCATGCAAAATATATGCATCATGCATCTGGAAGGCTTATGAATTTCAATACTACACAACCTATTGCACAAAATATTAATACCGCCAAAAATTGCATCTTTAGTCTTTAATATTACTGACGATCAATTTTATACCAAAAAATATAAATAAAATTACGATAATAGTTAAATGAAACAAACAGCTTATCAAACTTATTAATAATTTAATTAAATAGGCAGATATAAAACTAAAAACTACCAGGTTTTACTAACAATAAAAGGCTAAAATCAATTATAAAAACAGACAGAATGATATTTATATATAAAACTAACAAACCCGGCGAACTCCGTTCGCCACCATATGGCTTCGTTTTTTGTAACATTTCGTTTGGGGATTAAAAGATAAGAAAATTTATTTTTTTGTTTTATATTTGAAAAGTAAAAATTTTATTTCATTGCACAACAGTGATGAATTCATTTCTATTACAAAAATGAACTGAAATTTAGTTGAACTTTCCTAAGTACAAAATGAAAGAGAATTCAAAGTAAATACTGAATCGAAGTGTTGTACGTGTCCGCAAATTATCCGTTTCATTGAAGTGCTCTTTGATAAACCACATTTTTTGTTTTTTGTCTGACGTTAACACAAATAAAGCGGATGGTTTCCTAACTCGTGAACGCGCAACGTATAGCTGCCCATGTGAAAAACAATGATTTTCTATATTTATCCCGCAAACACTAAGCGACTAACCTTGCGACTTGTTAATTGTCATTTCGAACGCAAGGCGAATCGTTCACCTGCGTACTTTCCGTTAATAATGGTTGCCTCAATCAAATTCGGCATAAGTTTTTTCTCCGCAAGTCGAGTACCGTTGCAAAGTCAAGGTGGATTCAAATTACGCAATATCATAGTAACGGAACCAACTTCGAGTTGCAAATTATGTGGTGGAAATCCTGATAGCTCCAGAGAGTTCAAAAGCTCCGTTGGATAATTTGCTGCATCATCGGGATTTGTTATGGAATCAACGGATTTGTATGTCACCATGTCGCCATCGATTTTTAAAATTCAGTGCATGTACATCATTATTCTTTGCGGCGAGAATTGCTCGTTGACTTAACCAAGCATAATTCTGATAATTCTCACTAATGTTTGGGAAAACATTTTCAATAAGAGCTAATTGAGAGTCTACAAATCGGCAAAAGTCGTTGGTAAGAGTAATTAATCCGGCTGTCGTATCAGGCGTTGCACGGGGAATTACTGGCAACGTCTGCCTGAAATCACCTGCCAACAAGAAGATCCTTCAGTGTGAAATTATGTGCTTCAAGTGACTTCTTATGTGCCATTGTGCACCCATCTCAAACAATGAGCTTGCATTGTATCAACAATTTTCCCATTGTAATGGTAGGAAAATATGTTGTAGTATCAATTGAGTCACAACTTAAGCGCAGAATGTGAAGTGCGACCGCCATCTAGAAGAGTCGCCGCAAATCCAGATGATGCTAACGCCAAAGCTATGTCACATCTTTATCGAATAGTGGCCAAAATCAATGAAATGACAAATGTTTTCCCTGTTCCTTCACGTGCGTCCAGGAAGCATAGACCACCAGGTTATTTCCCACGACTTGCATATTTGTATATTTGTTTTTGCTGTTCATTCAGCAACGGCACATTATTTCAAACAAATTCCTACAACGTTGTATTGCAGCTCTCGATTTAATTCTTGGTTGACTGCATGGTGCATCGATCGATTTGGCGCAATCATTCCTACTTCAATCAGTAGCTTATTTGCAATAATCAAGCATTGATCCTTAATCAGAATCAATCTTTCATTATATACTTCATCGGTTATTTGCATGTCGGGATTATTCGTTCGAATGCGCAAGCAATGCAAGATATCTTCACATACATATGTCGTCTTTGCATTTGTTCCATAACTGAATTGGTTGTGAAGGGAAACATGTGGTGATGATAATAGCGAACAGCGTTCGTATTTGGTACGCATTTGATGAAATAAGTGAACCTGCAAGTATTAAATTCCAATGAGAATCGTTCTCCAGCAAACCCAATAGTTTACATGCTTCTCGATATGTTTGGCATTGGAGGCCATTCCCAGTTTTCAAATGCGCAAATGATTTTGGTCCACGTACATTTACCACCAGCAGTCGCAAATAAAAACGTTCATCATTTCTGGGATGAATAGTATACATGCGACCTAGCGCACGGCGTCATCTACTTAAAATGAAAAGTAATTACTTTCGTGAGGAATACTCACACACCACATACTGGTGCCGTTGTAGTACATGCTATGTATCAGAGATGGCGCTATATGAGAAAAATGAATTTTCCTGTTTTCCTGCTTTTCGCTTGAAATTTTTTCTTAATTTTCTTTGCTGTAAGCCTCACGGAGCCCGAGACCTTTCCAACGAATGCAAAACCGTGGAAATCGTTTTGGAGTTATAGCGGCAGGAAAGAAAACACGACCTATTTTTAAGATTTCACTAAAAACTTAAAATGGCTGTATCTCCGTAAATAAGAGGAATTTCGCAAAAATAAGCCTAATTTTTAGATCACCTAAAAAAAATCGATTTTTGTATGAAAATTTCACTAAAAATATATATATGATATATAATTGGCAACACTATGCCTGAATAGACGCGCAATTTTTTACGCAGCTGATCATTTTTCTATAAAGCTGATTTTAATACTTAAAACGTTAAAATAATTGCTACAATTTTTGCTAAATTAGCATTTATTCAAGTGACATTGTTTCTCGTAACAAATTTTATTAAAATAAAGTGTCTTGCTTTCATCAACACAAAATAAAGAGGAGTACATAAAACTGTTTTTGCTGCTGCCGTTACTTTGCTTTTGTTAAGCATACAAACATCTGTACATACATACAAATATTTTTGCTTCTGCTGTTGTTGTTTAACCTTTTTATTTGCCGGCTTTGCATCATGCCATCTTTTAAGTGCGGTAGTTGCAACCACAATTTAACAAAGTCTCAAGCTTCCTTGCAATGTTTTAGCTGTGCCTTATGGTTCCACGTATCATGTACTGAAGTTTCTGAGAAAGATGCCGCTACACTTAAAAACAACAAAGTACTTACTTTTGTATGTACCGTATGTATTAAAAAACCGAGGGATGCTGTTGGCAATTCAGTTAATGATTTTGCAGAACTTGAGAATCTTATGGATCGCTTTATTGGGAAAGTAGAAGCTGAGCAAGAAGTGGCTAAAGTAAATTTAAATGCTCTCAACACAAAAATCGACAGATTCATAATGAAAGCAGATAATGACCATAAAACATTAAAGCAATCATTAAGTGATACAGCTGAAGGTTTCAGGTCTGATATGAGATCCTGTTTAAATGAACTCAAGTCCGACATAATTGATGCGAATAAGCTTATTGCACATATTGACACCTCAACATCAAACAAGATTGCCTCCTTGGAAGACGAAATACATGTTTTACACAGGCGACTAAATCGCGCCAATATTGTAGTAAGTGGGCTACCCAACGGCATAAGTGATTTAAAGGAGATTGCAATTAAAATTGGTTCCTTTTTCAACATTCCGATATGTAAAGCGGATATTCATCACGCATGTTATATGAGTAAAAGAAAGTTAATTCTCATAAAGTTCAACAACGTTGAGTTACGTGACACATTGATGAGTGAGTACTTCAAAACAAAATCCATCAAATTGAGTAACATTGTGGAAGGAAATGTTGATGCAAGAATATACCTAAATGACCATTTTGGCCCTGCTGCTGCAAAATTAAACGGGATTTGCAAGAAACTTTTGGGTAGAAAAACTATTACCAGATTCAAAATACTCAATGGTGATCACCTAAAGGCCAAAATAAGCATGACCGATGGGAGGGAGCGGGTTTGCAATGTAGCTGAATGTTTGAATCTTCTTGATAATAGCGGAATATAAAATCTTATATATTTACATGTTTTTGCTTTTCATAAAAATGCTTTTGGTATATTCTATCTAACTTCTATTAATGCAATTTATATAATTGGTAAAATTTATGGCTTTTTAGCAAAACTTGTATGTAATTCATTTTCATGTTTATTTTTCATCTCTTAAAATTAGCTGCGTTAAATTTTATGAATGTAAATGAACTGTTATTTAATGATAGTTGAATCTGTTTCGTATTATTTCTTGCTCCCCGCCATACGTTTTCTGTTTTCATTTGATGGCTCTTGATCGCTACAATAGTCCGCATACTGGTAACAGCTCCTATTTAAAAACTACCTTGCAAAGTTACAACCGAAATTTTAACATTGCGCATCTTAATTGCCAAAGCATTAAACCTTCGGGAAATTATTCAAAGCTTGACGAGTTAAAATGTTTTGTTAATGAATCTTACTTAGATGTTTTTGCAGTAACGGAAACATGGTTAAAACCATACATCTCCTCTAAGTCTGTAGAATTATGCGGTTTTAAACTCTGCAGAAATGATCGTTTGTTGTCTAGAGGTGGTGGTGTTGCATTATACGTATCCAAAAGGTATAAATACAAGAAAATTTTGCAAATTTCAGATTCAAGTTCTTGTGAGTCGCTGTTTATTGAATTGTCTTTTGGTAATAGCAAGCTTTTGGTTGGAGTTGTTTATCTGCCCCATGGTGATCTTACTTCTTTTGAAAATTACCATTTTGAACTTTTTTCTTCTTATGCGAATATAATAGTTGTTGGTGATTTCAATTGTAATATGTTCGATATTTCTAAATCAATAGCAATGCGTTCTTTATGTTTAAGATGTAATTTATCTATTGCCCACAACTCTCGACCGTCTCATTTTGATGTAGCTCATAACTCAACTTCATTGATTGATTTTTGGTTAGTGACTGACACTTCTAACATATGTTTTTCTGACCAAATGCAATGCCCCTCAATTTCACATCATGAATTAATTTTTGCTTCATTCTTTTTTCAAAAAAGCCGTATAGTGGAGTTTTACGAATTTCATGATTTCAATTCCATTGACTGGAACGAAATATTTTTATGTTTGTCAGAGTTTGACTCTACACAACTTTTTAACAATAACGTTGATGCTCAATGTTCTATTATTACTGAACTTTTAAACTCGCTATTTAATCATGTTCCCATTAAAAGGAAAAGAATTCATTATGATAGTAATTACTGGATGAACTCACAAAAAATTTTATTTTCGCAATCTCTAAGAGATTTGGCCTATCGAGCCTATATGGCTAACAACACAAATTTGAATTGGAAAATTTTCTGTAAACTAAGAAACAGAGCAAAAAACGTCATTCGTACGGCTAAAAGAAAACATTTTTCAAAAATTTTTAGTAGACTTGATTCTTTGGGCTTATGGAGGGTTTTGAGGGATTCGGGATGCATGATTGAGGACTCAATTTCATATGATGGTGATGTTGAAGAGTTGAACCACTTTTTTGCAACAGGCGATTCTGTTTCGTACAATGATAACTTTAATTTCGATTTTCGAACTTTTTCTGATAGTACATCTTCTTTTTCATTTCACTGTATTAATGAAATTGAGCTCAACACTGCATTGTCTAAAGTTAAGTCTTCTTCAGTTGGAAGTGATAATGTTTCCATAAAATTTATCAAGCTAATTTATCCATACATTTCTGAATATATTTTATTCTTAATTAATTCAATTTTAACTACCTCTACATTCCCTTCTAGCTGGAAAATTGCAAGAGTTGTACCTCTACCTAAGCGACGGGTGATTCATGGCCCCGATGATTTAAGACCGATTTCGATTCTACCTTCTCTATCCAAAGTTCTTGAACATGTTATGAAGTGTCAAATTCTAGAATCTGTTGAGAGGAAAATATATGATAAGCAATACGCATTTCGTAGAGGTTTTAACACTACTTCTTTGCTTTTAACTCTGACTGATAGCATACGACAAAACACCAACAGTGATCACTCAAGTGTCCTTATTTCTCTTGATCTGTCCAAAGCTTTCAATTCTATTAACCATTCCATCATGATCACAAAATTAAGAGATGAATTTGATTTCTCGAGATCTGCGTGTAAGCTAATATATTCCTATTTATCTGATAGGTCACAGTATGTTGTTCTAAATGGTATTCAATCAACATTATGCACTCTGTTGTCTGGAGTTCCTCAAGGTTCTGTACTTGGACCACTTCTATTCATGCTCTATGTAAACAGCTTGCCAACTGCTGTCGATTCTAGAATATGTGTAACTTTTTTATATGCGGATGATGTATTCTTACTCTTTAATAATAATTGTTCTTCTCCTGAGATATTGGCAAACAATATTGAATTAGGTCTAGTTGACAATTAACCCTTCTAAAACTAAGGCGATAATGTTTGGACCTTCAAACCGATTTCTCTTTGAACCGATTTCTCTTTGAACCGATTGTTCTTTTAAGAGGAATACGCCTTCAATTCTCTGATCATTTAAAATGCTTGGGAATTATTCTTGACTCTAAACTCTCATTTACAAATCATATTGACAGTTTGTCCTGCAAAGTTTTTGGAAGCTTACGTAAAATTTATACGTCCAATTTTTATTTTCCCATTCATATAAGGAAACGATTAGCTAACGCATTATTAATGCCGCATATTTTATATGGTCTTGAATTATTTTCTGGCAGTTGCTCAATCCATTTAGGAAGAGTTAAACGCTTAGTTAATTCTGTGGTGCGCTTTATTTGTAACATTCGCCGCCGTGAGCACATTTCTCCACATGTTCGAGAATTTCTTGGTTGTTCCTTTGATCAATTCGTTATATATCGAAATTTAGTCTATTTCTACAAGATAATAAAAAATTGCAGACCGTTTTCTTTGTACAGCTCATATGTTTTCTCACATTCAACTCGTAATCCGCAACTTATTATACCAAGAATAACGTCTTCGTTTTTTGCAAGATCATTTAAGGTAAGAATATCTCGTTGGTGGAATAATTTGCCATTTTACTTACGCTTATTTTCACACTCGAATAATGTATTTCGTTTGAAACTTCTTAACTATTACTCCAATCTAAATGTTTGAGTACTTCAGGTCTTGTTACCAAGTTGGACTTTTAAATTTGTAAACTATTTATCTTTCTTTGAATATTGGCTGGGGAGCCTGTTAAATATATCGATTACTGAATTCATTTGTTTAATTATTTAATAACTTGTTTAAATATAATTCGCAAGGGTTAATATTTTAAATAGTCAGGTGTTTTTAATATATCTTATGTAATAAATTTTTTGGCCTTTAAGGCTTTGTATTACATATTATGAATAAATAAATAAATAAATAAATAAATAAAAACTTAAAATGGCTGTATCTCCGTAAATAAGACGAATTTCGCAAGAATAAGCCTAATTTGTGATCACCTACAAAAAATCGATTTTTATATGAACATTTTACTAAAAACTTAAAATGGGTGTATTTCCGTAAATAAGAGGAATTTAGCAAAAATAAGCATAATTTGGGATCACCTACAAAAAATCGATTTTTAAAAAAAATTAAACTGAAAACTTAAAATGACTGTATCTCCGTAAATAAGAGGAATTTCGCAAAAATAAGCATAATTTGGGATCACCTACTTTGCTCACGGAGCTCAAGACCTTTCCAACGAATGCAAAACCGTGGAAATCGGTTCGTGCGTTCTAAAGTTATAGCGTCAGGAAGGAAAACCCGACTTTCAGGCCTGTTCTGAAAATCACATTTCATGAAAGTGATTTGAAAGCACAAGAAATGTGTTCTGTGCACAAATTTATGTGCTTTTAAAACGTTCACGTTTGCCACTTGCAATTTGAAATCACTAGGGTAATTTTGCTACTATCACAATGAAAACTGTAAAATAAATTACTGAAATAATTCAACTAATATGTTTTCTTATTAATTTTGTTACATAATTACTTTTTATTGAAAACAAACACTTTAAAATTTAGAAAATTTTAAGGGCACCTTTTTTACTGAACATTTTTTATTTGCTTTTGTGTTTTCAAGTTTTGTGTTTGTCAGGTAAATCAGCTGTTTTCTTGTGCTTTCAGGAAAGTAAAATCACATCGAAAACTACCAAAACAGTGTGATTTACAGAACAGCATAAAAACACAAGTGTGATTTTAAAACCGCATGTGATTTGAAAGTATGTGATTTCAAGAACATGCCTGTTTATTATACATTATTTTGGTGTATTTATTTGTAAAACAGTCAACAAAAATTAACGAAAAGTTGGGTAAATATGTAATAAAGTTTTTTATTGACAAACTATGATAGCCCTAACCAGCTTAAAATTATTGAATTAATAACATCTTGTTACGGATGCGCCTTGCTTAAGTTAAAAGAAAATAATTAAATAATAAAGTTTACTAACTGCGTGGCATGCTAAGAAAACTTATGCACGCAAGACAAAAAAAACTTTCTAGTTACAAACTGTGTGGAAATTTTTTACATGCAAAACAAGAACAATTGGTTATGCTGTTTACTAACTGTGTAGTTTTCTAAGAAAACTTATATACACAAGACAACAACAACTATCTTAAAATAAATTCCAGGAAGATCATTAATCAGCATAAAAACAGAAATACACACAGACAGATACAGTCGCCTATACGTTGAATGAAAACATAACAAGAACAAAATGTGATACAAAGGGAGTAGAAGATTCTTAATTTTTCTAGACTTCTACTAGTTGACATATATAAAAGGCACCGCCTAAGTGGGTAGTTAGTAAGCTGAAAAATAAACCGCGTGAAGTAAAGTCATGCATCTTAAGTGTAGTTAAAGTAAATAAACTTGTAATTAATTTAAAAACTCTAAGATCTGATGTTATTTATTTTGCAACAAAGAACTCACAACAAAACGTTTATAAAAGGTATAAACGTACTAAGATAATTTATTAGGTTTTAAAAGAACATATTTATCAGTAAATAAGTAAACGAATCGACCCACAGTGCATTTTACAAGCAGCGTATTTGTCTAAGAAATCTTATACACAAATAAGATAAAGAACGTTATTTTTAACGGTCTTTTTTAATTAATTTAAGAATATAAATTTTTTTCAATATTTCGCTTTCCTATGGAAAGCTTCTTCAGGAAAACTTAAATTAAAAAAAAAAAAACCTCTATTGTACTTTAAACACACACAAAACAAGCACGATCGTAACTTTCCTGTCTTTATTCAACGATGACTTAACTTGAAATAATTAAAAACATGTGCTAAAAACATTACTATTCCTCCACAGAAGTTCCCTACGATTGAAAATGGAAAACCCTTATCATTCTCTAATGCATTTTTGCTTCTAGTTTTTAAGAATTCTTCGTTATATTTAGCACATAATATTTTTTTGTATAAATAAATACTAACCTTGACTGCTGACGAACGTTGTTCTTCGTCAAACATGGCACTTGGTCGTTGAAAAACTGGATGATATATAGACTTGCCACGAATACGACCTCTTTCCATGCAACCCACTCTTCCCGTACCACGTGTTGCGGTGCTAAAACCAACTGGTGACCGTTGAAGCCATCCCGGCCTTTGCTAGAATAATCATAAATTAACAGAAACATTGTAATACAAAATTTACGTTCAATAAACCACAAATTAAAAGTTTTCAAGGACGTCCTTCAAAATGTTAAGATGTTAAAAAGAAACCAAAAATACCCAGACTTTCATTAAGCCTTATTCGACTAAATCTTATTCGATTAAACTTTATTCAATTCAAGAAATCTTATTCGATTAAACCTTATTCGATTATACTTTATTCGATAAAACCTTACTCGATTAAACCTTATTCGATTAAACCTTATTCGACTAAAGCCTACGTGATTAAACTGAATTTTACTTAACATTATTCGATTAAACCTGATATGATGATAACTTATTCGATTAAACCTTATTTGATTGCGATTAAGCTATACTCGATTAAATATTGTTAATGTCAACATTAGCCAATTGTTGCCACAAAATACTTATTGTGCAGACGATCCACGGTGACCTTTTTTTGCTCATTTTCTAAAAAATTACGGGCCAACATCGACAAGTTGATGTGACAGGCTCATTCTCAACACTTTGCTGTACAGCAGCTAGGTTTAGATCACTATGGCCATTAGGAGCGTGTTGTTTTGGTCTACTGTCAGCAACAATACTGTGGGCCTCAAATTAAGCGATTGAATTACGCACTGAAGTCTCAGTACGAGCATGGTTACGAGGAAAAGCTATTCGAAAGTGACTTAATAAAATTTTCACCATTCTAGTAGTATATTTTTGCAATTAAAATTCTTTGGTCAACGTTGTATGTTTAAATATCCCAACTTTTTACTAAATAAATTTTAAAGAATGGCCGCTCAACTCTTGACATTTAATCATTTCACGGACAATTTTCTTCCCAACCTCAAATTTGCCCACCCGTACTACAACATTGTAAGGAAAAAAACTGTAAATACAATTATGGGATGGAAATAAATTAAGAATATTAAATATGTTAGCAAGAGACTTGTCAGTATATTGCTAGTAGCAGTGGATACGGTACGATAAATGTACTAAAAATTGTATATAGCGACGCACAGTGGACTATTTTATGAGAAGGCGGATCGTAATTTTGATACTCGGTTTTTTTTGTCTACTAGGTGAGATCATAGGCTTTCGTTTAAGGTATAAATGAAAAATAGTTGTGATAGGTTTAAAAATAAAACAACTAAAACTGAGAATGTAGCTGATTTTTGGTACGATAGTAAAGTATTAAAACTTGTTGAAAGAGTTTGCGTTACATAAAGTCTTATATTTTGATTCGCGTTTAGAACTTACACTTATTAAAAACTTAATTTTAGTCAGATAGGACCAAGCTTTGGCCCCGGTGAAATTTTAAGTACGAAGACCAAAGGTAGTATTTTTGAAACAATTTGAGTTAAAAATTAGCTCATTAAGTAGCAAGCATAAAAAATATATTCATTGCTTCAAATTTACTTTAGATAAGCAGGTATTTAAGTTCAAAATAAACATAAATACTACTCGTATATGTAAGCCTTTATTGTAATTAATTAAATACATACATATAACTCTTGTGTTTGAAAAAATTACTATTAATTAAACAATTTTATTAAATATTTCTTCTAAATAGCCTTGATTTCATCTTCTAGAAAATTCTACGTCTAGTTCAATAAAAGTAGTTTTCAATTTTTGCCGGATATTGGACATATAGGGATTTGATATACATAATAAAATAACAATTAAGTCTTCACTAGTACAAAATCTAGACATTTTTCTTGTTTCGTTTTTCTAATGCTTCTTCAGATAGATCTCCTATTGAGAACATATTGTATTGAATTATTTGTTCCCCATAGTACAAAATTTTATGAACTGCTGATGGTATATATCTCCAAGAATATTTTTTTTTGTTGTAAAGTATAGCAGCTTTTTTGGCGTACTCTCCAAATTTTTTTGCATTTATCTTTCTGCTGCATGCTAGAACTTGTAAAATAATACTGAATCTCCTTATTAGTTCCAAATCTACTCCTGTGATAGATGCTGCAGTTTCTGGATCAGAAAAAAATCTTCTTGCAGTGTTTCCATCATTTGTGTTCCCTTCCCCTTGCTTTGGATGATCGATTATTAGGTCTTTTCTTAAATATTTTTCTTGGATTTGGATTTGGTTTCTTTTGTCTTCATTTTCCTTATTTTTTCTCACTGTTTCGCGTAACAGACCAAAATCCAAATCATAACTCAATTTAAAAATATGCTCCAAGCAATTTAAAATTTTAAGAAAAAAAAACTATTTTACAGTCAGTGCAAATCAATTTAAAAAGCAAAGTACTTTTGTGACCTAAATCATATGAATTTACGTTATTTTATGTAGGCAAAATATTTTTGTGACCAACTGTGCATGACTTTGAATTTTTGTTTTCTTTCTAAAAATACGCATATTCATCTAAACAATGCCTCTCATAAAGGCGATTTGAAAAATAAATAAAATGCTTACAAGATAGCAAAACAGAAAACAAAAATTTTTTAATTTCATTTTCTAATTTCATTTTGCAAAAAATGTTCGACCTTGTGCCATGGGCTATAGGCGTGTAGGGGACATTTAGGGCTATGGCACAGTGCTAATGCTTTTACATTCCCTAACGAACTTTAAAAGTTATGATCTATTAAGTTAAAGAATTTAGAGAAAAATTAATTTCTAAAGATCAAAAATCAATCAAAAATAATTCTGTTTTCTTATGCTAATAGATATCATAGCGTAGATACAAATTTTGTTCCGTTTAAAAATCTTGTATAAAGTTGTAGATGTTTAAAAATCAAAAATTTACTAAGAAATTTCTCATTTTAGCAAAATATTGAAAATGCTCATTTTGAATCACCCTGTTCAGTGTGATATAATTAAAATAAAGTTTTAATTTTTTGGCTCCAGAGGTACACTAGTATCTACTTTCGAATGAACTTTAAAATTTTACAATTGGGGACCACGAAAAAAAGGACTTTTGGCCGCCTTCTCGTAAAATGGACCACTGTGCGACGTGGACTAATAAAAGTTACTACCTAATGCGATGTAAAATATAATTCAACAAAATCCTGATTTGGGAAAACGTTTTCATTATTTAAATACTAAACAGAAAATTTAAATGGCAGAGAAATGTTGAAGCTGGAATCAGATTATAATAAACTAACGGACCCGGCGAACTTCGCCTCGCCCCCATTTTAGCCTTCAGACAAACAAATACTTAAATTTTTAATGTGATTTATTTGAATGGAATCAGTAGAGAGCGATTTTTTCAATTTTCCAACTTTTGCGTAGAGATTTTCCAATTTTCCTCATTCGCATTTTCCGCAATTTTCCATGATTTACACTAAGAACTTTCTATTTTTTGATTTGGAAAGCCATTAAGGAATAATTTTACAAAAAATTTCATATAGCAACGATTTTCGATTTTTCCAAATTTTCGGACTTTTCCGTTCTCATTTTATGAATTACTTACAAACATTTTTTACATCATTTACATCATATATAGATTATACTTATATACAGATGTAAATATAGTTTTACTTATAAGCGTAAAGACGAAGGTCTTTATGGAAAATGTTGTGCAAAGTACCTCTAGTACTGGCCGAGAGGTGCGAACGTCGACGAGTTAATGTTCCAGACTCATTTTCAACGCTTTGCTGTATAGCGGCTAAGTTTGTATTACTACAAACATATTGTTTTGGTCTATTTTCAGTTAATTTTCACAATTAACACATTTCAGGCAGGGGACCTTGACGAAAGTATGCTAGGTAACGCGGCGACCTCTCCGTATCAGTTTTCGTCATGTAATCATAAAACTACAAGAAATATTAAATAAAATATAATAAACACTAATTACAAAAAAAAGTTTCAAAGTACATATTTAGGAGAAGAATCTAGTAATTTTTAGAAGTGTGATGTTGATAACACTCACCACGGTGAAGATGTACATTGCAAAACTCATATTTGAAGCAGGTTAATTTTTTATGTGCCACACAAACTACGCAGTTTCTTTGGGCATATAGCTTTTTGTCTTTATTCTGTATCTGAATTAATTTGTGATTTTTTATGTCTAGCGAAAGACGTCCAGGCGGACCAATTTTATATCGCGAAGTCCGTGGTGAAGAATTCGTATTCCAAGTTGTGCCTCTTCAATGTCAATCAATTCCAGATCATCGGTGTTTTTGTTAGCTATAAGATAGCGTTATGATTCGAAGCAAGTTACTATTATTATGCGTGTTATGTACTAAATAGGAATTGAAAAATGCACAACTTAATAAATACATTACAGTCCGCTTGGTCCACTTTCTTGTTTTTCGCATTTTTTCCGTCCGGACCAGTACTGATGCCAGACATTGTACTAGAACTAGAAAATTTTGTTATGGGAAGGAGGAAAAAGGGAGTAGTGTTGTGGACATTCGACTTAAATTTTTCTATATTGAAAGTAACAGGAAAGGCCTCTGGACAGAGTTTATTCCACATACGAACGGTTCTGTTAAAAAACGAATTTTCCCCGTAATGTGTAGTGCGATTCACTGACCAATCGAATTGATGCGCTTTCAACGAAAATCGAGTCAAAAGCAAAAATTTGCGAGTTTCGGGAACAAGTTCCCTAATTTCGTTAGAGCACTTACCATTGTAGTAACGATAAAACAGTGAAATACAACCTACATTGCGTCCATACCATACCACCCCCAATGAGCATCTTGGCCCTCTCCTGTACCCATACATGAGAGTTGTATACCATCTTTGGACCGATATAAGTGGTATAAATAATACGAAGATCGGATGGAGTCAAGTATCTCTTACACCGTTTTAGAAAACCAAGGCACTTGAAAGCTTCTTTAAAAACTTGAAAAATGTCTTTAGTCCACTGAACATAGAATTTCCATGCCAAGAACATCAAGAGCTTCCGATTCCGTAATACCTGCATCACCGATAGTACACACCAATATTGATTCAAACCTGCAGTTGGCTTCAACCCTTAACGAAATTCGCTTATGAAAATCGGGGTCATGGACAATCTTGTTTTGGGGCCGATTTGCACAACAGGCAACAGTCTATTCATGTTGAAATTTTCATCAAAGCTAAACATAAATCACTTGATAGTTGACAAAAGGGCCGCCATTAAAAAAGGGTTGCCAACTTAATATTATATACCTCTATAAAAAACGCCCGATATAAATAGTTAGTTAGTTTAAATGCTTAAATAAATGCAAATATAAAAGTTTTTCGGGTTAAACACCACTATCTAATTTGCTAACAAAATTAGACCCCAATTGTTTTGTATAACGCAAGTTAAATTTGTAAGCAGGAAATAGTATTGAAATATATTTTGTTTTATACCCAATGAGTTTCTAAATTGGATAATTTTGAATACCCTAAATTTTGTAAATAAGTTTTAAATGACAAAAGCTACATACCGCTGGTGGCGCAGATCCTTGCATCATTTCCTCATCTGTACTAGGCACTAAAGCTAATGGAAATTGAACTCTTTCGACGTACAGACTTTTATATGATGGTAAAATTTCAGGCATGCTGCAGTTTCGATCAAATAATAACAGCATCTCTTCTCTACCATAACGAAATTCTGGAAAGGTATTACGTGAAGTCCCAGAATTTGGTGCATTTACGTTATTGTGCAAATTGCTTGTATGAAAATTTAACGAATTACTGTTGTTGGCATTATTTTCAGATGTTGTATCGCCCCCAACACCTGAGACACCGGAACCAAAATTACTGTTAGGATTTGCTATATTTCCACTTGTAATTGAATTCGAGGAAGTTAAATCTGTTGACATGTTTCGCAACCATTCAGGGCCAAATTTCATAGAATCTGTCATTTTTGTTTAATATGTTTGTTGAGTATGTATTGGAAGCTTGTGTTAATTATGCTACTCCTTTTTATTATTTTTAAAGGTAGCTTTAATTGCAGTTGGATGCAATGTGATAACACCTATAAAATAAAAACAAAATATTGAAACATCAATGTATGTAATTTAGTTTGTATTGCCCCCCTTACATCTAGATGATACATAAACACATTTCTTTGATATAAGAACGTAGCACCAATGATCAATAATATCGGAATTATAAACAATACAAAAAATCAGGAAAAGTTTAAGTATTTGTCTTTGGGACATTTGACAAAGACCATCAGGCCTGTTCTGAATAACTTAAATATATTTTTTTATTTCATTACCAAATCTAACGTTTTGCTGTACACATTATTGTGTGGTAGCCAAAATCGTGGATAGACCCCTATTTGTGCAAGTTAGGGTCAAACTAATATTTACTTAAAATTTAAATAAAAACATTTATTGATTCTAGACAAAAAAAAATATCACATTTAGAAAGCTAATAGACTAAGTATAAGACTAGAAAACATTAGCTGTGTGATTGCGATATTATGAAACGAGCATTACATACATTCCAATTGTCGTAGGTTTACGAATTTGTACACAAACTATCATTATCATTATTGAAAAATCGCTATTACTTGAAAATTGTGAAGGATGTCCAAATAAAGCTTACCTATTTTAAAAGAAGAATTTTAGACGAAATCTGTTTGTCTTGAAGACCTATCAGCCGATTTTCTTAAAAATGAATTAAAAATGACATGAAAGTGATGTTTACTTCGAAATTGTAAGTTACCCTAAAACAAAACATGAACATCTTTAATGAAGAATATTAGATAAACAAATTGCACACATTGCGAAACAGTGAAGATACCTGTTACCATGTGTTATTTGTACTTTGTTTTTAATTTTATTTTATTTTTTAAACCGTTTTAAGTTTAAGTTACAAATTTTTTGTAATTTTTGTCTATGTATATTTTCATTAGTTGAAATCTTTTGATGAAGACACTGAAAATTGTGAGTAATTCATAATACTTTTAAACTTATATTATTGTTATTTAATATATAATAGTTCGCAGTGAATAAAACATTTCGTTATCCAATTGAATGGATAGATCGTTTATATGAATCAGTCTTCGTTTTCAACATTTTTTATTTATATATTTTTACTTTTTTATTCAAGGTGACAAAACGAAAGCATACAGTCATGATGGACACTTATTTTAATTTTGTGATTAATTTCGGAGCCCGTTTATTACGTGAGAGAGAAATATTGTATTGCTTAACATTCTGGCTGGAAGCGTAACAATTTATTTTCTTCATCCAATAATGAAATCACTAGTAGTTAAATAAATAATTACCTCTTCAATCAATATGAACCATTAACAAAATCAATAAGTTATTGTTTGAGAAACATCTATAACTGTCATCAAATATACATTGGGTGGACAAATTTGAGGTTGCCTTAAAGCAAACAGTTTTTTTTTTGCAACATCAGTTGTGAAATTAGAAATATGGGAATTAAAATGGAATATGATGTTGTGTAAATGTCAATGCAGCGCCGAATTTCTTCTCTTAAACATTAGTTGTTTTGGGTTGTTCATGTAAAACCGGTCTTCAAAATGGTCCCAGAGAAAATAACTTCTCGGCGTCAAATAACAAGGCCGAGGCGGCCAATTTTCATCGTCAAATCGAAAAATTCCGCGGCAGAGAAATTTCTAATGTGGTAATAACTAAATCGTTTGGAATGTGTGGTTTTAGTAGCCATTTTGCTGAAAAAAATGGTCATTGATATTAACATTAGCCGAACGTGGGAATAAAAAATGGTTATCATGGTTTGATCGCGCAGAGAATCCACAGAGACGGCGTTTATTTGCTCATCTACGGAAAAGTACGGGTTAATGCCACCAGAAAAAACCAAATGCGACAATATTGTATGTTTGTGTTTGTTTAAGCGTGAAGATGATCTTTATACATGTTGGTCACAGTACCAGTAACGTTCTAGGCTTAAAATTTATTATTTATCGCAGATGAAAAAGAATGTTCGGCAGGAAATCTTTAGTACACCAAGCTGGCATTGGCCACAGAGGAATTAATACTTGTGCCCAGAAGAGACCAGATATGCTGTAAACCTTCGCATATCATATCGATCAGAATCCCTGTTTCGGACCGAAGGCCAGGTATGCCGGAAAAACTTAATAAGCGCAATAGCCTCTTCTCAGCTATGAAATCTACAGTGAGCAAAACCGGCGCTTGTCATACAAATAGAAAATATGTTCTTTTTTATTAAGTTTAATTTAATTACAACTCCACTATCCTTTACCATAAAATAGTCTACATTAGATTGTTCCAAAAAGATTTTTAATGTAAAAAAAAACATTGTGTATTTAATGTTTTAATTCTGGTTATTTCTTAAATTTAATATACGCATAATATCTCCGAAGACTTTTGTGTTCTATTAGACTGACATAGACTCTTACATTCAGACAAATCGATACGACAGATAAGATCATCGAGGGAGTAAAGAACCAAAAGTATTTGTTTTGTAATGTAATGTAACTGGCTATTTATTATATATCAACATTACACAAAAATAACCTCACTTTCTGAAAATTAAAGTTATTAACAATTTGTTTCATATATGCATATAAATGCAGCAGTATTTTTCTCATTCTCAAAAACTTCAGGGTTGTTTGTTGTAAATGTGTGATTATTGGTTCATCATTAAGAAACATGCAGTTGATTATTACTGCTAGTTTAGCTATGATGATACTTCTTCAAATAGAATGAATGAATTACCTTTTATAGTTCTTTATTGTACACGACACAAAAAATTAAGTTACCAAACTAAGGTTATCAGCAATAATTTATTTCAGTTGTTAGCAACTTTGTTAGAAAAAACAGAAAAAATTAAGTTACTTAAGATGCCAGAGAAATAGATATTCGCTTTAAACTACATACATATATGGTTAATTTTTCACACACAACGTTCCCATACGTAATCCACAGCACATAAATATTCGCCATTTTTTGATACAACTATTTAACTTAAAATTAAATATTTTTCTGTCAACTTTTAATTAAAACGAAATCATTGGCAAAAATATATTTCGCTTGCTCCACAAAAAAATGTTTAACACTCGCCATGTTTTTTTTTAACTTAAAGTCGTGTGTTTATATTCACAAATTGTCTCTTATACTTACGAAAATTACGTACTTTTTATAACCGAAGCCTTTACGATATCGATATGCTTTGAAATTACCGAACTTAAACCGCAAATAAATATTTTTTAAGGCAAATTGTTATTTTTTTTCTTAACACAAATATATTTTTCACTCCCAAAAAAATATATATAAGTATCGCTGTGTTAAGCTCTTCGGAAAGAAAGAATATGAACCAGTGGTATCAATATTACACAAAAAAAATCTGATAAACTTGTAGCAACTCTGTCAAATATCAATGGGTACTTTGTTAAGAGTGCTGCCGTGCAGCAAGAAAAAATCAAGATAATATTAATATATATCTTAATATATTAAAAATATGTTACGATAAATTCATTAAAATATAGATTAGTTTTACTGTTTACTAAATAATAATATTATATATATATATATATATATATATATATATATATATATATATAAATATGATTTTGACATGGTTAGGCAAGAAATATAATTGGTAATAAAAAATATACTGGCTGATTAAAATTCATTTTCGCACAGAATTGACAGCCTATTTTATGTAATATAAATGTAATAAATTTTTTTATAACAACCACGGAGAAAGGAAGCTTTAATACATTATTTGTAAAAATATTCATAAAATTAGATAAATATATTTAAAAAAAGCACAATAACGTATATTATTAGAATTATTGCAATTAAAAAGGACTAGAAGAAAAACAAAACAGTGAAAAAATGAAACCAATAATAATAAATCTTAAGTGATAGTAATTTAAATAATAATTTTTCCAATAAAACTTATAAACATGTGGTTAAACATTAAAGTAGGTATAAAAAATATCAATAATAATTGCAGATATTTTTATATCAGGATTGCTGTTATTTCCCAAATTAAATTTGCCGTGTGTGAACTCAACTAAGAAACGCAAAACAGCAATTTTTCACATAGGAGAAGATAACAAACATTGAAAAATTGAATACTCTATAGCAGAGTTGCACAGAACGGACTATTTCCAAGAAAAATAAAAACAAACGCCATGTGCAAAAAGAAATATGTAAGCAAATATACCATTTTTTAATTCGATTTTTAATAGTTAATTTTAATTCTATTTTAATTAAAAGATATAAAATGTAAAGCTTGTATACCATAGAATCATATTTTTCAGTTGTCACTTTTTTAGTTAAAAAACAAAAGCACATGACATTACCACTTTAATTAGAATGAAAATAGGCCGTTTCAAATATTTAGTTGACAGTTATTGTAATTCGTTTAAATGCATTTTTCTTTAAAGATAACACAAAAATGTTTCTTGGCTAAAAATATTTAAATAATATAACTAACTATTATAAATAATACAACTTTTAATATAATAAATTTTTTTTTAATTGAACATATAAGAAAATATTTGCGAAAACAGTGAAAATACAATATTTTTGTTTTCTGTTTTTTTAGGTAATTAATTTTTAAAAGTGTAAAAAAAACAAAAATTTTACGCACAAATAAATTTGGTATTTGGACGGAGCAGCAGACTATGCAATGGCTGAATGTAATAAATGTAAAAGGGCAATTCGTGGTGAAACGGGAATAATGTGTGCGGGAGTGTGTGGCAAAGTGTATCGGGCATTGACCAATATTCCTTTGTGAGATATATGTTTGATGACTGCATACAATATATTCATTCACAATGTGGATTTGGTTTTAAGGCAAATCCAAGATGGTGTCAAGAAGGATAAAACAAATTTGACGGAATATAAATCGAAATTTGAAGTCTCTTTGAGGCAAAATGAAAATAAGATTAAAAGCAATAGAAACAAGATATGAAGGGCGACTAAAAAGAATGGATGATATACAGAAAATATTAATATTTACATTTTAAAGTCTTAACGAATTATTACTTTAAGTGATGCAAATGAACTGTGATTTTTTTTTTAATATTTACATTTTAAAGTTTTAACGAATTATTACTTTAAGTGATCCAAATGAATTGTGATTTTTTTATTTCATATTTACATTTTAATGTTTTGACGAATTATTACTTTAAGTGATATGAATTGTGATTTTTTTATATGATTATTATTATTGTTCGACCTTTTTTTCCCAATATAAAATTATTAATCTTAATAACGGTCTTTTTAAATAAATTTATCACATACATTTATTTAAAAAGGCCATTATTAAGATTAATACTTTTATATTGATTTTTTTATATTTCCATTTATGCTTTAATGAGTTATTATTTTAAGTTAAACAAGTGAGTTTTTCTTGTTTGTTTTAAATTTACGTTTTTAATTATTTTATTCAAATATTTGCCTCAAAAGTAAAGTCATTTATGTAGACATGTAATATTTTCTTTTTATTAAAATGTTTTGACTAAATACTACAAATGAATTGTATGCAATAAAAATGTTTACACTCAAAATAAATGATTTTGAAGTTATAAAGAACAAGGGTTTGATTTTTAATACACATGTTGAGGGTGGCAAGATGATCCATGTTAGAGGAGACGGACCTGGCTGTGGTTGGAATGATATTAAACAGAGTATAAATCTCACAAGAAATAATACTTACAGAATTTTTTTTGATGCCTGTTGGTTGTGTTGTTTGTTAGTTTTTCTTTTGTTTTTGCATGTGTTTCTAATCTTAATGTGTTGTCCACAGTTGTTTCCTTGTGGACGTGTATAATAACATTGTGGCATAGTTGTTTAAACTAGTAGTTTTTTTTGAGAAGAGATTTTGTTTACCAGTATGTAAAGAGTTGCTTTTGCCTTGTTATGTTCTGTTTATGTGTTAATGTTTTTTTTTTTGGTACATGTTGCTAGAGACATGATTGCGAGCAGAGGGATGATCATTGCATGTTTTACAACATGTTATTGGAAGAAAAAGCATTGCAATACATTTCTTGCAAGAGAGAGAGTGGAAGTAGAGAATGTAAGTCAAGGACATAATAGGGCATTGACCTTTGTATTTACGATGGTATGTTAGATTAGATGTGTTGGTTGTTTATCTGGAAAATAGCGGGCGGTATATTTTTTTTTTTTTGAGATGAACGGTTTTTTTTAACATAGTGCGGTTTTACACACATCAACTTTTGTTGCTCAAGTTTTGTTGTTTCTATTAGAAAGAAAGAGAAATATGTATAAAACCTTCTCTTTCTTTCTAATCGAAACAACAAAAGTTGAGCAACAAAAGTTGATGTGTGTAAAACCCCACATACAGAACAGGAGATAGAATAGCTGTTGTTAATAAGGAAAATTATAATTTAAATTAATATGGAAGTGGCTGCCAATGAAAAAGGTTCAGAATATAAAAGTGTCTGCCAAGGAAGAAAAAAAAGTTTAAGTTTATCAGTGAGAAAGAAAGAAAAAAGTTAAAAATATATAAGTGGCTGCCAATAAAGAAAAGTTTATGATTTAAAATATAAAAGTGGCTGCCAATAAAGAAAAGTTTATGATTTAAAATATAAAAGTGGCTGCCAATAAAGAAAAGTTAATGATTTGAAATATAAAAGTGGCTGCCAATAAAGAAAAGTTTATGATTTAAAATATAAAAGTGGCTGCCAATAAAGAAAAGTTTATGATTTAAAATATAAAAGTGGCTTTCCATAAAGAAAAGTTTATGATTGAATAAAGAAAAAAGTTAAAGATATTGAAGTGGCTGCCAGTAAAGAAACGCTTGAAAGGAGGAAGTGGCTGCCAGTAAAGAAACGCTTGAAAGGAAGAAGTGGCTGCCAGTGACGAAACGTTTGAAAGGTGATTTTATTAAACTGGGAAATTGCGACCACCAGGAGTTATTGAAAGGTAAAAGTAAAGTAGTAATAAGAGAGTGGATAGTAAGCTGGACAAAGTTCCGAAGACCGCTGCAGAAGAAAAGAGAAAAAGGTCAGCTACAGATTCCAGGCGTAGTAGTCGAAGCACCGAAATAAAAAGAGAAAAGGAGAACTTTGATAGTGAAATTAGAAAAAGCTCCTTGTAGTATCCTGTGAGAAGACAATTATCATTGATAGTCAATAGAAGTTCATTTGGAAAACGTTTGTTCAAAGTGTTGTCTAATTTTTTTTATGTTCGTACAACTATTAATTTTTTAATTTTTTATACTTGTCATTGTATCTTATTGTATCATTTGTATAATTTAATTTTTTTATTAGTTAATTTGTGATTTTTTGCAATTACTTTGCAAACGATAATTTAAATTGTGATTTTTGAACATACTAAAATAAATATTAATTAAAACAAAAGGAAAATTTAAAAGAGGAAAAAAAGATATTATTTTTTTTGTAAGATTATTCAAAAGAAAAAAAGAACAAATTTTTTTATTAAATTAATATAGTGAGATAAGAGTATTGATTTTGAAGAGTGAAGTCAGTAAAGGATCGGACTAATTTTGTGTTTGTCCTCGTTGGAAATTTTGTAGATATTTTAGTTTGGAAAGAAAAAGAAGAAAATCCGTCCCTCAGAGAGCTCTTTTAGGGTAGAAAGAATCGCGTAAGTTAATAAACCGGTAAAAGACATTTTGTTTTTCTATTGTTGGCCAAATTGAGTAGTGCGATCCTTATCTGTTGTTAAATTTTTTCTGTCTTCATAATGTGTTTTTTTATATTTATAGAGTAAAATTTTTTTAAATAAATTATAATGAATATTTGTTTTATTTAAAAATTATATTTATATTTTTCATTTCTTTTACAATGAATATATATTGATAAGAATATTTTTTTTGTGTAATTTTTAGCATTAAGGTTGATTAATTGTAAAACACAAAGGAGAGAAATATATGTATAAAATGTCTGAATAGAAAGTGTTTATATAAAGGTTTTCAGGTATCAAAGGTTTGGATGCAGCATGTGTTGTGAAGATGGAGGAATTTCGCTATTTTTTGTTAAAATTTTTTTATTGTTAGGAACCGTGCAATACGGGTTGAGAAGTCACCCCTGGAGAAGAGGCCGAGCTAGCCGAGAAAAATGGTTTTTGCACAACGATATAAGAGGTTTCGTAACAGTAAAATGGCGCCCAATCACAGAATAAATTAGGAATGATCCAAAGCCAAAAACTAATTTAGTTGACTAGAGCGATCGAATGGCAAGATTTGGATTCAACTCGGAAAGGAATTGTTTCGAATGTGAACCGGTCTGTTATTCGAACATTTAGTTGGTTTAGTTTAGTTTGAAAGAGAGGACCAAGATCAGATTCAATTAAAGGAAAATTTAATGAGGGTAGTTTCTGGATTAGGGTAAATGATTAGTGACCAAACTTTTCAGGTTTATTGCACTAACATATCGTGAACTTTTAAGTGTTGGGATGGTGTCCTGAGGCTATTGACTCAGTTTGCACATCCTAAATTTTATCGCGAATCCCGTAGGCATTATGTTTTCCTATGATTGTTTCAAGATTTTAGTTTTATTCTTAGAGGAATACACCGCAGGAGAAAAGGGGGAAGGATAATTTAAACACATGCTGGTACAAACTGAGAATATGAGAACCTGAAAACCTTTGCTGAAATAAAATATTGATTGTGTATACGTTTTGATTGCGTTTGTTGAAGTATACGTTTTTTTGATATTTTTTTGTTGTTTTGTTTTCAAGTTTCCGTCGTTTTATATATAAATAAAAAAAAATTTTTATACTAAATTAATTTTAACACAACGCAAATTTATTATTGTTTCTTTGCCGTATACGAATTTATTTATAAAGGAAAATGTCAAACATTTTGTGTGTATATGAATACAAAATCGTCAAATGTATACGCGAATGCAACTTTAAAGAAAGAACGACAAAAATTGCAACGACAAAAATCGTATAATGTAAATTGGGACTTTATCATTAATTTTAATTATTGTTTCAGTGTGTCCATCTTCATTTCCAATAACTTATAGAATTATTTCGCACTTCTCTAGTATATTTGGCATATCATTTATGTATATTATGAATAATAGTGAGCCTAAAATAGAACTTTGCAGTACGCCAAATTCATTTCTTACTTTGTTTTATCTTATACCATTTACTTTTGTGATTTGCATTCTATTTGTAAGATATGATTTAAACCATTTTAATTCACTTTCTCTGATGCCATACATATATAATTTTCTTATAAGTATTTCTCTATCAATGGTCTCAAATGCTCTTTTGAGATCCAAAAATATTGCCATTATTTTTTTCCTTTTATCCATACATTTCCATCTGTTTATCATAAAATTTACTGTTGTTTCGCATGAAAATTTTTTTCTGAATTTCGACTGATATTTTGAAAATAGGTTGTATTGCTACATATACGTTTCTAATTGTTCCTTAACAATTTTCTCCATAATTTTTTCACATGTTTTCGGGGTATTTATTGGGCGATATTCTTCACATTTATTTGTTTTTGCGATTTTTTTTATTGGTGTTACAAAATATTCTTACAAATATTCTGAAGTTCTTGTATTGTTATTGCACGAAACCTAAATATATTTGTTATCACAGGTATGCTGTTCATATATTGCACATTTTCTATTGTTCATGTATTGACTTAACACTATTCACAAAATACTCATTAAATTGGGTTGCTATTTGGTAGTTGTCCTTATATTCTATATCATTAAATATCACACCTTTTATCACATCTTTATTCTTCTTAAGGACTAAGTCTTTGATTTCTCTCCACATTTGTTTTTGGTCTTTGGCATTATTTTTTTTTATTTATGTAACTGTTCTTTTCAGTTTCTATTTTGGTTTTATATGTATTTTTAATTATTTTATAACTACTCCGTGCTGCTTTAGCTGCTTGATATTTAATAACTTTTTCTTTCTTTAACAATTGAGGTTCTTTATTTAACCATTTGTTTACGTTACTTTTTGTGATTATAATAATTTTCTTCGTAAATTTCTTAATTTATTAAAGCGAATGAATGACAAAAAAAATATTTTTCCAATATTACAAATAATTCAAAAACTAACTAGATACAAAATATTTCTGAATATTCAAGTTGTTTTTCATTAAGTGTTAAATATAGTGTATGTGAAAAGCACAGGAGAAATATAATGGTGTTGACAAAATTTTCTTCATTCTCAACACCCTCCCTGAATGATAAATTTTAAAAAAAGAATTGACCAATAATTTCTCATGCACCTTTAACATACATATGTACATAACCATTTCTTTAATCGATATATATGTATATATAGTAAATGTTATTGATGTTATTCCAGTACAAAAGAAAATAAAAGAAATACGCTCAAGCAAAATTTATTTAACAATTCAGTTTTATGTCTTATTTTTAAAAGGAAAGAAAAATTATGTATACCATAGGAAAAGAACAGAAAAGGAAAAGGTAAAATAAAATAAAAAAAACGTTGCCAGACTAGAAGTTTGCAGTGGGTTTCCTTAACACTTCCTCCAAAACACTGCATACTAATCATCAGCATCTTCTTGCATAATTCCGATAATTGAGCGAAGTAACACAAATCTTCCGGCGTCTAACGGTTTTGTAAATAAGTCAGCAAGCTGGTTTTCGCCGGCAATGTGTTCCAGTTTTAGTTCTCCATTCAAATACTTTTCTCGAACAAAAAAGTGTCGAATGTCTATATGTTTAGACCTTTTATGGAATTCTGGATTTTTGGTAAGTTTGACTGCACTGGCATTGTCGACATAAAGCGTCGCAAGTTCTCTATCGCTTATCAATTCTGATAATAACCGTTTTATCCATATTAGCTCTTTAGCACCTTCACTTGCAGCTATTATTTCAGATTCCATTGTCGAAAGGGAAACCGTTTTTTGTAGTTGGCTGCACCAAGAAACAGCTCCTCCGCCTAATATTGCAACAATTCCTGTTGTTGATCTACGAGAATTTTTGTCTCCGCCGAAATCAGCATCACTATAAACTTTAAGTGGTTCGCTGTCGCTTTTGTATCTTAAGCAGTAATCATTTGTACCCTTCAAATATTTAAAAATCCGTTTAATATTATTCCAATCAATTTCTGTAGGATTTTCCATAGATCGTGCCGCTTTACCTACACTGAAAGCGATATCTGGACGCGTTGCAACCATAAGATACATAAGACTGCCTACGGCTTCACGATAGGGAACATTTTTGTTAACTTTGGGGCTATTTTCAACTTCCTCTTTTCCAGCTGGTGTTTTCACTGCATTAGCGTCATTCACTCTAAAACGTTCTAAAATTCTGTTGATATATCTCTTTTGATCAATGGTTACTGATCCGTCACTATGATGTTCAATCTGCATTCCTAAAAAATTTTTCAGAGATCCCGTGGTAATGCTAAATTCAGTTTCTAAAGAGTGTAGAAAATTATCTATTTCCTTTTCATCGCTTCCTATCAACAACCCATCGTCTACATAGATAGCTACATACAAAAGACTTGATCGCCCGTTTTTATAAAAAACGCAAGGATCTGCAGTACTTATTTTAAAACCAGCTTTCTTCATAAAATCAATGAAACGGCTATTCCAACAGCGTGAAGACTGTTTCAGGCCATAAAGACTTTTATTTAAACGACATACTCGGCCAGTACCATCTTCAAACCCCTCAGGCTGCTCCAGATATACTTCCTCCTGAAGTGTGCCATACAAAAAAGCTGTTTTTACATCAAATTGTTTCATTTTCATTTTTCGATTTGCAGAAATAGCCAAAAGCGTTCGAATTGAATCATAGCGAGCAACTGGACTAAATGTATCATTGTAATCGATCCCATATTTTTGCACATATCCTTTTGCCACTAATCTAGCCTTGTATCGAATTTGACCGTTATCTTGCGGTTTAACTTGAAAAACCCAACGGTTTTTTACAATATTTTTATTGGCTGGTCTTTGTACAAGATCCCATGTTTCATTTTCTTGCAAAGATTTTAATTCATCAATCATTGCATTTTTCCACTCTTCTCGTCGAGGCGATCTTACAGCTTCGACCAGTGATTGTGGGTTGTCGTCTTCACCGCTAGTTGGTAAGTCTGCCATTAGTACAAAGTCCCCAGATTCCAACCAATTCGGTGGTCTTTTATTACGACTGCTGCGTCGTATATCAAATGTTTCTTCTGGTAATTCATTATTTTCATACGAACTTTCTTTATCACCACGTTCAGTAACGACACTGGTATTGGCTTCCTCTATTTCTTTTGGTGTTATATTATTTTTATCGTTAGCCGTATTCTCGTCAATATGATTAGTAATTTCAGCAATGGATTTTGCGTTGCAAACAGATTCTGTCTTAAATAAAACATCATGGCTATTAACTATGTTATATTTCGATGGAAGAAACACCCTGTAGCCATCTTTATTATTTACATATCCAACCATATACCCAAAAAGTGCCTTGTTATCAAACTTTGACCGAAAAGGTTTTGGAATATGTACATAACAACCAGTACCGAATATTCTTAAGTGGTTTAAATTCGCTACATTTTTTTTATACCAAAGTTCGTATGGAAACTTATTCTCAATTTTAGTTTTACCTGTAAGGTTTAAAACATAAACAGCGGTATTACACGCTTCAGCCCATAAACATTTTGGCAGTTTGCTTACATTAAGCATAGATCGAGCAGCTTCAACAATGGTTCTATTTTCGCGCTCTGCTGTGCCATTCTGCTGAGGTGTATAAGGTGGTGTAATAACGTGTTCAATTCCTCTTTGACTTAACAGGTTGGCAACTTCTTTATTGACAAATTCTCTTCCACCATCAGATCGAAATCTTTTCACCATATGACCATTTGTCCTTGCTTCATTTAAAAATATCTCAAGTTGCGTGCATACTTCGTTTTTATTTTTCATAAAAACAATTTTTCTGAATTTGCTAAAATCATCTTTGAAACACACAAAATATCTGGACCCCCTAATGAAGTGGTTTGCATAGGTCCGTTAACGTCGGCATGTATCAGCTCTCCAGTCTCTAATGACTGACTAGGTCTTTTCTTGAAAGGCAACCGATGCATCTTTCCTAATGCACACCCATCACACAGACTTCCTTCATCGTCGGCAATGTCAATACTCATACGTTGTAATATTTGCTTTACGTGCCTTTTATTCTGATGAGCAAAACGTTCATGATAAAATTGCAAACTATTGTTTTCTTTAGAAAGATTAACATGTTCAAGCTTTGTTGAACTTCCAAAATGCATATTTAAAATATATAGTTCATCACCTAAATATCCTGTTGCTGCTAATGTCCCATCTATTTTTCTTATTATTTTTATTGAGCTTTCATCAAACATTGTTTTGAAGCCATTTTTCGCTGCGGCTTTTACTGAAAAAAGATTAACACTAGCATCAGGTACGTACCAAACATTTTCTAGTTTTGCATCCTCCCATTTGATGTTGCATAACACTTTGACATTTATATTACCATGACCATATGCCAACATTACAGCATTCTGTTTTCCAAGACAAATTTTTTTAGGAATGTTAAACTTTGTATAATTTTTAAAATGTTCTCTATTCGAAGCAATGTGCCTAGAAGCACCGCTGTCACAGCACCAAACATCTGCGGAAGTGTTAACGTTACACTTTGCTTTTAAACTATACGCTACAAAAACATTGGCTTTACTTTTGAAATCAATTTTGTTTCTTTCGTTCACATTCGAACCCACTGCATTTAAACATTCCGCTGCCCAATGACCAGTTTTGCCACATTTGCGGCAAGGAAACTTTTGCTTTGCACGAGCCATTTTATCTGAGTTTTTGTTCCTTTTTAAAAAAGATTTGTTTTTGCTTTTTACATCTTTAGTTACAAAAACTGTTTCATTTATTTCGGTTTTGTCCGCTCTTAGCTCACGCGCTTCTATTGAGCAAAGTTTTTCGATAAGAAGATTCAACTTCTGCTTATCTGTAGGAATGATATCCCATAAGTCCTTAAAATTGTCATATTCCTTTCCAAGTGTTGACAGTATTCTGCCATTCAACATTCTTTCCGACAATTTGTTTTCTTTGTGGTTCTCCAACTCATTATTTAAATCTACAAACAGTTTTTGCAGTTTCGCTACATGGATACTAATGTCTTCTCTTTCGTCTCGCTTAGCTTGGAAAAATAATTCAATCAGCATATTTAAACGTTGTGTACTGCTTTGCTCAAAACGGGCGCACAATTTATCCCATATATCAGCTGCATGCGTACAGGTCAATACTAATTCCGCTGTTGCTCTATTTAATGAACTGGCAATGATACTTGCAGCTTTTGCATCATCTTGCTGCCACTTCTGGAGCGCTGCTTTGCT
This sequence comes from Trichopoda pennipes, assembly GCA_030448955.1. Taxonomy (NCBI): domain Eukaryota; kingdom Metazoa; phylum Arthropoda; class Insecta; order Diptera; family Tachinidae; genus Trichopoda; species Trichopoda pennipes. The sequence continues at coordinate 125,034 of JASKUP010000103.1, forward strand.
CTCAGGAGTCGTACCTTCATCTGGACACTTTCTTTTGCATTAACAATATCTTCAATTGCATGCGCACGAAACATCATGTTGATGTGCCATTTCCATTTTGCCCAGTCTTCAGGACCTTCTAATTTTTCCACGTGCACTTTGAAATCTGCGTTCGACATTTTATAAAATAAAAAAAAACTTGAGCCTTATTGATACCAGCAATCTTAAAGATTCCTTCTATTTAATTTTTGTGGTGACTGGGCCCATAACCTATTGATGTTATTCCAGTACAAAAGAAAATAAAAGAAATACGCTCAAGCAAAATTTATTTAACAATTCAGTTTTATGTCTTATTTTTAAAAGGAAAGAAAAATTATGTATACCATAGGAAAAGAACAGAAAAGGAAAAGGTAAAATAAAATAAAAAAAACGTTGCCAGACTAGAAGTTTGCAGTGGGTTTCCTTAACAAATGTAAATATGCTAATAAAGGCCAAACTTATTACTAAGGTATTCCAGTTTCTGTCTTGTAACTGCCTTTGTAAAAACGTCAGCAACCATTTCGTTTGTACATAGATACTCCAAACGAACTTCCCTCTTATCAATTTTCTGATGGATAAATTTGGCTTTTATTTTCACATGCTTTGTTCTTGAAGAATAATTATTATTAAGGGCAACTTGCAAGGCGCCCTTGTTATCACAATACAGCAGCATACTGCTATCTCGTCCTGGATTCAATTCAGCTTCCAGGCGTTTTAACCAAATTGATTCTTGAGTTGCAGCGGTTAGTGACATAAACTCGGCTTCCGTCGAAGATAATGCCACCGTCTTTTGTTTTTTTGTTGACCATGAAATGACGCCGGACTGATATATGAACACATAGCCAGTGGTAGACTTACGATCATCGACGTCACCAGCCCAATCTGCATCGCAGTAACCTATTAAATTGTCTTGACTTCGTTTTCTATAAACAATACCTCTGTTAATAGAGCCCTTTAAGTAACGCATTACACGTTTTACTGCTTCCCAATGAGCTTTTCCGGGGTTCCTCCCAAATCGACTCAAGACATTGACAGCATAGCAAATATCCGGCCGTGTAAATTGTGCCGCAAATAATAAGCATTCAATCGCCTGCATGTATGGAATACTTGACATCTGCTGCTTACATTTCTCATCTTTGGGGCACATACTAGAAGACAGTTTTTGATTGTAGTCCATTGGTGTCGAAGTTGGATTGCAATCACTCATATTGAATCGTTTCAAAAAATCTGCTATGTAACTCGACTGATCAGTTTTGATTCCTTCTTTATTTCTGGTGATTTTAATTCCCAGCACTGATGATACATCCTTCATATCTTTAATTTTAAATTTGCTGGCTAGTTTGGCTTTCAATGATTCAAGACTTTTTAAATTATTGGTAAATATTAATACATCATCAACATAAACTGCCACATATAGCATCTGACCATTTTCTACTTTGAAATAGACGCATTGGTCCACCTCACCTCTTATAAGGCCCATTTGCAGTAATTCGTTGTTGATAGTCTCATTCCAAACACGACCTGCCTGTTTTAGCCCATAAATAAATTTTTGCAGCTTACAAACTTTCTTAGAGCCATCCTCGAACATTTCAGGTTGTTGCATGTATATGGTCTCTTTCAACGTACCATTTAAATATGCACTCACTGCATCCATTTGCTGTACATATAAGTCGTGTTTTATCGCCAAGGCCAATAAATATCGGATGGAGTCATATCTGACAACAGGCGCAAACGTTTCATTATAATCGATTCCTTCTCGTTGAGAATATCCCTTGGAAACCAGTCTTGCTTTCCTTTTAATGATATTACCTTGTTCATCTCTTTTGGTTTTAAAAACCCATTTCGATTTAATCGCTTTTTGTCCTGCTGGTAAATTTGTCAGAACCCACGTTTTATTTTCCATCAAAGATTCCATCTCTGCATCCAATGGCTGCTTTCCACTCGGCTGAATTCTCTGTTGACATTGCTTCCATCACATTACTAGGATCGCCGGACACATATTGCATTGCACAAAAGTTTTGTGATTGTTGATTTTTTTTAGCTATACGAGTAGAACGACGGACACCGACACTATTTGGAAACTGTTCATCGTCATCATTTTCAATTGGCGATGACATAGGTAAAGACCATTCGCAAGAGCTGTAATACTCACTATCGCCCGCATCATCATCTAACTCCTGTTCATATACACTTTTACCTTCCCCTTGCTAGCACCACTATCCACATACCAGGTTAAGACATTTTTGTACCGCTTGTTGGTGTTCGTAGAAATATTCATGCTCGTACTTAATGCGACGAGTGTTGAAGAAACATCTTTCTTTTCAGTTTTTTTATTCCACTTACCGTTTTTGATGTTGTTGTGCTTTTTGCTTTGACAATTCCGAGAAATGTGGCCAAATTCCTTACAACTGTAGCACTGAATAAATTTGTTTCTCTTCTCTTTGGGATTTTTTGTATAAAAAACAGATTCTTTTTCCGGACCTTGAGCATCGAATTTCACATCTCGAAGAAGGAGGTTTTTAACCATATCAACGGTCCACTTTTCTTTTGAATTTTCCACGGCCATCACCAAAGGAATAAAATCATCAGGTAAACCTGCTAACATTAGTGATGCCGTGAGCTCGTCATCGATGTTAAGTCCAGAATTTCTCACTTTCAGAGCAATCATCACCATTTCATTCACATACTTTTGCACTGACCTGTAGTTCTTTAATTTCATGTTGACTAGCTGCTTCAGCAATTCAACTTTTCGCGTCAACCCACTATCCTCATAGGCATTCATTAAGGCATCCCAAGCTTCCTTCGCTGTTTTGGCTGCAGCAATGTGTCCATAGTTAGAAGGATCCACCATCAATGTAATTTCGGCCAAGGCTCGTTCGTTCAAGCTGCCATCAGCATCGCCGACCACGCCGACTTCCACAACTTTCCAGTAACCTTTGATAACGAGGCAAGACTGTGCCTGTCTCTTCCATACATCGAAATTCTCAAGTCCTCTTAAACGCTCCAACGAAAATCCTACCGGAAGATTTGACATCTTATTTGTTTTGCGGAAATTAATTACAAGCAATTAATTATACAATCTAACACGAGCGCGACTTATAGCCCATAACCTGTTGATGTAAATTTATGAAAACACTTCTGTTTCAAATAAATTTATTAAAGCGAATGAATGACGAAAAAAATATTTTTCCAATATTACAAATAATTCAAAAACTAATATTTCTGAATATTCAAGTTGTTTTTCATTGAGTGTTAAATATAGTGTATGTGAAAAGCACAAGAGAAATATAATAGTGTTGACAAAATATTCTTCATTCTCAACAATTTTTAATGGCTGAATCAAAATTATCAACTAACTGTCTTATTTAAATCATCATTTTCATTATTTCCTAATACTGTACTAATTTCTTGACTAAGAATCGTCCTGTTATACTTAAATATTTCTACTTCTTTTTTGATGATTTCATTTTGATTTTTGGTTATGATTCTGATTTTGATGTCTACGGCTTCGTGATCTGCTATTTTATTTGTACTGTCAGTTGCTGCTGATGTATATTATCATTATTTGTGATGACATAGTCTATAATTTTTTTGTGTTTTCTATTATTCTCGTATAATCCACTATTTGTTTGTTGTTACTATTTGTTTTAGTCCATTATCATTGAAAGTGCATTCTAGTCGTTTTTTATACGTTTCTTCTTTACACCAGTCTATGTCGAAGTCACCTGCTATTGTTATAACGTACTGTGCTTCGCATAGTTCTTCTTCTATTAGTTGTTCAAATACTTGACAAAACTCTATTTCACTGCTACTGCTTGGTGATCCATAAACCGCTACTATTACAATTTGTTTGTCCTTGATAGTTGTCTTGTATGCACTTATCCAATATCTTGTAATATACTGATCATAGTTTCTTAGTTGTATGTTCATGTTCCTCTATCTCCTCAGTTAGGTGCGTTTCTGTAAGAATTATAAAATCTGGTTTTCGTTCATCTGCAATAATTTCCAGTTGATTGCAATTGTTGATAAGTCTACACATTCGTATAAAAACCGTATATTAGCTGTGATTGTTAAACTTCTATCCCCAGCCTATTCCTTTTCATATTAAGTTTATTTTTATAAACTGGACATTCTCTGTTTGATGTGACGTGATTTTCATCTAGCCCCATGTTTAACTTCATATTCGCACTTACACAATTAATATATTTATTTTTCATCTCATTACCACATTCTCTCGATCTGTGGTTTCCGTGACATCTAAAATATGTTTCTTCGCTTTTACAGTCACTCGCCTTCTGATTATATCCTTGACATTTAAAACACCTAATTATGACAGTGCCATCAAATATTCTGCATTTCTCCCATCCAATGCTTAATTTCTGTGCTGCCTTTATCTTTGCGTATGTTTCTTAATCCACTATTATCTTAGCATTGTAAATTACTTTATTATATCTTCTAACTTCGTATGATTTGACTATTTTTATTTTAAGTTCCTGTAGTAGCTGATTTTGTCTCTTTATTTTTCCTATAAGTTCTTCATCTCTGTATTTAAATGACATATCCGTTATAATTATTGACATATCATTTTCACTTGGTGTTTTTATTTCATATGCTTCGCCCATTTCATCTTCATCAGCATTCTTTATCTTGTTCCTTTCCTCAACAGTTTCACTTTGTATCACAAATGTTTGTAATATTTAAGTTAATTGGATCCACCTTATTGTTTAAGTCCTTTTTTGTTTTTCTTTCGGTTTTATTATTAGGGGAACTTGTTTTTTTACGTCTGGCAATACCATATTTTGCTTAATTGTATCAGCGAAAGAAAGTTTGTTTTGTTTTTCGTTTGTCCCTTTTATGAATTTTTTTATTTTATCACACATCTTTACATTGCTTGCTTCAAATAATTTATACACTTCCCTAATTTTATTTTGAACATCGTTTACAACGCCACATAGTTTTTTAACTTCATTTACATTATTTTCACATATTTTCTGTATATCATCTATTCTTTTTAGTCGCTCTTCATATCTTGTTTCTATTGCTTTTAATCTCATTTTCATTTTGCCTCAAAGAGACTTCAAATTTCGATTTATATTCCGTCAAATTTGTTTTATTCTTCTTGACACCATCTTGGATTTGCCTTAAAACCAAATCCACATTGTGAATGAATATATTGTATGCAGTCATCAAACATATATCTCACAAATGAATATTGGTCAATGCCCGATACACTTTGCCACACACTCCCGCACACATTATTCCCGTTTCACCACGAATTGCCCTTTTACATTTATTACATTCAGCCATTGCATAGTCTGCTGCTCCGTCCAAATACCAAATTTATTTGTGCGTAAAATTTTTGTTTTTTTACACTTTTAAAAATTAATTACCTAAAAAAACAGAAAACAAAAATATTCTATTTTCACTGTTTTCGCAAATATTTTCTTATATGTTCAATTAAAAAAAAACATTTATTATTTTAAAAGTTGTATTATTTATATAGGTTAGTTATATTATTTAAATATTTTTAGCCAAGAAACATTTTTGTGTTATCTTTAAAGAAAAATGCATTTAAACGAATTACAATAACTGTCAACTAAATATTTGAAACGGCCTATTTTCATTCTAATTAAAGTGGTAATGTCATGTGCTTTTGTTTTTTAACTAAAAAAGTGACAACTGAAAAATATGATTCTATGGTATACAAGCTTTACATTTTATATCTTTTAATTAAAATAGAATTAAAATTAACTATTAAAAATCGAATTAAAAAATGGTATATTTGCTTACATATTTCTTTTTGCACATGGCGTTTGTTTTTATTTTTCTTGGAAATAGTCCGTTCTGTGCAACTCTGCTATAGAGTATTCAATTTTTCATCGAGGAGAAGATTACAAACTTTTTAGCAAATTTTTTCATCGAGGAGAAGATAACAAAGAAGATAACAAGTTTTGGCAAACTTTTTTCAGAGTTGCACAAAAGGTACAGGTACAACAGCGTGCTTTCATGTTTTACAATAACAAAAAATAAACAAATTATGGCAAAAATATAACATTTTTAAAATAGATTTTAAATAGTTAATTTAAATTGTATTTAAAAAAAAAACATGAAAGCCTGTAGATCACAGAATCAGATTTTTCAGATGTCACTTTTTTTAGTGAAAAAACGAAAGCACTAGAGATTAAATTATTTGGAGTTATTTTGAATATTTATGATTTCAGTTTTCCATGAATAACTCGATAACCATTCCGCGTGCACATATAGCACTACATACGATCGATAGAGGATAAAAATAGTAATATATCTTGTTTCTAAAAAGACTTTACGGAAAAAGTTATAAGGCAGCAAACTTCTAAAATTGTTAAAAAATCGTAAATTTTTTTTGGTTTATCATTAATAACTCAAAAACTATTCTGCGTGCACATATAACGCTATATACGATCGATAGAGGATAAAAATACGAATCGATAGTGATATGGTTTGTTTCCGCAAAGACTGTACGAAAAAAGTTACAAAGCAGCAAACTTTTAAAAATTTTAAAAAAACGTCAAATATTTTTGGTTTTTCAATAATAACTCAAAAACTATTCCGCGTGCACATATACGACTATATACGTTCGATAGAGAATAAATATACAAATCGATAGTAATATGGCTTGTTTCCGCAAAGACTGTACGGAAAAAGTTATAAAGCAGCAAACTTTAAAAATTTTTTAAAAATCGCCAATTTTTTTTTTGGATTTTCATTAATAACTCAAAAACTATTCCGCGTGCACATATAGCGCTATATACGTTAGATAGAGGATAAAAATACGAATCGATAGTGATATAGTTTTTTTCTGGAAAGACTGTACGAAAAAAGTTATAAAGGTATATTTTTGACATAGTTTGTTTACTTTTTTTTTACTGCAAAACTTCTACATAGAAACTTCATTACCGACCAACTAATAATTATTGTTGATATTTTTTTAAAAATTCCAAAGTTTGCTGCCTTATAACTTTTTTCGTAAAGTCTTTCCAGAAACAAGCAATATTACGATCAATTCACATTTCTGTCCTCTATCGATAGTATATAGCCGTATATATGCACGCGGAATAGTTTTCGAGTTATTACTGAAAAACAAAAAAAGTTTGACGATTTTCTAAAAATTTCAAAAGTTTGCTGCTTTATAACTTTTTTCGTACAGTCTTTGCGCGAACAAGCTATACCGTGATCGATTCATATTTCTGTCCTCTATCGATCGGATATAGCCACATATGTGCACGCGCTATCGTTTTTTAGTTATTACTGAAAAACAAAAAAAAAATTGGCGATTTTTAAAAAATTTTAAAAGTTTGCCGCTTTATAACTTTTTCCGTACAGTCTTTGCAGAAAAAAACTATATTACTATCGATTAGTATATTTATTCTCTATCGAACGTATATAGTCGTATATGTGCACGCGGAATAGTTTTTGAGTTATTATTGAAAAACCAAAAAAATTTGACGATTTTTTTAAATTTTTAAAAGTTTGCTGCTTTATAACTTTTTTCGTACAGTCTTTGCGGAAATAAGCTATATCACTATCGATTGGTATTTTTATTCTCTATTGAACGTATATAGCCGCATATGGGCACGCGGAATAGTTTTTGAGTTATTAATGAAAAACCAAAAAAATTTGACGATTTTTAACAATTTTAGAAGTTTGTGCCTTATAACTTTTTCCGTAAAGTCTTTTTAGAAACAAGATATATCACTGTCGATTTGTATTTTGATGCTCTATCGATCGTATATAGTGCTATTTGTGCACGCGAAATGGTTATCGAGTTATTGATGGAAAACTGAAAGCATGAATGTTCACAATAACTCCAAATAATTTAAGCTCCAGTGATTTCGTTTATTCACTAAAAAAAGTGACAACTGTAAAATCTGATTCTGTGGTCTACAAGCTTTTTATTTTATATCTTTTAATTAAAATACAATTAAAATTAACTATTAAAAATCGAATTCAAAAATGCCTTTTTCTTACATAGTTTGTTTACATATTTCTTCTTGCACATGGCGTTTGTTTCAATTTTTCTTGGAAATAGTCCGTTCTGTGCAACTCTGCGAAAAAGTTTGTCGTTTCTTAGAGTTTGACCCCTTTCACACAGACAAATTTTACTTTGCAAAGTTTTGATTTTATGTGAGAGCGAGGGAGAAAGCATGATTGAGGGTACAGACTTTGATATACTCGCAAAGTTGCTTTGTTTTTCTTTCGTCGCTTATACACAGTTGTATTTATACACAGATTGCATAAAGCACCAAGTGACTAAAACAAAATTTGTAAAAGAAAACTTTTTGTGTTTGAACACCAAAGAAAGTTTAAAAGAAAATTAAAAAAAACTTTGTCAAAGTAAAATTTGTCTGTGTGAAAGGGGTCATTGTTATCTTCTCCTACGTCAATTTTTCAATGTTTGTTATCTTCTCCTATGGGAAAAATTGCTGTTCTGCGTTTCTTAGTTGAGTTCACACACGGCAAATTTAATTTGGGAAATAACAGCAATCCTGATATAAAAATATCTGCAATTATTATTGATATTTTTTATACCTACTTTAATGTTTAACCACATGTTTATAAGTTGTATTGGAAAAATTATTATTTAAATTACTATCACTTAAGATTTATTATTATTGGTTTCATTTTTTTACTGTTTTGTTTTTCTTGTAGTCCTTTTTAATTGCAATAATACTAATAATATACGTTATTGTGCTTTTTTTTAAATATATTTATCTAATTTTATGAATATTTTTACAAATAATGTATTAAAGCTTTCTTTCTCCGTGGTTGTTATATAAAAATTTATTACAATTAATGCATTTATATTACATAAAATAGGCTGTCAATTCTGTGTGAAAATGAATTTTAATTCAGCCAGTATATTTTTATTACCAATTATATTTCTTGCCTCACCATGTCAAAATAATATATTTATATATGTATAATTTTATTATTCAGTAAACCAGTAAAAATAATCTATATTTTAATGAATTTATCGTGACATATTTTTCAATATATTAAGATATATATTAATATTATCTTGATTTTTTCTTGCTGCACGGCAGCACTCTTAACAAAGTACCCACTGATATTTGACAGAGTTGCTACAAGTTTATCAGATTATTTTTGTGTAATGTTGATACCACTGGTTCATATTCGTTCTTTCCGAAAAGCTTAACACAGCGATCCTTTATATATATTTTTGGGAGTGAAAAATATATTTGCGTTAAGAAAATAAATAACAATTTATCTTAAAAAATATTTATTTGCGGTTTAAGTTCGGTAATTTCAAAGCATATCGATATCGTAAAGGCTTCGGTTATAAAAAGTACGTAATTTTCGTAAGTATAAGAGACAATTTGTAAATATAAACACACGACTTTAGGTTAAAAAAAACATGGCGAGTGTTAAACATTTTTTTGTGGTGCAAGCGAAATATATTTTTGCCAATGATTTCGTTTTAATTGAAAGTTGACAGAAAAATATTTAATTTTAAGTTCAATAGTTGTAACAAAAAATGGCGAATATTTATGTGCTGTGGATTACGTATGGGACGTTGTGTATGTAAAATTAACCATATATGTATGTAGTTTAAAGCGAATATCGTAAGTATTTCTCTGGCATCTTAAATAATTTAATTTTTTGTGTTTTTTCTAACAAAGTTGCTAACAACTGACATAAATTATTGCTGATAACCTTAGTTTGGTAACTTAATTTTTTGTGTCGTGTACAATAAAGAACTATAAAAGGTAATTCATTCATTCTATTTGAAGAAGTATCAGTAACATCATAGCTAAACTAGCAGTAATAACCAACTGCATTTTTCTTAATGATGAACAAATAATCACACATTTACAACAAACAACCCTGAATTCTTTGAGAATGTGAAAAATACTGCTGAATTTATATGCATATATGAAACAAATTGTTAATAACTTTAATTTTCAGAAAGTGAGGTTATTTTTGGGTAATGTTGATATATAATAAATAGCCAGTTACATTACATTACAAAACAAATACTTTAGGTTCTTTACTCCCTCGATGATCTTATCTGTCGTATCGATTTGTCTGAATGTAAGAGTCTATGTCAGTCTAATAGAATACAAAAGACTTCGGAGATATTATGCGTATATTAAATTTGAGAAATAACCAGAATTAAAACATTAAATAGCCAATGTTTTTTTTACATTAAAAATCTTTTTGGAACAATCTAATGTAGACTATTTTATGGTAAAGGATAGTGGAGTTGTAATTAAATTAAACTTAATAAAAAAGAACATATTTTCTATTTGTATGACAAGCGCCGGTTTTGCTCACTGTAGATTTCATAGCTGAGAAGAGGCTATTGCGCTTATTAAGTTTTTCCGGCATACCTGGCCTTCGGTCCGAAACAGGGATTCTGATCGATATGATATGCGAAGGTTTACAGCATATCTGGTCTCTTCTGGGCACAAGTATTAATTCCCCTGTGGCCAATGCCAGCTTGGTGTACTAAAGATTTCCTGCCGAACATTCTTTTTCATCTGCGATAAATAATAAATTTTAAGCCTAGAACGTTACTGGTACTGTGACCAACATGTATAAAGATCATCTTCACGCTTAAACAAACACAAACATACAATATTGTCGCATTTGGTTTTTTCTGGTGGCATTGACCCGTACTTTTCCGTAGATGAGCAAAGAAACGCCGTCTCTGTGGATTCTCTGCGCGATCAAACCATGATAACCATTTTTTATTCCCACGTTCGGCTAATGTTAATATCAATGACCATTTCTTTTAGCAAAATGGCTACTAAAACCACAGTTATTACCACATGAGAAATTTCTCTGCCGTGGAATTTTTCGATTTGACGATGAAAATTGGCCGCCTCGGCCTTGTTATATGACGCCGAGAAATTATTTTCTTTGGGACCATTTTAAAGACCGGGTTTACATGAACAACCCAAAACAACTAATGTTTAAGAGACGAAATTCGGCGCTGCATTGACATTTACACAACATATTTCCCATATTTCTAATTAAACAACTGATGTTGCAAAAAAAAAACAGTTTGCTTTAAGGCAACCTCAAATTTGTCCACCCAATGTATATTTGATGACAGTTATAGATGTTTCTCAAACAATAACTTATTGAGTTTGTTAATGGTTCGTATTGATTGAAGAGGTAATTATTTATTTAACTACTAGTGATTTCATTATTGGATGAAGAAAATAAATCGTAACGCTTCCAGCCAAAATGTTAAGCAATACAATATTTCTCTCTCACGTAATAAACGTGTTCCGAAATTAATCACAAAATTAAAATAAGTGTCCATCATGACTGTATGCTTTCGTTTTGTCACCTTGAATAAATAAGTAAATAGTTATAGGTTTTTGAACCTTTTAATATTTTATAAATAATTTTTGGTTCAAACACAAGGTCTTTATATAAAACGTTAAGTTAATTTTAACTCTGGAATGTCTTTTTTGAACGGTAGCACCAATCTCGCGTACAGAAAAATCATCTTGATAATGTTTTATTATCATTTCTCCAACTTCTGTCGAGCGCGGAAAACATTTTAGGGAAATAAATATTTTTAAATTCAATAGAACTAGATTTTTTAATGAAATAAGTGCAACGTTACAATATGATGAACAGAAAGACCTTAACGATAATGTTTACAACTTTGATAATGTCTTTGAAAAACTATAGGAAGATTCAGTGTTAAAACAAAAATAAATGAAATCAGAAATAATAAATGGTTTAAAAATGGTCTCAGAATGTTGAAAAGGGAAAAGATCTTTAAATATCAATCTGCAATTGTTGAAAACACCAGCGAAGCACGGAATAACTAAAAAATAATTAGAAATGAGTACAAAGGTAAAATCGAAAATGAGAAAAATAAATATATAAATCATTAAATAAATAATGCGCAAGACCAGAAGGAAATGTGGAAAAAAATAAAAGATCTAGTATTAAAAAGAGCCAGAAATATGATAGAAACTGTGAGATTTAGACAAATAGAATATAAGGATAACTTTCTAATAGCCGAAAATTTTAATAACTACTTCGTCAATAGCATTAAGGAAATTAGCAACTCCATTGAATATGTGCAATATGAAAATATAATACCTGCGATAAATTTAAAATTGAATTTCCGTGCAATATCTTTACAAGAACTTAAAATAATATGTAAGAATATTAAGAAAAAAACTGACTAGAAAAGAGTATCAATCAATATGATTTTGGATAACTGGAACACAATAGGAAATATTATGCTAAATATTATAAACAAATCACTAGAAACTGGAATATTTCCAAATAATTGGAAAGAATCTATGATTACACCTATTGAAAAAGTTAAAAATACTAACAAATGTGAAGAATACCGTCCATTACAATAAAGATGTTAAAAACGTTTGAGAAAATAATTAAAATGAGTGTTAAAATTCAATTAGAATGTTATATTGAACAACACAAGTTACTTTCAAAATATCAGTCGGGTTTCAGATAAAAGTACTCTTCTGAAACAGCAGTCAACTATGTCATAAATAGGTGGAAATTTATGAAGAAGAATAAAAAAGTAATGACAATTTTCTTAGATTTTAAAAGAGCATTTGTGAGACGATTGATAGAGATATTTTATTACGGAAACTTTATAAATATGGAATTTAGGATACTTTTTTTTATAAAGAGAAGTAGCACTTCAGGCAGCAATGCCTATTTAGTACCGTACCGTGCTACATTCTTTAGGAAAGGGATAGAGAAGAGATGAAACAGGTGGTTTCACCTTAAGAATTTTATTGTATTTTAGTATATTTTAGTGTATTTTAGTATATCTTACTGTATTTTCGTATATTTTAGAGTATTTTAGTATTATTTAGTGTATTTTAGTAAATTTTATTGTATTTTAGTAGAGTTTAATGTATTTTGGTATGTTTTAGTGTATTTTAGTATATTTTAGTGTATTAGTATTAGTATTAGATTTTAAATTAGTCTGGTTAATATAATAAATTTATTACCAGGTGTAGACCCCATGTCGGAATTTATCGCAGAAGTAGAACTTAATAGTTAAAATCATAAATTAATTGTGTTATTAAAAAATTTAATCCAAAACTCTAACAGGTATGGCTTCAAAAATGATTAAAGTGTCCATTAAAGTTTTCCCACATTATAAGGATAAGGAAGGCGTAATGTGGCAAATTCAAAAGAATTCTATAAAATTAATAAATTCTCGGACGGAGCCCTATCATTTTGGTAAGCAAGTAAATTGAACATATTTGGAAACACTTCCAAATTGGAAGTTCCAATCATATACATACATATAATGCCCTTTATATTAGGTGAAAGCAAATGAGGTCATACTCACGGTCCAGATTTCTATTTTTTTTCCTCCACTTCTTTCCTTTTTTGTTCCACCTCCATTTGCAGTCCATGTAATTCAGCTCTGCACTGTAAGTCAAATTCAGCTAGCTGTCTTACATGACTCTCTGCAGAACTACCTTTTGAAGGTGCTTTCTAGTTAAATATAGGAAATAAAAAAATCTGATATTTATCTTTTCAAAAACCTTTTTTAAGTTAGGTTTGGTTTCAATCTTTTTCACAGACTCCGGACTTTCATCTTCAGCGAGATGCTCATCAATGTAATCCGACTGCTTATACGTGTCTGGATCGATCTAGGAATAAATAAATTTGTTAATTTTTGTGGTTTTTTTAGTCGACCTTTTTATCTTTAATAAATATCTTTTTCTTTTTTACGGTCTTTTTAAATTAATTTAATAATATATATTTTTTTCTTTTCGATATTTCGCTTTCCTATGGAAAGCTTCTTCAGGAAAAAATTTTTATTTTTGAAAACAAAAATTATTAACATATTAAAAAAATTTTCAAAAACATTTGACAAAAACATAAAATTTTTTGCATACATACATACAAAAATTAAAATTTTCAAATATTTAAACATACAAAAACAAGGAAATGGAAATAACAAATAACAAATACTCTCTTATGACATAATTGTAACAAATTATGTGTCTTTTGAATTAAGTACCTATAATTCTGAGCTAAATTGTCTATGTATGTCTTGAAATTTATTCTCCTTACATTTGGTACATTAACAATTTCTAACATTTCTAACATATAACGTCTCTTATAGTTTTTTCTATATCTAATATTGATGCTTCGTCAAACTGTGGATAATGATTATATTTCTTACAATGTGAAGATAAGGATGTCTTCTGTGTTGAAATATTCCTATATTTTTGGTCACACCAAATTTATTTTTTGTTGTCCCATTATAAACTTTGTCACAGTTCACCTGGTCATTTCCTCCACATGGTATCCTGTATACTACATCAGATATTTCCATTTTTCCTATTTTATCCTTCATACTGCTAAATAATTTGTTTAATGTGTTATATGTTTTGTGTGCAATTATATATTTATCTGTGTCATATATTTTAGACTTTCTTAATCTTTCTGATATTCCAGGAACAGAAGTTAATGATTTATAATTTCTTGGCCTTGCCGTAGAATTTCTTAAATTATCCCTATAACTACCATATTGTCTAATTAATCTGTTAGTTAATTCTACTGATAAATCATTGTCATTAAGTATATCTCTTATTGTATCCTTATTCTTCAAATGAAATTCTCTATCACTTATAGTCAATATTCTGTCTATCATATTTTTCGCTGTCTTTATTATCATTTTTCTCGGATGTTTTGAATAAAAATTAATAATTCTTCCAGAAGATGTTGGTTTCTTATACCAATCAAATACTAACTTATTTCTCTTCCTTATTATCAATATATCGAAATATGGAAGTCTAGATTCGAATTCTCTTTCAATCGTAAATTTAATATCATCCACTGCATCTTCTGAAGTTATACAAAATAAATCATCCATATATTTTGCGATTATCTTTGGTTTAATATGCATTTTACTAATACATGAATTTAGTAATTCCTCTATCACAATATCAGCTATAATTGGAGATGCTGGAGAGCCCATAGGGAGGTCCTTCTTCTGTTGATATATCCTATTATCAAATTGAAAATATCTATTGTTATCAATGCAAAACTTAAGAATACGTAAAAATAATTCCTTCTCAATATGCGTATTTTGTTCTATTATCTGCCATTTTTCCTCTATAATACTTAAAGCTAAACCTACAGGAATACTTGGAAAAAGTGAAACTACATCAAATGAAAACAACCTGTCATTATCTTGTATATTTATTCTCTTGGTTTTATCCTTAAATTCCAATGAATTTCTAATTTTATATATTGATTGTCCTGTTATCACCTTAAGAATATTCGTTATATACTTGCACAGTCCGTAGGCCGGGGAATTAATGCAAGACTAATGTATCAAATTCTCCAAAGCTATATGGAGTACCTAAAATCCATAAACAGAATTTTCCTTTAAGGCCTATTTGCTCTTGCATTAATTCCCCGGCCTACGGACTGTGCAAGTATATAACGAATATTCTTAAGGTGAAAACAGGACAATCAATATATATGGGCTCTCCAGCATCTCCAGTTATAGCTGATATTGTGATGAAGGAATTTAAATTTAACAAAAAAGCAACTGGCATATGCAATGGAAATAAGTAATTTATAATTCATCGGAATCATTTTCAATCGAAGCAATTTTATTTTTTTTAATAAAAATTTTTGTAATAAATATTTCGTGAGAATATCATGAAATATTTATTTAAAGGAATCAAGCACGAAAAATAAAATTGCTTAGATTTATCTATAACATATGCTGTAGTTAATTGTTTAAATCGATTAAATTCAGTTCCCTTTTTATATTATTTGGTAATTCATTAAATAAAGTAAATCCCTTGTAAATTAAACTTCTATGTTGCTGCGCTTCTAAATGTTTCTTAAATTATAAGGCTGAGCATCTCTTATTATCTTTATGTATCTAGACAAATACGAGGGTAATACATTATTTTTAATTTTGAATATAAATACTAATACATTAAAAACATGTCTTTGTTTTATACTCAGCCACATCAACAAATTTAGCATTTCTCTAATAGGTGTCAAAATATTACATTTCAAAATAATTCTCATCGCTCTATTTTGTATTTTTTGTAAGATCCCAATGGGTCTTTGACTAGATAAAAACAGAATTGTCGAACAATATTCAAAATGTGGCTTAATCATTACATTATAAACTTTTATCGCTGTATCATAACTAATAAACTTCCTAATTCTTTTAAAAAATCCCACTTTTCTTGCAATCTTTTTTACTACATATTGAACATGTTTATCAAAACTTAGTTTATTATCTATTACCACACGTATACGAATTTCAGTGTATTTGCAGTATTATTATTATTATTTATTTGCAGTATTATTATTATTATTATTTATTTGCAGTATTATTATTATTATTTATTTATTAATATTATATAATTGACATTTAGCTGACTCTGACTATTTTTTAACAAACTTCAAACAGATTGAAAAGAGAATGGATTTTAAATGTAATTTAAGCTTGAATTCACACTGGAATTCCAACATCGGAATTCACAAAAAATTTGTGCTTTGGGTAGTCTTTAAGAATTTTGCTTCACCGTTATGTGTTCTTAATGTTCTGCTATTTTTATCATACATGAGACCTGAGAAGTTGTGCCGCCGTCGAGTTTGTTAGTTTGTCGGTGGCTAGCGCTTTTAACGAAAGGAATAATAGAACACGGCATTGATTACTAGATTCTTTAATAGTTGTTCAGTGGTGTAAATAATTTTAACAACATTTAAGTCGACAAGCCAAATAGTTTTTTATTTTGATATGTGCTACGAATAAGAATGTATGTTTATGTGATTCTTTTAAAAAATATAAACATACTTTGGAGTTATTAGAATAGGGATTTAAACCACAGCCACAATGCTCCAAAGGACCTCACCAATATCCGGTACAGGAACCGTAGTTCCTGCTAGCTATCGAGTCCCGTGGTACCAGTAGTCACTGGTCAGATGTTGAAGGACCTTGTCCTAGGCCGCTGTTAGCCTTGGGGACTACAGCAGCATATACCCACTCTATTTTAATTAATTCAAAGTTATTGTTAATTAAGCTAAAACTTTTAATGTAAATGAAGTAAATTTACTGTTGTTTTCCCCCTCGGTTAAAATCATCACTGCTAGCTATTTGTTCTTTATGATTTTTAAAGCCGCGCTTCTAGATAGACTATTTAAGCAGGGATAGATAGTCTATTTATAGACGCGGGTTGAAAAATTATGTCATCGCATACCGATTATACCGAACAAACAGCCAGTAACGCGGCTGTTTAGGGAAATAACAACAGCATTTAATTTACTCTCGAATCAAATCCAAACAACTCAATAAAATGAATATATATGAAGTAATCATTAAATTGCCATAGATTTTTGGTATATACCTACATGCATTAAAGTGTTTTACGTGTCATTTCGCGTAAAGCGCAATAAGCCAGCAAATCTTCAGCTATAGCGGCTTAGCCGTCGACAGGTAAAATTGCCTCTTCAGCCGTCGCCCAAATAACTCAGCCGTCTTGCTTCTTTGCTAATGTGTTTATTTGTGGTTGGTGTAACAACACCGTCAAAACAAAGACAATGTTTGGTTACACACATCTGCATGGATTAACAATTGAAAAGCAATTTATAAATAAAGTTTGTATTTGCAGATTCCATTTCGTAATTAAATATGTATTTAAAAATAGATATGCTTATGCGTATAAAGATAACCTAGTTTTTCTTCTTTGATGATTTATACTTGAAAATGATAAATATGATGTGCGTAGTAATTTTTAACTACACATTTTTTTAATTTTATTTTTAGATCATATTTTCGATCAGGATGCAAATAATCAAATTATTTTTGATAAAATGGCAAAACAAATTGTTCACTCAGCCATTCAAGGGTTCAATGGAACCATATTCGCCTATGGTCAAACATCCTCAGGTACAGACCATACAAAGAATGCTAATGAATTAGATATTTATGTATATATAATTTTCTGTTTCTTAAGGAAAAACTTATACTATGATGGGTGATGAGGAAAATCCTGGAGTAATGGTATTGGCTGCAAAAGAAATATTTAAAGAAATTAGAAGAACTCAAGACCGAGAATTTTTTTTAAGGTTTGTAGAGATTAATAACCTTTTTTTCATGTTTTCAGAAAATGCGACAAACAAGTAAAGCTTATTAAAAATTATATAAATGAATTACAGTCTCCCAAGATATGAATTTTTACATAAGGACTTTAAAATAAATCAATTAAACTTATTCATTTTTGATTGATTTAAAAAATTTTTTAATGGCGAAATCTTTTGGTATGGCGAAATTTGGAAATTATAAATAAAATTTATGTGATTTAATTTATTTTTAACGAGATTTAATACAGTAGACGGTTAAAAATTTAATTAAAATTTACAAAATCCTCTTCAGGGTTTCTTTTTATCATGTAATAAAAATGCCATCAAATAATGTGCCCATGTACCGATTTTAGAGGTACTCACCAAAAAACGCAAAAATTTGGCAATTTTAAAAACAACCTTTGTATTTTATTTCATTTTTAATTTTTTGAATTTAATCTTCTAGTAAACAAAAAACTTACTTGAACTTAAATGGGTATATACAAAAAACGTTGACTTTAAAGTGATTTTTTCTAATAAAATTTATTTTAAATGCACTTCAGGTTAGCATTATTATTATAATTTTTTTTTTGGATAAGGTCACTATTCGGTAGATACTTAAATTAAAATCATTTGTTATTTTGTTGTTGACATAAACACATTGTTGTTAAAAAATAAGCTACTGTTCTGTTCCTACTACCTCGTAGTATTACCATGATTTTATATCTAAAATGGGTCTCGTACTGTTTTTTTTTTCACAGAGTTAGTTATATTGAAATTTACAACGAAAAAGTAATATGATTTATTAAATAAGAAGAATCAAGATTTAAAAATTCGTGAAGCTAGTACTGGTGCAGTCACTGTTAACTGTGAAGAGGTAATTATACGATCAGAAAATGATCTTCTCTTATATCTCGATAAGAGCGCTGAAGAACGCACAGTATATAAAACAAATATGAATGATCGCTCTAACCGATCTCATGCTATATTTCGTATTGTAAGTAATTTAAAAATATTTACTAAATGAATAAATTTAAATCTAACATTCAAAATTTTAAAATCAGATTATACAATCACGTAAAATGGAGCGCAGCGAGAATGACACAGTTAAACAAAGTGTTTTAAATCTTGTAGATTTGGCTAGCCCAGAACGTGCAGATCAAACCGAAGTACGAGGCACACGTTTAAAGGAAGATGGAAACATAAATAAAAGCCTTCTATTTTTGGGTACTGTTATTGAACGTTTGTCCGAAAACAAACCCTATAAGTTTATAAGTTTTCGAGATTCAAAGTTGACTCGAATACTACAGGACTCTCTGGGCGGCAATGCTTTGACAGCTATTATTTGTACTATTAAAATAAACACGGTAAAAGAAACACAATCTACGCTCAGGTAAATATTATGTAATTGATCTTAACAACAAATACCGAATTAAAATTTTTTGAAGTTTTGCTTTGCGTGCTAAATCAGTTGAAAATAAACCACAAGTCAATGAAAGTGTCTTTGATGAGATAATGATGAAAAGTTTGGAGCATAAAATGAAAATGCTAAAAATACATGAAGAAGAGTAGCGCAAAAATGAAAACCAAATTAAAGTACGCCAGTTAGAGCAAAGTATAAGGAACGAAGACTTAAAAATAATATCTTCTAATTCGTTGCATTCCATACGTAAAAGTGAAAAGCGTAATCCAACTTGGTGTCCATCGTCTACAAATGTAGATGCCGTCACGCTCAAACAACAGCCACCAGGGCAGGCCCGGTCGACGTAAGTAATCGATTCGAAAAAATATATTAATTTATTATATTTTTTTCGTTTATTATATTTTTCCTTTTTTTTATAAAATACCTTATGGGAGTATGTTTCAGGCTCAAAAAAGTTTAACGTGACTTTTTGGAACTACAAAGCTTTACTAAAAATAAAGTTGAAGTTCATCAAGAGCCCGATTTGGCTTTAAAACAAAAAAATGAAACACTAACTCAACGCAAACCGTTCTAGAAAATGAAAGACTTGAATATTTAGCCATTTCTTTTATTAGTAGCTGATTTAACTGATGCTTCCCATAATCCCTCAAAATGTGGTGCTCGAGGAGGATTCAAATGAAAAGCAATGTTTTTGTTTGCACATTCCCGTTGGATTATTTCTTGAGCTGTTTGAATAAAAAGAGCTGATGATAATTCCGCTAGTTGGTTTTTTGCCCCGACAAAGTTTGTTGCGTTGTCACAATATAGATGTGGGCAGTGACCTCTGCGACTGGTGAATCGTTTTAGTGCCCCGAGGAAAGCATCTGTTGTAAGGTTGGTAACGGCTTTCGTAGCGAAGCAGCAGAATACTGCGATATACGCCTTTTGGGGTCGCTTTCTTCGGCATGTATAAATGGTCTTGCTGGAGTTACCCTCGGTGCAGGCAAATTTCCCATGATCTGCTGCAGAAATTTAGGTTCTGATTTTGCGCAATTTACCACTTGTGGATAGTTTCTCGTGCTAAATATTTTCCCTTAATGGGCCAAAACCGTTGTCGGACGTTTGCAAGGAGAGCCTGGGCTCCACAATGCTTTTTCTCGTTATGGATTGAATCAAATATTAGATTGCTTATTATATCATTAGATGGGAGGAGCATTGGGTGCCGTGTATCGAATAGTAACGGGGACTCTTCTAGTCTCCCTCCGACTCTCAAAATCCCATTTTCATCTAAAAAAACTTGACGCCAAAAGTTCGTTGCGTTTTTGCAACTGTTTGATGCCTTCTGCGAATGCCAATCTTTGAGTTTCTCTAATAATTATGAGAAGAGAATCGTGAAGTTCGAACGGCGTGAGCGCTTTTTGAGTCTGTCGGTCTGCCTTGTTGTTGACTGCCTGCGTTTTTTATAAATCTGAAAATGTATCCAATAACACGTTGCAGGGTTTTAATGGAGTTTCTGTGCAAAACGTGTTCATTTGGTCCTGAATCCACCAAGTTAGCAGAAATTTTCTTCTGCTCAGGTATAGGTAGTTCAGGATTTAGACAGAATACAGAAGGCCAATGTTTCTCATCTCCACGCAGAAAAAATGGTCCATACATCCACTGGGGTGTATGCTACAAGTGCTGTGGATCCAATCCTCTAGATATTATATCTGCTAGGTTGTCCTTGGAACCGACATGACGCCACTGGGCCGTGGTCGTGCTCTGGATTACCGTTATTCGGTTTGCGACGAATGTGTGCAACGAAAATGATGGTGAATTTATCCATGTTAAGACGATTTTGGGATCGGACCAGTAGAATGTTGGCGTTGCATTCATGTCCAGATCTTGTTTAACCTTTGCAGCTAAGGTGGCACCCAACTGGGCAGCACATAATTCCAGCCTGGGCAGTGTTTGTTGCGGGGATATACGGGTTTTCGCACAAAGCAGGTATACCATAACTGGGTGATTTGGTCCGACTGTTCTGAGATAGATTGCGGCACCGTACGCCTTTTCTGAGACATCTGTAAAAAACATGAATTTGCGTATTGCGAGGAATCGATCCTTTATATATGTGTCGATGAGCTCGAAAGGTTTCGAGTTCATTCAGATTACTTCGAAAACTTCGCCAGCGTGAGTCAAATTCTGACGGCACCGCTTCATCCCATGACAAATTCAAGTTCTATAATTCCTGAATGAACATCTTTGCTTTGACAATTCCTGCGACAGGAGTCCGAGTGGATTAAATATGCGGGCTACATCTGAGGTGACTGTCCTTTTCGTCACAGCTTTGATTGGTTGTATATTAACCTTAATCTTGAGTAGATCCTCCTTGGGTCGCCAAACCAACCCTAGAGTTTTTGTGTAGTCGGTTTCCTCTGTAGAGAAGTCAAGACTAACTTCCTGATCATCATTGGGGATATTCCGGAGTAGTTGGATATGATTGGCGCACCATTTTCGCAATGAAACCCGTATTTTGACATGAACTGTCGTAGCTGACTTGAATTTCCAGGGCTGTGTTCAAGCTATCGGCTCCACCCAACCCATCATCCACGTAGAAGTTCTTTTCCAAGAAGCTGGCTGCTAACGGAAACTGCATCTTATTATCCTGGTAGATTTCCTTGAGACATTTGATTGCCAAGTACGGTGCTGGTCTAGTGCCATAGGTCTCTGTGTTTAACCTTATTGGTTTAGTAACATTACTTCTCCACAGGACTATTTGGTACTGTCGATCGTTAGGATGAATCAATATTTGTCGGTACATTTTTTCTATATCGGTTGTAAACGCAAACCGTGGAAGCCGAAATCGTAGGAGAACCGTAAACAGCTCATTTTGTAGTGGTGGTCCGATGTGCAGAATATCATTCAACGATTTCCCTAACGAGGTTTTTGCTGAAGCATCAAACACCACCCGAAGTTTAGTGGTGCTGCTGTCAGGGCGCAAAATGCAATGGTGAGGAATAAAGTATTTAGACCCCTCTACTTTATCGATGTTGATTCTTCACATATACCTCATTGTTTCATACTCCTCCATGAATTGGATGTATTGATTTTTTCTGGAAACATCTTTTGTTAGTCGTCGTTCCGAGCTGAGGAAGCTCGGAACGACGCGATCTGATGTGAGGCACCTAAGGAAGATGGTTCCGTGCAGAATGGAAGTCGCACGATGAACCTTCCATCCTTGTTACGCGTGGTGTGTTGATTGAAATATGTCTCACATATTATTCCAGAATCGTTCAATCGCCGTATTCAGGTTCTCCTCCTCAGTTAAGGTCCCGTAGAGTGCTGACGAGAGTTGTTCGCCAGATATTATCCAGCCGAAGGTAGTATTTTGTAAGATTGGAAGGTCGTCACCAAGTTTAATTTGCCCGATTGCAAGTATTTGATGGTTGTATTCAGCTCCCAACAGAATGTCTGTTTTCTCCGGACGGTTAAAATTTGGATCGGCCAATGCTACATTGCTGGGAATCGCCCAAATTTTTCAAATTGTTAATAACTTTTTGTTGTTATAAAATTAATTTCCTGAAAAAGCTTTCCAGAGGAAAGCGAAATATTGAAAAAATATAGTTAAATTTAATTAAAAAACGACGTTTAAAAGATTATAACATATTTATTTAATATTAGAATTTTTATTTAAATTAACTTATTAATCCGGTTTTATATTCTCTTATATTTAATTAAAGATGTGATCAACTTCAAACCGCAAAAAAAATAATATGAAGTTATCCAAATTTCTTAGGCCACCAGTTGCAAATCGTACTCCGTCCAAACAACACATCAGCGTATCAAATCGTACTCGCACTTCTACTAACGGTTCACCAGGTTCTGGCGTTATAACCAACAGCAAATTGACTACGAAAAACTTACCCATTATTATATAAGTCTTATTCCTTTTTTAGATTTTTAATTTATTGTTTTACTTTGTGTTTATTATTTACAAAAAACAAAAAATAGATTTTATATTGGTGTTAGACTTTGCTTAATTTAATAAATTTATTTTTCATGTTAAAAACCTTTAATGATAAAAAAACTTAAAATTACTTTTGTTAATTCCAAGTTTGTATTTATTTGTCTTGTAAATTGATTTATGAATTTTTCCCAGTAATAACACAGAGAGAGATAGAGAGAGAGAGAGAGAGAGTGGAAGAGAGACGTCAATAACGCTTTGCTTTTTTTTTAACTTTCACTTCTTAATTTAAAAGAAATATTTTTAATAATGTTATTGATTTTTTTTTCTTATTAATTAATGCAATTTTTTTACTATTTAATATTAATTTTATATGTTATAGCAATTCATCGATTTAAAAATAAAAATTATTTCCAAGCAATTTTTGCATAAATAATTTGTTTTAAAATATATTTTGAAATGAAATTATTTATTTATCAAACTGTTTAAAATAAAAATTCGTTTTCAAATTCATTGATTTCCATTACATAGCTGAATGTTATTTAATAATAATTATTTTTGTCAAAAGCGTTCGTATTAAGCATGATTTAAAAAAAATCTTATGAAATGTTCTAAAGTATTATCCTTTGTGGTGTTGTCGCATAAATAAGGACAAATAAATCATCTTAAAATTGTTTTTAATAATTTTGTGAAATAAATGAAAATCTTTTACATCATTTTAAATTTAAATATTTATTTAGTCAAATAAAGACTTAAAAGCCCGTCGTGTTAACTGCCTGCCAGTAGACCTTTGAAAGCATATTGTATAAAAATACTGCCCTTGGTAGGAAAACATCTTGATATAATATGCAATAAAAACTTTAAGAAATATTTTTAAGGATTTTTTTAATATGTACGAAAATAATATTTTGTTATGCTTTTTTTAATTTAAAATATAAAAATTACGTCGAGCTTGATTAAAATATTAAACTATTTAATGTTAATAGTTATTATAATTTGATTTTTTTAATATTTTATAAATAATTTTTTGTTAAAGCAAAATTTCTTTATACATACAAAGTTAATTTTTGTTTTCAATATTTCGCCACAACATTGTGTGGCATCTCTAGCTAAAGAAAAGTTTATATACACAATTTAACAAGTCAATTAAAAAATTAAGAACGGTTGCTAATTTGATTTAATTTTTATATAAAAACCTTTTGCTTCAACAGAAAATTATTATTATAATTTAAAATTATTTCTATACTAAACTTTATTTTAAAATACACTGTTAAGCAATAGTTATATAGATATGCTTTCCCCCACAGTAACAAATTTAAAATATTTTAGGAGAATATCAGCAATGGAATTCCCTTCCCAATCATTTGTTCCCAGGAAAAAACTCCACTTATTCTAATCTCCCAGGGGACAAGAAAAAATGGGAGGGAGGAAATCAGATTTAGCTAGTTGGTTTTTGACATTTTAATTTAATAAATACAATTTTTGTTAAATAGGTTGGTGTAAATTCAATTTGTTTTGGTTATGGTTCTTTAGATCCACTACTGCCTCCCTAATGGTATCAACCAAAAACCTTTGAATATCAATACCAGCTAAAAGAAAATCGGAAGCAGTTTCTTTTGTCAACCATATCATTATCGATTCGTATTTGTATCCTCTATCGAACGTATATAACCTTATATGTGCACGCGGAATAGTTTTTGAGTTATTAACTAAAAACAAAAAAAAAAAATGACGATTTTTTAACAATTTGAGAAGTTTGCTGCCGTATAACATTTTCCGAAAAGTCTTTTTAGAAACAGTATATATCACTATCGGTCTGCCGCAAAGGCGACTTTATATCTTTAAAAATACGGTTGTCTCACAGGTGACTTTATTTTCTTTAGAAAAGATCGTTTGTCTCACAGGCTAATTTTTTTCGTTAAAAAATACGGTCTGTCTCACAGGCGAATTTATTTTCTTTAAAAAAGACCGTCTGTATCATAGGTGACGTAATTTTCTATAGAAAAGATCGTCTGTGTCACAGGTGCATTTTTTTTTTGTTTTTAATACGACCTATCTCACAGGCGAATTTACATCTTTAAAAACACGGTTGTCTCACAGGTGACTTTATTTTTTTTAGAAAAGATCGTCTGTCTCACAGGCGACTTCTTTTCTTTAAAAAATACGGTCTGTCAATATACGCCTGTACCTCCGTAAATAAGAGGAATATCCCAAAAATAATAATAATAATGATAATAATAATGATAATAATAATGTAATAATAATAATAATAATAATAATGATAATAATAATGTAATAATAATAATGATAATAATAATAATGATAATAATAATAATGATAATAATAGTAATGATAATAATTTTTTTTTTGCGGGAGGGGAGGAAAATGCCTAAAACGCATCTCAGGTGCTGTCGTCACAGCTCTGGTATGTGGAAATTGCATCCACTAAAAACCTCCCCTTTTTCTCGAGCCATGTCTTCCACCCCGGGGCCGCTTTCGCATTGCTTCGGGGTGGGGCTCCTCTTCTGTTCTTATTGAACTGCCATCGTTGAACCTACGTCTAGGTCCCGCTTTTTTGCACGAAGCACTTTCTCTACGAATGTAACTACGTGCTTCCATGTGGTCTCGTTCTCCAGCATGAGACCAACTATATTTCCAGGAGATATTTCACCAACGCTTTCCTCCACGGACTGCCGTTCCGTTCTCCATCTGTCGCACTTAAAGAAAGTGTGCTCCGCAGCATCCAGACAATTATCTCCATAGATACATGTAGCACCATCTGCCTTTCCCATCCTGTGTAGGTACTGCCGGAAGTAACCGTGCCCAGACATCATCTGCGTTATGAAATAGTTAATTTCGCCATGTCCCCGATTCACCCACTTATTCAAGTCGGTAATCAATCTAGCGGCCCATCTTCCACGCGATTCGTTGTTCCAATTTTCCTGCCATCTTTGCATGGTCTGCGATCGTATCTCCCTTTTCTCTGTCTCCCCGATTGCCCCCCCGAGTTGCCTCTGTCTGGTCCATAGGGCTCCACGTTCCCCGGCCAAGAGCTCAATTGGCACAGTTCCGCTTATGACGAGGACTGCGGGCTCCGATACTGTGCGGTATGCTGACGCTACTCTCAGAGCAGCAGTACGTTGTACAGCCGCCAACATCCTCCTCCGACATTTATTCCGCAAGGCTTCGGCCCAGATCTCAGATCCGTATAAAAGTATCGACTGTGTTGTTGCCATCATCAATTTCCTCTTACTATAATGTGGCCCACCGATGTTTGCCATTAGTCTGAAACGTCGTAAGAAAAGTCGTTGTCCGAGCTGCCCTTGCTGCAGCATGTTCGAGCTGAGCGCCGAAATTCAATCTAGAATCCAGCCTCTTTCTAGATATTTGAGCCACCTCTTCGTCCTTATCGTCTCAGACAGGACCCGCATGTCCACCTCCAGTGGGATGTGTTTTCGTGAAACTATGAGGAGCTCAGTTTTCTCCGTGGCAAGGTTAAGGTTGTGAGAATCAAGCCAGCCCTTCGTCCTAAGCATGACCTGATTTAGCTTGTTCTGCGCTTCTTCCATGTTGCGGGCCACAATTACGGCTGCAATATCGTCCGCATAACCAACCAGGTAGGTATCATCTGGCATTTCCGTGTGGAAAATGTCATCATAACTAATGTTCCACAGCTCAGGGCCCAGAATTGATCCCTGGGCTGCCCCTGCCGTAATCTGCTTCTGATGTGTCCTGCCGGCGTTCTCGTAGATAAGCATACTATCCTTCAGATAGCTTCTGACCATGTTCATGATGTATGCCGGTGCTTTAAACCGCATCTCCAGAGCACCTAACATATCGGTCCACTTTGCGCTGTTAAAAGCATTTCTGATGTCCAGGGTCGCCAGTAGTACAATGCGTCTTGTAAAATGGTTTCCCTGTTGCGCCCTTCTGGCTCCCGCTATGACATCTTCAATGGCGCCTATTGTCGACCTTCTAGGTCTAATTCCATATTGCCTGTTGGATAGTCCTCCAGCGTTTTCCACTGCTGCTTGTAT
Source organism: Trichopoda pennipes (assembly GCA_030448955.1). Taxonomy (NCBI): domain Eukaryota; kingdom Metazoa; phylum Arthropoda; class Insecta; order Diptera; family Tachinidae; genus Trichopoda; species Trichopoda pennipes. The sequence continues at coordinate 152,560 of JASKUP010000103.1, forward strand.
TCTGGGCTTAAGCAGCATTTCGAGAAGCTTTCCTGCGGTGTCTAGCATGCATAAGGGTCGATGGAGAGTGCAGATTTCCTTTTCCCTTGCTTATTAGCACAAGTCGTTGCCGTTTCCTTACTTCTGGGAAAAACCCTCTCGTAGACAGCGGTTATACATTCCGAGAAGCACCCGTGGTCTCTCCCTAGCGACTATTTTGAGAATCTCCGCAGGGATACCATCCGGGCCGGGTGCCCTTCCATTCTTCAGTGCCCTCGCTGCTGTCCGTAGTTCCACTGCAGTGAAAAGTGGTGGCGTGTCCGTGTCCGATATCGGACTTTCATCTTGCACTGTTTCTCCTGTGGGGAAAAGGGTGTCCACGATGTTATTCATTGTGTCGTCCTCTAAATTCGGTATTGTATTGCGTGCTCCAAGTTTCCGCATGACCAATTTATATCCCAGTCCCCATGGATCGTTGTTGAGGTCCGATCGTAGTTCCTCCCATTTGCTCCTCTTGGTTCTGAGTACTGCATCCCTTAGATCTTTCCTAGCCCTTTTGTATTCTCCGGCTTCCATCGTTGCGGCATGTGTTCGTCTAGCCCTAGTGTATTTTCTTCTGTATCTAAGGTACGCCGTTCGTAGACTGGCAATCTCGTCACTCCACCAGGATACCGCTTTCCTTCGGTGTTTTCTGCCAATGATAGGCATTGCGCGGCTGCATGCCTCTTTGATAAGCGTCATGTTCTCCCGCACAGTAGTTACAGCATCTGGGGCATTTTCGTCCATATCGCCCCCTGCTGCGATTCTGTTCATTAGAACATTCGCGTTGAGTTTCGCCACATTCCACTTTCGCATGGTTTTCATGACGTTGGTTTGGTCCCGTGTTCCGCCATCTCCAACGCAAGACATAATGTACTGGTGGTCGCTGCCTGTATAATCCTCAAGGACCCTCCAGTTTACCACCTTGCTCGCAATCCTCTCCGATGCCATTGTGATGTCCGGGATAGTTCCCTCGCATCCCGGTCTTCTAAAAGTCGCCACATTTCCCCTGTTCATAATGACTAGTCCCATTCTGGCCGACATGTCCATAACCAGCCTGCCACGGGAGTTGATTGTCCTGTTATCACCTTAAGAATATTCGTTATTACTTGCACAGTCCGTAGGCCGGGGAATTAATGCAAGACTAATGTATCAAATTCTCCAAAGCTATATGGAGTACCTAAAATCCATAAACAGAATTTTCCTTTAAGGCCTATTTGCTCTTGCATTAATTCCCCGGCCTACGGACTGTGCAAGTATATAACGAATATTCTTAAGGTGATAACAGGACAATCAACTCCCGTGGCAGGCTGGTTATGGACATGTCGGCCAGAATGGGACTAGTCATTATGAACAGGGGAAATGTGGCGACTTTTAGAAGACCGGGATGCGAGGGAACTATCCCGGACATCACAATGGCACAATGGCAATATATATGGGCTCTCCAGCATCTCCAATTATAGCTGATATTGTGATGAAGGAATTTAAATTTAACAAAAAAGCAACGGGCACATGCAATGGAAATAAGTAATTTATAATTCATCGGAATCATTTTCAATCGAAGCAATTTTATTTTTTTAATAAAAATTTTTGTAATAAATATTTCGTGAGAATATCATGAAATATTTATTTAAAGGAATCAAACACGAAAAATAAAATTGCTTAGATTTATCTATAACATATGCTGTAGTTAATTGTTTAAATCGATTAAAATTCAGTTCCCTTTTTATATTATTTGGTAATTCATTAAATAAAGTAAATCCCTTGTAAATTAAACTATTCTATGTTGCTGCGCTTCTAAATGTTTCTTAAATTATAAGGCTGAACATCTCTTATTATCCTTATGTATCTAGACAAATACGAGGGTAATACATTATTTTTAATTTTGAATATAAATACTAATACATTAAAAACATGTCTTTGTTTTATACTCAGCCACATCAACAAATTTAGCATTTCTCTAATAGGTGTCAAAATATTACATTTCAAAATAATTCTCATCGCTCTATTTTGTATTTTTTGTAAGATCCCAATGGGTCTTTGACTAGATAAAAACAGAATTGTCGAACAATATTCAAAATGTGGCTTAATCGTTACATTATAAACTTTTATCGCTGTATCATAACTAATAAACTTCCTAATTCTTTAAAAAATCCCACTTTTCTTGCAACTTTTTTTAACTACATATTGAACATGTTTATCAAAACTTAATTTATTATCTATTACCACACGTATACGAATTTCAGTGTATTTGCAGTATTATTATTATTATTTATTCGCAGTATTATTATTTATTTATTAATATTATATAATTGACATTTAGCTGACTCTGACTTTTTTTTAACAGACTGAAAAGAGGATGGATTTTAAATGTAATTCAAGCTTGAATTCACACTGGAATTCCAACATTGGAATTCACAAAAAATTTGTGCTTTGGGTAGTTTTTAAGAATTTTGCTTCATAATGTTCTGCTATTTTTATCATACAAGAAACCTGAGAAGTTGTGCCGCCGTCGAGTTTGTTAGTTTGTCGGTGGCTAGCGCTTTTAACGAAAGGAATAATAGAACACGGCATTGATTACTAGGTTCTTTAATAGTTGTTCAGTGGTGTAAATAATTTTAACAACATTTAAGTCGACAAGCCAAATAGTTTTTTATTTTGATATGTGCTACGAATAAGAATGTATGTTTATGTGATTCTTTTAATAAATATAAACATACTTTGGAGTTATTGGAGCCACAATGCTCCAAAGGACCTCACCAATATCCGGTACAGGAACCGTAGTTCCTGCTGGCTATCGAGTCCCGTGGTACCAGTAGTCACTGGTCAGACGTTGAAGGACCTTGTCCTAGGCCTCTGTTAGCCTTGGGGACTACAGCAGCATATACCCACTCTATTTTATTAAATTCAAAATTATTGTTAATTAAGCTAAAACTTTTAATGCAAATGAAGTAAATTTACTGTTGTTTTCCCCCTTGGTAAAAGTCATCACTACTAGCTATTTGTTCTTTATGATTTTTAAAGCCGCGCTTCTAGATAGACTATTTAAGCAGGGATAGATAGTCTATTTATAGACGCGGGCTGAAAATTATGTCATCGCATACCGATTATACCGAACAAACAGCCAGTAACGCGGCTGTTTAGGGAAATAACAACAGCATTTAATTTACTCTCGAAACAAATCCAAACAACTCAATAAAATGAATATATATGAAGTAATCATTAAATTGCCATAGATTTTTGGTATATACCTACATGCATTAAAGTGTTTTACGTGTCATTTCGCGTAAAGCGCAATGAACCAGCAAATCTTCAGCTATAGCGGCTTAGCCGTCGCCAGGTAAAATTGCCTCTTCAGCCGTCGCCCATTAACCACCACATCACATCGTACACAAGCTCACCTCATCAGAGTAAGTTCACCACTACAATCCACGTCTCACATGATCATTTCCAATCAGTTTATCGATCACAGTCAAGACTTGCAACATTCAAAAACCCAACAACTGCCTATAAATACCGAAGCCCATAATTTATTAGGCCGCTACTATGGCACGTATATGACAGCTGCGGCCGCCGCTCGAATAAATTCTTCTATGCCCTCCTCTGTAAATACTGTGGTGGGCAACACCGATTAAAATCAAGTTAGAGAAACGAAAAAAATAAAACATTCCAAAAAAAACAAATTAATTTTTGGCGTCAAACAATCAAATTTAGTAAGAATTACATACACACACACACGTACATTTTAAATGGCCAAATTATTTTATTTCCTTCAGATATAAAATAAAAACAAAAAAAATCATCAAGTCAAACTCAATTATTTATGGGAAAAGTGGGCAATTTTACCAAAATATATTGTGAGTGGGCATAATTTAGGTTAGAAAGTACAAGGCTTAAGACACATTTGCGATTTTCTGGTCAACAAGCAAGCTAGCGGCCACTTAAGCAGACATACATCTCCTGTTGTATATGCAAAGTCCTAGGAAACTATGCAGCTAATTAAGTATTTGTGGGGGCGAGGTCAATTCTTTTACTGCCAGTACTTTATGTCATCAGCTGACTAATGAGTCCTCTGCAATGGCTCAAGTATTAGACATCCTCGCTATACACTTGTATACATCATCCAGGCTTATGACGCGTTCGTCAAATCATTTAGATACACTAAAAACGTCTTCCAATTGAGACCCTTAAGATTACGTTCCTTAAGATGCGCAAAAGTAACTGAAGCTCAATTGGTATCCCCTTGTATTGTCAAAAAAACTATTGGTCGCACGAAAGGCAGTTTTCTTGTTTTTATAGACGATTTTTACTTGCCAGTAGCCGCTCTAATGCAACTGCCGTCTTCCTTTTTTTACCAAAACTATCGGTGAGCTATATAGACTAGAAGATAGCTTAATAATTCTGCTACGCTTTCAATGATCAGTTCTTTGTTTTTGTTTCGCTCTGCAATTGAACACTTCTGGGTTCTTGTTTTATAGGCCTCGCTTCACCAGTAGTAAATTGGTTTCATGTTCCGCCATTAAGGTTCTACCTTGGCTTTTATCAGTTGTGCTTATAAATCCTGTTCTTTGGCTGTTATTTTGGGGCATACTGAATTCGCCACACAATTAGTTATGACACCAGCTGACTCACTTCGACTGATTTCAACATTTTTGTTCATGATCTTTTCGCTATTGGACAGATTAAGTTATCCCACTGAAACTTTCCCATCATCGCAGCATTTTTGTTTTTAAAGACTTTAACTGTTAATATGTTGTCTTTTAGATCTTTTGCCTCTACCACCCACAACCGGCTATTTATACAATCTACCTCCACACGTACCCATTACTATAGTTTCTGTCTAAAGTGGTAACTACTCAACGGTGCTCAACGGTACATAGCTTCTTTATTGCGGTCCTGGTCTTATATCCAACAACCAGGGCTATCTCGAAATTGCAGCAGATCATAAGTTGGCCCATATATAGATTAATACCGTGCGCTATTTTCGAGTCTACACCCATAGTAACTTCATTCACTATGTCAACGACAACAAATCTGCGCTAATGTTTGCGATAGTTAAACTTATCCTGGCTCTTTCATAAACGGTGGCTGAATCAGCAGTGCGATTGAGTACCGCTCTTTTAGTAAATAGGGCTTTATTATAAACAGGAACGCTGCTGTGTCTATCGGACCAGCTTCTTTTAGTGTACCAGCCCATAAGGAGGAGGTTGCTGTTTTTCTGTCATATAGTAGAAACTGAAGATTGTGGAAGCTAGCTCATGCTCCTCAGTTGCAGCTTGCTTATGCCGTTTGGCCTTGTTTGCCCGTTTTTGTACCTCGGCAGTGAAGCAGATCTTCACCTTTTCTTTATGGACGTGCACTTGCAGTGGAAGTGGCCGATCTTACCGCAGTTGAAGCATTTGTCGAGAAACTTACTTCTTTCCGCCCATACCGGATCAATCATTTGCTTTATCTCCCTCCATTTGTCTCCACAGTTTGGCTTATCAGCCTCAATATGTCGCTCCTTGTAAACTTGTGGCTTTGAAAAAAAAGATAAAAAAGAAACCTTTGGTGTTTTAAAGAAGTTTTGGTTTCACCCCCTTCAGAAACCTCTTCACACGAATCCCTACACGTAAAAAGACCAATGGAAAAACACATAATAACTCATTACCATAGATACGTAGATGACATTATATGTATCCTCGAAGAAGACAACGGCGAACAAATTCTAGCAAAATTAAACACAATCCATAATAACTATACATTCTCAATGGGAAACAAACAAGAAGACAGAAATTTGCATTATCTTGACATCACTATAACACGAGGAACTGACTGTTTAACAGCTGACATTTATAGAAAACCAACTACGACGGACACTACCATACAGAACACCACGAACTACCCTATCCAACATAAACTAGCAGCATTTAGACATATGATACACAGACTTAAGATAATCCCACTTACCCCAGATAAGTAAAACAACGAACTCGACACAATTTACACCACAGCTATAAATAACGGCTACAAGCTCAGTACCTTGGATAAACTTCTTAGACAATACAACACTAAAAGCAGGAATAAAGAAAACAAAGAGACAACCGATGCAGCACGACGGCACACCTTTACTTACACAGGACCACAAATATACAGACTAACTAACCTTTTTCACAAAGAAGGATTACTCACAGTATTAAAAACTGGCAACACTATGAGACAGACAACACTCTCAGAAAAACGACAGAAACAATTGAAAAATATAGTTCCAGCGAGGGTATACAGACTTACTTGTACCTGCAAACAAACTTCTATAGGACAAACTGGACGAAAAAAAAAAGGGGGCAAATTGATATGTTTTGACGGAATCTCACCGGTATTGCATGTGTCTTCGGGTGTAAAAGGGAGCCCAGTCTCCTAATAGGCTAGCAGGAGCCAACTGGACAATTTCACCATATTCAGTAAAGCCCCAGAGTTTAGCTATTTGTCTTTTTAGCCTTTTAACTGATTATTGAGAATGGCCGATCGGGCGTATTGTGGTGGTTGTGGTTTCGAGGCCCTCGTTTAAGTTGGGTGGGTCGGATCAATCACAATGAATGGTCCAGGTCCAGTGAGCATGAGTGGCGGCCTTCTCCGAGCTCTTTAAGTTACAACTAGAAGTAACCGGAGGATATACGTATCTGAAGGCCTTCTAGGCCGAGGATGACGCTGTATTTCATCCGCAGTGGTATGATCCACCATCTGGTTATGGCTTACACAGCTTGGTACAGATGTAAATCTTATCACGCATACGCCCATACAAACGGAAAAGAGAAGATTCCAACCTTGCATTACACCTTGACACTCACGATGAGATTTATCTGAGAAGGATTTTTTGTGTTCTAGGAAGGGAAGGCGAGTGATCAGCGGAACATCGGGTTCTCCCTTGAAAGTGTTTCAACGTGTTTGTAAGTTTCTTTTTGTTTATTTGTTCTCTTGTCTCTGTCCTACAGTAGGGTTGGGCCCTTCCCTGATGTTGCGATATAGTTAGCCAGCCGGTGACAAAAATTGCATCGACGTCTGAGGCATGTAACAATATGACCAAGGGAAATAGATGAATGTATGACATTACTACATCCTACCAAAAAAGGACAAATACAAATGGACAATCATGAAAACATGGAAATCTACAAAACAAAAAACTTTCTACAGTGATATTTTAAAATATCAGGTAAACACGACTTAAGACTAATTTTCACACACCTTTAAAACTACTCATACACACGAAGAAACGAAAAACACCCTCAGATGGACACACGTACCTAGATAATATTAATAATAATAAAAGACGGAGAGGTATTGAGAGATTTACTTTACAATCAAATAAAATAGAAATAAAAATAAAGGTAATAGAAAGAGAAATTACATTTTATTTTATTACAATAGTACGGAGATCGGATGGAGTGAAGTATATTTTAGCTTTCAAGTGTAGCTTCAGTAGAAACCTGAAAAATGTGGATAGTCCATCGAACATCACACTGACTTTTAATGCCAAGAACATCAAGAGCTTCCAATTCCGTAATATCTATATCACCCATAATAACAAACGGAGATCTATGCGTTAGCATGCAACATTGCGTCTTACGAAGATTAAAATCGACTCTACTCATACGACCCCATTCTAAGATTGTCGCGAGACCGTGATTAAGCGTATCGGCAAAAGAATATATAGGGTTGAAAGTTCGACAAAGAAGGTCGTTTAGAAAAATAAGAAATAGAGTAGGAGAAAGAACGGCTCGTGGATAATCTGCGAGGTAGATCGAAAACGGCTTTCAAATTCTTATTTTGAATGGTTTGAACTTTTCTTAATATAGATTTTGGCACTATTATGATACCAAACTTTACATTTTCGTTTTAAAAGCGGCAACAATTTTTAACCGCGTTTTAAAACCTTGTCGCATGTATTAAAGTTATGCTTTATAACACCCATCCCTTCTTTAGTTATTTTACTTTTTTTCGCTATAGAAATTTCTAAAAAACAAGAAAAAAAAACCACACACACACATAAAAGAAATAACATATTGTTACGTTTTATTCCGTTTTCATAAACATTTTTTTATTTTGTTTTCTTTTATTGCAGAGTTTTAAATTAATTTAAACGATTTACTTCCTATTAATGCACGCAAAATAAACACGATGGTAACTTTGTTGACTTTACTCACTGATGAGTCAACACGTCAACTTGAAATAATTCAAGTGATGCGTAGCAAGTGATGCTTATACCGTTGTTTTAAGCTTTAGTTGTTTTTGCTTTCTGTTGTTTATCTTATTTCGTAGAATTTCCTTGTCTTGCGTGTATAAGATATTTTAGAAAACTGCGCAGTTTGTAAAAAATTATCCAAAAAATTGTATTTCATTGCACAACAGTAATGAATTCATGTCGATTACAAAAATGAAGTGGAATTTAGTTGAACTTCGCTAAGTTAAAAATGAAATTGAATCCAAAGTAAATACTGAATCGAAGCATTATACGTGTCCACAAATTATCCGTTTCATTGAAGTGCTCTTTGGCAAACCACATTTTTTGTGTTTTGGTCTGATGTTCACAACTCGTGAACACGCAACGTATAGTTGCCCATGTGAAAAACAATGATTTTCTAAATTTATCCCACAAACACTAAGCGATTGGCCTTGCGACTTGTTAATTGTCATTGCGAACGCAAGGCGAACCGGAAATTGCAATCGTTTGAAGTCAAACGGAAGATCAGTTGGAAACATTGGTATTTGAGGAATACATACATTTTCACCTGCGTACTTTCCGTTAATAATGGTTGCCTCAATCAAATTCAGCATAAGTCTTTTCACCGCAAGTCGACTACCGTTGCAAAGTCGCGGTGGATTCAAATTACGCAATATCATAATAACTGAACCAACTTTGAGTTGCAAGTTATGTGGTGGAAACCCTAGTAACTCCAGAGAGTTCAAAATCTCCGTTGGATAATTTACTGCACCATCTGGATTTGTTATGGAATCAACGAATTTGTATGTCACCAAATCGCCATCGATTTTGATTGAATGGTGAAATTCAGTGCGTGTATATCAATCTTTTTTGGGGCGAGAATTGCTCGTTGACTTAACCAAGCATAATTCTGATATTTCTCACTAATGTTTGGCAAAAACATTTTTAATAAGAGCTAATTGAGAGTCTACAAATCGGCAGAAGTCGTTGGTAAGAGTAATTAATCCAGCTGTCGCATCAACTGGGACTTCTCTATTTCCAACAGCTAACAATTGTTTGGAAAATTGTGCAGCACTTTGATCATTTTGAAGTTGAACTGTCATATTACTGGTTAGCGATAATGTTTTTACGTTATTCCAGGCAAGCATTCAATTCATCTGCAGGCATTGCACGGGGAATTACTGGGAACGTCTGCCTTAAATCGCCTGCCAACGATATCATCAAGCCGCCAAAGATGTTATTATTTCGCCGAAGATCCATCGAAGTGATTTCTTATGTGCCATTGTGTAACAATGAGCTTGCATTGCATCAACAATTTTCCCATTTCACTGTGTTTAAATTCAGCGACAACTTAAGCGCAGAATGTGCAGTACGACCGCCATCTAGAAGAGTCGCCGCAATTCCAGATGATGCTAACGCCAAAGCTATGTCACATCTTGATCGACAAGTGGCCAAAATCAATGAAATGAAGAATAGACTAACAGTATTATTGTCGACCGCTTGCATAAATGTTTCGTATACTTGTTTTTGCTGTTCATTCAGCAACGGCACATTATTTCGAACGAATTCCTGCAATGTATCAACATTGTATTGCAGCTCTCGATTTAATTCTTGGTTGAATGCATCGTGCATCGATCGATCAATCCTACTTAATTCAGTAGCTTGTTTGCAATAGTCAAGCATTGATCCTCAATCAGAATCAATCCTTCATTGCATATTTCATCGGTTATTTGCATGTCGGGATTGTTCGTTCGAATGCGCAAGCGATGCAGATAGCTTCACATATGTCGTCTTTGTATTTGTTCCATAACTGAATTGGTTGTGAAGGGAAACATGTGGTGATGATACTTGCGAACAGCGTTTATATTTGGTACGCATTTGATGAAACAACTGAACCCGCAAGTATTAAATCCCAATGAGATTCGTTCTCCAGCAAACCCAATAGTTGACATGCTTCTCGATATGTTTCGCATTGGTGGCCATTCACAGTTTTCAAATGCGCAAATGATTTTGGTCCACCTACATTTACCAACAGCAGTCGCAAATAAAAACATTCATCATTTCTAGGATGAAAAGTATACAAGCGGCCTAGTGCACGGCACCATCTACTTAAAATGAAACGTACTTATTTTCGTGAGGGATACTCACACACCACGTACTGGTGCCGTTGTAGTACATGCTATGTATCAGAGATGGCGCTGTATGTGAAAAATGAATTTTCCTGTTTTCCTGCTTTTCTTTTAAAATTTTTCGTGAATTTTCTTTGCTATAAACTTCACGGAGCCCGAGACCTTTTCAAGCAATGCAAAACCGTGCAAATCGCTTCGTGCGTTCTGCAGTTATAGCGTCAGAAAGGAAAACCCGACTTATTTTTATATATTGTTACGTTTATACCTTTTATAAACGTTTTGTTGTAAGTTCTTTATTGCAAAATAATTAACACCAGTTTTTAGAGTTTTTAAATTATTAACAATTTTTATTTACTTTAACTACACAAAGTTGACACAGAACAATTTACTTAAAAATGCACGTCTTCACTCACTCAGACGCTTCCCCTATTTATACTTGTCCAATTAGAATATAGAAGATGTAAGAATCTTCTACTCTCTTTGTGTGTATTTTGTTGTTGTAGGTGGTTTATTCGTGGTATAGGCGCCTGTATGTCTGTGTGTATAGTTGTTTTTATGCTGATAAGGTTTCTGCGCCGGGGCGCCGGCGTTGTACTGTTGTAGCTTGCCACGACTTTTTCTTGTTGGACCCTTGGCCGCAATGCACTGCTCGCAATTAGCTATCCATTCGGCTACAGATTGTGGGCAGCCTACGCAGTAAAATCGCTGTTTTATCATTTCCAGTATTTTTGTTACACCCAGATGGCCGCCGCTGGGACCATTATGAAACTGCTGCATTACATCTTTTATCCGGGAACTTGGCACGACGATTAAATCCGTTGTAGTTTTTCCATCTGCACTTTCCCAATTTCGATATAAGCAACCATTTACCACTTTAAGGCTATTCCACTGAGCCCAGTATGATTTTGCCAGCGGGCTTTCTGCCGAAATTTCGTTACGGTCCGGTCTTATGTTCTCTAGCTTGGCCGATATAATTTTTGACAAAATGGGATCCTCCCTTTGGGCCTCAGACCAGTCTTCTCCTGTGCCAATTTGGATTCGCCTCACATCAATGATGGACTCCTTTTCGTCGACTTTTGTACAGTGCCTGCATTCTACGTTGCATGGGCGTCTTGAAAGGGCATCTGCATTATTGTGTTTTCCGCCTTTCTTGTGCGATTTCGTGTTGTTTGCTCGTTTATTGTCCCTTGGAGGTAAAGCAGATCTTGACCTTTTCTCAACAGATCTGTCATCCTCCTTTTGCGCCTCAGACCAGTCTTCGCGTGTGCCAATTTGGATACGCCTCACATCAATAATGGACTCCTTATTCTCAACCTTGTGCATTGCCTGCCTTCTATGTTGCATGGGCGCCTTGAAAGTGCGTCTGAATTATGGTGTTTTCCGTCTTTTCTGTGCGATTTCGTATTGTTTGCAGATCTTGGCGTTTTCCTAACAGATCTGCAGTTGCGCTGCCAATGTCCGACCTTACCGCAGCTAAAGCATTTTGCACGCAGCTTACTTCTTTCTTCTAGTAGCTGCTCAAGCATTTCTTTTATCTCGCTTCTTTTGACTCCGCAAATTTCCGTATCAGCCTCAAGACGTCGTACCTTATAAACTTGTGGCTTCGCGATAACTTTAGCGGTCTCCTGAGCCATCGCGTATGAGATTGTTTCGGTGAAGGATGCTTTCTGTGCTGCACAAACTGCATATTTAATATCTGGATCTCTTATGCCATTTACAAACGCTTCTATTTTGAACTGATCCAGGAATGGATGATGTTCACCTGGATAAGTAAGCTGCACAAAACGTTCAATCTCCATGGCAAAATCTTGCAGCGCCTCATTTGCCTTCTGCACCCTGCCTCGTAATTCAATTCTGTACAGTTCCCTCTTATGCTCGATGCCGTACTTGCGTTGTAAGGCCACCATTATGTCCTCATAATTATTCCTGCAGGCTCCTGGTAATCTTTCGAGGATTTCGGCAGCTGCACCTTTTAAGGCCAGAATTAGCTCAATAGGCTTTTCTTCATTGTTCCAACTATTTTAGCTGGCCACTGTTTCGAACTGGAACTTGAATACATTAAACGGTGCGCTACCGTCATAGCTCGGTGTGTTTATCCTGCTGGAGTGCTCAGAGACGATTCTCACCGGTCCTTCTCGAATATGGAGGTCGTCCATTTTCGTTTTTAGTTCATGCAATTCTCCGTCCACTTTTCTCTCCAGGCCTGACAATTTTTGGTCAAATTCGCTGACTTTCTGTTCCACAGCTTCCACTCGTTTGCCAAATATTTCTGAAATTTCTTGAAATTTCTTGTTAACCTCACAAACGAGTTTTTCTCCATTGGCTCTAGAGCTTTCTTGAATTGCATCAATTTTCGCACTGTTGGCTCTAGAGGTTTCTTGGATGACACCTAGAAGTTTGTCATTTGTGGCATCAATTTTCGCACTGTTGATTCTGGAGCTTTCCTTGATGACATCTAGAAGTTTGTCATTTGTGGCATCAATCTTCGCACTGTTGATTCTAGATCTTTCTTGAATGACACCTAGAAGTTTGTCGTTCGTGGCTTCCATTTTCGCCATCATAGCCGCAATTATTGACTCCAAGCTTGTATCGGTGTTTGCTGATGGGTTACATACCTCAACCACTTCTTTGTCTTCGAATTCGTATGTCCCAATATCGATGTTTCGCTGCTGGAGCTCATCAATCAACCTCCGTTGCAATTCCGCTTTACTTCCCGTTGTTGGCAGATTCAACTTATTCAGCTCCTTCTTTAGCTGCTCAACTTTCAGCTCTTCCAACTTCATTGTAGTAGATTTTTTTTTTTTTTTGCAATCCCACTTCTGACACCAGTTGTTACGTTTATACCTTTTATAAACGTTTTGTTGTGAGCTCTTTATTGCAAAATAATTAACACCAGTTTTTAAATTTATAACAATTTTATTTACTTTAACTACACAAAGTTGACACAGAACAATTTACTTAAAAATGCACGTCTTCACTGTAGAGGTTTAATTTACTGATTGATTATCCACTCAGACGCTTCCCCTATTTATACTTGTCCAATTAGAATCTAGAAGATGTAAGAATCTTCTACTCTCTTTGTGAGTATTTTGTTGTTGTAGGTTGTTTATTCGTTTTATAGGCGCCTGTATGTCTATGTGAATAGTTGTTTTTGTTTTTATGCTGATAAGGTTTCTGCTTGGAATTTATTTTAATACATTTGTTGTTGCTTTTGTAAAAAAAAGAGTTTCTTAGAAAACTACGCAGATGATAAACAACTGTATATTTGTTGTTGTGAAATTAGTTTTTGTATTGCGCGTTTAGATGATAAGCAGCACACTTGTATTTTTTTTTTCTTGCATGCCAGGCAGTTAGTAAGCGGCATATCAAATTGTAGTTGTGTGTGTGTATAAACTTCTACGCAGTTTGTAATCAGCAGTTGTCTTTATTGCTTAATTGTTTTATTTTAAATCTTAAGCAAGACATATTTGTAACAATATTTTTTTCGTTTATTATATTTTTCCTTTTTTTATAAAATACCTTATGGGAGTATGTTTCAGGCTCAAAAAAGTTTAACGTGACTTTTTGGAACTACAAAGCTTTACTAAAAATAAAGTTGAAGTTCATCATGAGCCCGATTTGGCTTTAAAACAAAAAAATGAAACACTAACTCAACGCAATACCGTTCTAGAGAATGAAAGACTTGAATATTTAGCCATTTCTTTTATTAGTAGCCTTTTGGCTGATTTAACTGCTGCTTCCCATAATCCCTAAAAATGTGGTGCTCGAGGACGATTGAAATGAAAAGCAATGTTTTTGTTTGCACATTTCCGTTGGATTGTTTCTTGAGCTGTTTGGCTAAAAAGAGCTGATGATAATTCCGCTAGTTGGTTTTTTGCCCCGACAAAGTTTGTTGCGTTGTCAGAATATAGATGTTGGCAGTGACCTCTGCGACTGGTGAATCGTTTTAGTGCCCCGAGGAAAGCATATGTTGTAAGGTTGGTAACGGCTTTCGTAGCGAAGCAGCAGAATACTGCGATATACGCCTTTTAGGGTCGCTTTCTCCAGTTTTAAAGTGAACCCAAATTGGACCACAATAGTCGACCCCGGCATGTATAAATGGTCTTGCTGGAGTTACCCTCGGTGCAGGCAAATTTCCCATTATCTGCTGCAGAAATTTAGGTTCTGATTTTGCGCAATTTACACACTTGTGGATGGTTTCTCGTGCTAAATATTTTCCCTTGATGGGCCAAAACCGTTGTCGGACGTTTGCAAGGAGCCTGGGCTCCACAATGCTTATTCTTGTTATGGATTGAATTAAATATTAGTTTGCTGATTATATCATTAGATAGGAGGAGCATTGGGTGCCTTGAATGGTAACGGGGACTCTTCTAGTCTTCCTCCGACTCTCAAAATCCCATTTTCATCTAAAAAAGGGGATAGAGCCTTGATCGAGCTTGACGCCAAAAGTTCGTTGCGTTTTTGCAACTGTTTGATGTCTTCTGCGAATGCCGGGGTCGTGCTCTCTTGGATTACCGTTATTCGGTTTGTGACGAATGTGTGCAACGAAGATGATCGTGAATTTATCCATGTTAAGACGATTTTGGAATCGGACCAGTAGAATGTTGGCGTTGCATTCATGTCCAGATCTTGTTTAACCTTTGCAGCCAAGGTGGCACCCAACTGGACAGCACATAATTCCAGCCTGGGCAGTGTTTGTTGCTTCAGCGGGGATATACGGGTTTTCGCACAAAGCAAGTATACCATAACTGGGTGATTTGGCCCGACTGTTCTGAGATAGATTGCGGGACCGTACGCCTTTTCTGAGGCATCTGTAAAAAACATGAATTTGCCTATTGCGAGGAATCGATCCTTTATATATGTGTCGATGTGCTCGAAAGGTTTCGAGTTCATTCAGATTAATTCGAAAATTTCGCCAGCGTGAGTCAAATTCTGACGGCACCGCTTCATCCCATGACAAATTCAAGTTCTATAATTCCTGAATGAACATCTTTGCTTTGACAATTCCTGCGACAGGAGTCCGAGTGGATTAAATATGCGGGCTACATCTGAGGTGACTGTCCCTTTCGTCACAGCTTTGATTGGTTGTATATTAACCTTAATCTTGAGTAGATCCTCCTTGGGTCGCCAAACCAACCCTAGAGTTTTTGTGTAGTCGGTTTCCTCTGTAGAGAAGTCAAGACTAACTTCCTGATCATCATTGGGGATATTCCGGAGTAGTTGGATATGATTGGCGCACCATTTTCGCAAATGAAACCCGTATTTTGACATGAACTGTCGTAGCTGACTTGAATTTCCAGGGCTGTGTTCAAGCTATCGGCTCCACCCAACCCATCATCCACATAAAAGTTCTTTTCCAAGAAGCTGGCTGCTAACGGAAACTGGTTCAGAAACATTACTTCTCCACAGGACTATTTGGTACTGTCGATCGTTAGGATGAATCAATATTCGTCGGTACATTTTTTCTATATCGGTTGTAAACGCAAACCGTGGAAGCCGAAATCGCAGGAGAACCGTAAACAGCTCATTTTGTAGTGGTGGTCCGATGTGCAGAATATCATTCAACGATTTCCCTAACGAGGTTTTTGCTGAAGCATCAAACACCACCCGAAGTTTAGTGGTGCTGCTGTCAGGTGCAAAATGCAATGGTGAGGAATAAAGTATTTAGACCCCTCTACTTTATCGATGTTGATTCTTCACATATACCTCATTGTTTTATACTCCTCCATGAATTGGATGTATTGATTTTTTCTGGAAACATCTTTTGTTAGTCGTCGTTCCGAGCTGAGGAAGCGGTTGAACGCGATCTGATGTGAGGCACCTAAGGAAGATGGTTCCGTGCAGAATGGAAGTCGCACGATGAACCTTCCATCCTTGTTACGCGTGGTGTGTTGATTGAAATATGTCTCACATTGCGCATTATAGGAAGATAATTGGTGCTTTGTGCTCTCAATCTTCTCAAGTTTCCAGAATCGTTCAATCGCCGTATTCAGGTTCTCCTCCTCAGTCAAGGTCCCGTATAGTGCTGACGAGAGTTGTTCCCCAGATATTATCCAGCCGAAGGTAGTATTTTGTAAGATTGGAAGGTCGTCACCAAGTTTAATTTGCCCGATTGCAAGTATTTGATGGTAGTATTCAGCTCCCAACAGAATGTCTGTTTTCTCCGGACGGTTAAAATTTGGATCCGCCAATGCTACATTGCTGGGAATCGCCCAAATTTTTCAAATTGTTAATAACTTTTTGTTGTTATAAAATTAATTCCTGAAAAAGCTATCCAGAGGAAAGCGAAATATTGAAAAAATATAGTTAAAAGATTATAACATATTTATTTAATATTAGAATTTTTATTTAAATTAACTTATTAATCCGGTTTTATATTCTCTTATATTTAATTAAAGATGTGATCAACTTTAAACCGAACTAAGTAAATGGAAAAATTTTAACGAGACTGCTGAGAAGAAAATTGCCAATATGAGGAGGAATTGGCTGAGTTAAAGAAAACCAAAGAAAAATTGGAAATGGAAAATCGTGAATTATTGGAAGCTTTGAACGACATAGAAAAAAGAATTGCAAAATTAGAAAAATCGTTAAAAAGCGCAGAACGTTTACAAGAAGAGCATTCTGAAAAAACATCAAAAGTACAACAGGAAAACGAGCAGCTCAAAAACCAACTTTTGGAAATACGAAGAAACTATGAAGATTTGCAGCAGAAATGCAAATCATTTGCGCATTGCATCGCAAAAAATGGTTGAAGATAATATGAAGTTATCCAAATTACTTAGGCCACCAGTTGCAAATCGTACTCCATCCAAACAACACATCAGCGTATCAAATCGTACTCGCACCTCTACTAACGGTTCACCAGGTTCTGGCGTTATAACCAACAGCAAATTGACTACGAAAAACTTACCCATTATTATATAAGTCTTATTCCTTTTTTATATTTTTAATTTATTGTTTTGTTTTGTGTTTATTATTTACAAAAAACAAAAAATAGATTTTATATTGGTGTTAGACTTTGCTTAATTTGTAGTATATTAATAAATTTATTTTTCATGTTAAAAACCTTTAATAATAAAAAAAAAACTTAAAATTACTTTTGTTAATTCCAAGTTTGTATTTATTTGTCTTGTAAATTGATTTATGAATTTTTCCCAGTAATAACACAGAGAGAGATAGAGAGAGAGAGAGAGAGTGGAAGAGAGACGTCAATAACGCTTTGCTTTTTTTTTAACTTTCACTTCTTAATTTAAAAGAAATATTTTTAATAATGTTATTGATTTTTTTTTCTTATTAATTAATGCAATTTTTTTACTATTTAATATTAATTTTATATGTTATAGCAATTCATCGATTTAAAAATAAAAATTATTTCCAAGCAATTTTTGCATAAATAATTTGTTTTAAAATATATATTGAAATGAAATTATTTATTTTTGTGTTTTTACATAAAAAAATCGATGGAAATTTATCAAACTGTTTAAAATAAAAATTCGTTTTCAAATTCATTGATTTCCATTACATAGCTGAATGTTATTTAATAATAATTATTTTTGTCAAAAGCGTTCGTATTAAGCATGATTTAAAAAAAATCTTATGAAATGTTCTAAAGTATTATCCTTTGTGGTGTTGTCGCATAAATAAGGACAAATAAATCATCTTAAAATTGTTTTTAATAATTTTGTGAAATAAATGAAAATCTTTTACATCATTTTAAATTTAAATATTTATTTAGTCAAATAAAGACTTAAAAGCCCGTCGTGTTAACTGCCTGCCAGTAGACCTTTGAAAGCATATTGTATAAAAATACTGCCCTTGGTAGGAAAACATCTTGATATAATATGCAATAAAAACTTTAAGAAATATTTTTAAGGATTTTTTTAATATGTACGAAAATAATATTTTGTTATGCTTTTTTTAATTTAAAATATAAAAATTACGTCGAGCTTGATTAAAATATTAAACTATTTAATGTTAATAGTTATTATAATTTGATTTTTTTAATATTTTATAAATAATTTTTTGTTAAAGCAAAATTTCTTTATACATACAAAGTTAATTTTTGTTTTCAATATTTCGCCACAACATTGTGTGGCATCTCTAGCTAAAGAAAAGTTTATATACACAATTTAACAAGTCAATTAAAAAATTAAGAACGGTTGCTAATTTGATTTAATTTTTATATAAAAACCTTTTGCTTCAACAGAAAATTATTATTATTGTAGTGTTGCGACATCTAGGTGTGAGTTACATTGAAACACCATTTATATATTATTAATGTTATTAGTTATTAAGCTTTATTGAAATAATAAAACACTTTTGATTCAACCACCAAACACGATACATCGTAGTGGCGACGAGTTTTGAAAAAAAATAAAAAAAGGCAGTGTGCATAGCATATACGTTTAAAAAAAAATTTTTTTTCTTGTCAAGAATACATATTCTGTTTAAAGATTTTTTTTTATATAATAAATATTATATAAAGAAGCAGATTTTCTGTAAAAGAAAGTATCGTGTGAATTTTGGGTGGTCTTATTTATTCAATATGCCAAGTCCAGGTGGTACATCAATAGCTCACAATGAGGATATGGTTACAACATCCATGGCAACTGGTATAAAGGAGTTCCGGCCGGTTGTGGATAAGTGGTATCTTTGGCAGGAGGTGTTGGACTCGCATTTTATAGAGGCGGCCGTGCAAGATGACTGTAAAAAAACGTCAACGTTGTTGAAGTCCGTTGGCCTGGAAGCGTATGGCTTGTTGAGGGAATGGTGTTTCCCTGATTTACCTGCCAAGAAGAAGTATAAGGAGTTGTGTGGCATGCTAAACCAGCATTATTCACCCCAATTGATGGTTTTTCGGGAGCGTAGAATTTTTTTTGACGCAAAGAAAGAGGATGAGGAGTCCGTATCAGTGTGGTATGCAAGTTTAAAAAAATTAGCAATGGAGTGCAAATTTGGAGCACAGCTGGAAAAATTTGTAATAAATAAATTTGTCACTGGTTTTGAAGGCAAAATTTTTGAAAGGCTTTGTGAGGAAGATGAATCCCTTACTTTAGAAGTGGCTTTAAGGAAGGCGTTAACGATAGAGGCTAAGTTGTGTGCGCAAAGAGGTACAAAGGAAGAGGTTAATTATGTGCAAAGGAAATACGCACGGAGACCTAAAAAGTATATCACCAACAGCGGCAGCAAAGATGAAGTAACAAGTAGCAGTAAAAACAACAAGCAGTTCAATGTAAGCGATAATAGCGGCAGCAAGAAGGCAAAAAAGAGATGTACTCATTGCGGATGGAAGAATCACGCAAGCGATAAATGTAAATACAAAAGCAGTGTTTGTAACAAGTGTTGCAGAGTAGGGCATTTGGCTAGTGTATGCGGTAATAGTCAAGTTAATGTAGTTCAAGTATCAAACAGGAATTGGCCTACCAATAACTGTGGTGAAGGAGTAAATGAATATAGTAATGATAATTCTTTTTCTGTTTACAGTGTAGCGGAGAAACGTTCTGCTGCTCCATTTACATTGTCGGTAGAAGTCAATAATGTAACGATTGAGTTTGTTGTGGACACTGGGGCTGTTTGTTCGTTGATGTCAGGTAAAACCTTTGGTAATTTTTTTAAAGACGGGGAATTGAAGCCCTGTGCTAAAAAATTATGTGCCTACGGGGGAGATGGCATAAATGTTATTGGCGAGTTTTTAGCAACAGTGAGATTTCGTGACCAAGTTAAAAATTTAACTTTTGTTGTTACAAATTCGCGTAGCCCTCCTATATTGGGGTGTGATTTTATGACGAAGTTCGGTATCGGTCTCTCAAATGTAAATTCAATAAGGGACATAAGTGAATGTGTACTAAGCATAAAGGAACGGTTCGCAAACTTGTTTAAAGAAGATTTAGGTTTATATACAGGTGGTGCGGTGAAATTAAATTTAATGGAAAACGTTAAACCAATTTTTTTTAAACCAAGGCCTGTGCCATTAGCTTGGCGCTCAAAAATTGAAATACAACTACAGGATTTAGTTGATAAAGGCGTGTTGGTACACGTAGACAATTCGGAATGGGGCACACCTTTGGTACCCATTGTTAAACCCAATGGTCAGATCCGTATATGTGGGGATTATAAATCTACCATCAACAGATATTTAGAAGACGTTAAATATCCTCTTCCGTTAATTGACGAACTATTTGCTTCTCTTCGTGGAGAACTTTTTACAAAATTAGATTTGTCTAACGCTTATAATCAGTTGTTGTTAGATGAAAGTTCTCAATTGTTATGCGCATGGAGTACCCACATGGGTATATTTAAAATGACTCGTTTACCATTCGGAGTCAAGCCTGCGGCAGCTATTTTTCAGAGGACTATTGAAAATGTTTTACGTGGTTTTCCTAACGTAGTAAACTATTTGGATGATATCATCATCACGGGTCGTAATTTTGAGGATCACGTCAAAACTATTGAGGGGGTATTAACTAAGTTAGAGTCTGTAGGTTTGCG
Source organism: Trichopoda pennipes (assembly GCA_030448955.1). Lineage (NCBI taxonomy): Eukaryota > Metazoa > Arthropoda > Insecta > Diptera > Tachinidae > Trichopoda > Trichopoda pennipes. Next base: position 173,392 of record JASKUP010000103.1, read on the forward strand.
TCTTAATAGTACTAAATGTGAATTTTTCAAAGATAAAATATCGTATTTAGGATTCAACATTGATCGGAATGGTTTAAGTATGAATAAGGATCGTATTTCGTCAGTTTTGAAAGCACCAGTTCCTAAAAATGTGTCTGAGGTTAGAGCGTTTGTGGGAATGCTGAATTATTATTCAAAATTTATTCCTAATTTTGCCCATAAAATGGCACCGCTTTATGAACTTTTGCGAAAAGGTGTAAAATTTAAGTGGTCTAAGTTGTGTCAGAATGCTTTTGAGTTGTTGAAAGCGGAGGTCACGTCAGATAAAGTTTTGGTTCATTTTAACCCTAGACTGCCTATATTGCTTTCAACGGATGCTTCTAATTACGCGGTAGCGGGTATTTTATCCCATATGTGTGCGGATGGCTCGACAAAGCCCATAGCTTTTGTTTCTCGCGCGCTTACACAAGCTGAAAAGAATTACAGTACCATACAGAAGGAAGCGTTGGCTATTGTTTTCAGCGTAACAAAACTTAGGCAGTATTTACTGGGTAAACATTTTACTTTAGAATCAGATCATAAACCGCTTTTATCCCTTTTTGGGGAAAATAAAGGGTTGCCTGTTATGGCAGCAGCTCGTATCCAAAGATGGGCTTTTATTTTATCTGGTTTTAATTATACCATGCGTTTTGTTAAAGGTGCAGAAAATTCTGCAGATCATTTATCTCGTATTACTCAACGAGAAGTAGTAGAAGTCAGTGAAGACTTTGGTTTTGTAAATTATATTAATGGAGATAATAAACTAAATTTAAATTTCAAGGATATTTCTAGGGAAACTAGACGTGATCCTATTTTGGCTAAATTGAAGGAAGCCATTCAGGTTGGCAAAGTTGGATCGTTGAGGGGTGATGAACTTTTACCTTTCGTTAGTCGTAAAGATGAGCTTTCGGTAGAATACGATTGTATTTTGTGGGGCTTTAGAGTGGTAGTTCCGCGAAAATTGCGTGGTAAAATTTTGCAGCAGTTGCATTATTCACATTTTGGAATAGTAAAAACTAAATCTTTAGCTCGTTCGTAGGTGTGGTGGGCTAAAGTGGACCAAGATATTGAAAAATTAGTTTCCAATTGTATTTCGTGTAAATTAGGCCAAGCAAGTCCTGAAAGAAGTCCATTAATTCCATGGAAGTCCGCAGATTCTGCGTGGTCCAGACTTCATATTGATTTCGCTGGTCCTATTAAGGATTTTCACTTTCTTGTAATCGTCGATTCGTACTCAAAGTGGGTCGAGGTATTTAAAACAAAAAGTATAACGTCAACTTTTACTATCGGCAGATTGCGTGAAGTTTTTGGAAGGTTTGGGTTAATAGATACTCTGGTGAGTGATAACGGGCGACAGTTTACGTCCGAAGAATTCCGAGTTTTCATGAAGGCAAATAATATTAAGCATATATTGACCGCTCCAGGACACCCGGCGTCCAATGGTCAAGCCGAAAATTTTGTAAAAACTTTTAAAAAGTCTCTTTTGGCCAATCTGCGTGATAGTGAAAATCTCGACGAGATCGTAAATACGTTTTTGTTTGATTATAGATCAACAAAACATTGCGCTACAGGTGAAACGCCTGCTAAATTGTTATTAGGTAAGGAGATTAAGACACGTTTTAGTATGCTTAGTCCACCTTTAGTAAAGGACAGAATAGTTGAAAGTCAGTGGTCTAACACCAAAAATCATAAAGGGGCACGAGTTATTAATTTTGATACCGGTGAAAGTGTTTTTGTTCGTGACTATTGTAATCCGAATAAAGCCTCATGGCAAGAAGCTACGGTTAAAGAACGTTTAGGTCCGCAATCGTATCGTTGTATTTTGACTCGAAACAACAAGATAATTAAGAGACACGTTAATCAAATGATTAGCGGTACACAAAACGAGAAGGAGAGTACTGATGTGGGCGAGCAGACAGTTCCAAGTGCTTCCGTTGACAAAAACCTAACAGATGCTGATAAATCAACTTCTGGGGAAGAGGGTGTACAGCTGAACGTTACTCCGGGTCAAGGAAAGACTAGGCCTCGTAATTTAAGGTGTTTGCAACGTCCTAATTACAAAGAATAACTTTTTAATATTATATTATATTTTGTATATTACAAAACTATATTTATATTTAAAAATTTAGAAAACCAGTTGTAAGTTATGCTTTTCGTTCTTGTATTGGTAAACAAGAAGAGCTTTCGCGTATAACTGTATTTCGTATTAATTAGAGAAAATATTTGGTTTAAATTGGTTAGATGTAGTTATAATAACGACATTTATTTTATGTATTTCTGGTATATAAACCCAAAATTTAATGAATATGATTACTTATTATTAAACTTGAGATGGGAGTTGTAGTGTTGCGACATCTAGGTGTGAGTTACATTGAAATACCATTTATATATTATTAATGTTATTAGTTATTAAGCTTTATTGAAATAATAAAACACTTTTGATTCAACCACCAAACACGATACATCGTAATTATAATTTAAAATTATTTCTATACTAAACTTTATTTTAAAATACACTGTTGAGCAATAGTTATATAGATATGCTTTCCCCCACAGTAACAAATTTAAAATATTTTAGGAGAATATTATCAGCAATGGAATTCCCTTCCCAATCATTTGTTCCCAGGAAAAAACTCCACTTATTCTAATCTCCCAGGGGAAAAGAAAAAATGGGAGGGAGGAAATCAGATTTAGCTAGTTGGTTTTTGACATTTTAATTTAATAATAAATACAATTTTTGTTAAATAGGTTGGTGTAAATTCAATTTGTTTTGTTTATGGTTCTTTAGATCCACTACTGCCTCCCTAATGGTATCAACCAAAAACCTTTGAATATCAATACCAGCTAAAAGAAAATCGGAAGCAGTTTCTTTTGTCAACCATATCATTATCGATTCGTATTTGTATCCTCTATCGAACGTATATAGCCTTATATGTGCACGCGGAATAGTTTTTGAGTTATTAATGAAAAACCAAAAAAAATGACGATTTTTTAACAATTTGAGAAGTTTGCTGCAGTATAACTTTTTCCGAAAAGTCTTTTTAGAAACAGGATATATCACTATCGGTCTGTCGCAAAGGCGACTTTATATCTTTAAAAATACGGTTGTCTCACAGGTGACTTTATTTTCTTTAGAAAAGATCGTTTGTCTCACAGGCTAATTTTTTTCGTTAAAAAATACGGTCTGTCTCACAGGCGAATTTATTTTCTTTAAAAAAGGCCGTCTGTATCATAGGGGACTTAATTTTCTTTAGAAAAGATCGTCTGTCTCACAGGCGAAATTTTTTTTTTTTAATACGGTCTGTCTCACAGGCGAATTTATTTTCTTTAAAAAATGCCGTCTGTAACATAGGTGACTTTATTTTCTTTAGAAAAGATCGTCTGTGTCACAGGCGAATTTTTTTTTAAGTACGGTCTGTCTCACAGGTGACTTTATATCTTTAAAAATGCAATTGTCTCACAGGTGACTTTATTTTTTTTAGAAAAGATGGTCTGTTTCACAGGCGACTCCTTTTCTTTAAAAAATACGGTCTGTCTCACATTTTCTTAAAAAAATTCCGTCTGTATCATAGGTGACTTTATTTTCTTTAGAAAAGATCGTTTGTCCCACAGGTGATTTTTTTTTGTTTTTAATACGACCTATCTCACAGGCGACTTTATATCTTTAAAAATACGGTTGTCTCACAGGTGACTTTATTTTTTATAGAAAAGATCGTCTGTCTCACAGCGACTTTTTTTCTTTAAAAAATACGGTCTGTCAATATACGCCTGTACCTCCGTAAATAAGAGGAATATCCCAAAAATAATAATAATAATAATGATAGTAATAATAATGATAATAATAATAATGATAATAATAATAATGATAATAATAATAATAATAATAATAATGACGATTTTTAAAAAATTTTAAAAGTTTGCTGCTTTTTAACTTTTTTTGTACAGTCTTTGCGGAAATAAGCCATATCACTATCGATTGGTATTTTTATTCTCTATCGAACGTATATAGCCGCATATGGGCACGCGGAATAGTTTTTGAGTTATTAATGAAAAACAAAAAAAAAATGACGATTTTTTAACAATTTGAGAAGTTTGCTGCCTTATAACTTTTTCCGAAAAGTCTTTTTAGAAACAGGGTATATCACTATCGATTTGTATTTTTATCCTCTATCGATCGTATATAGTGCTATTTGTGCACGCGGAATGGTTATCGAGTTATTGATGGAAAACTGAAATCATAAATGTTCAAAATAACTCCAAATAATTTAAACTCCAGTGCTTTCGTTTATTCACTAAAAAAAGTGACAACTGTAAAATCTGATTCTGTGGTCTACAAGCTTTTTATTTTATATCTTTTAATTAAAATACAATTAAAATTAACTATTAAAAATCGAATTCAAAAATGGCATATTTTTTACATAGTTTGTTTACATATTTCTTCTTGCACATGGCGTTTGTTTCCATTTTTCTTGGAAATAGTCCGTTCTGTGCAACTCTTCGAAAAAGTTTGACGTTTTCTCAGATTTTGTTATCTTCTCCTACGTAAAAGTTCAATTCAATTGGTTTGTGTATATATTTTACCTCTCTTGGTTGTTTTGGCACAGTCTAGTATTGCAAAAAAATCGCTTATTTATGGAAAATTGATTTTGTTCATGTTAATCATACTGAAATACGTTTTTGTATTAATTAATTTAAATTAAAAATTGTATTTTATCAAAAAGTATGATTTTAAAGTTCAAACGGTCAAAGTCCTATAAATTTTAGTTGCTACAAAAAATAAAATAATAATTGTTACAGTAAAGTGGAGAGCATATTAATATTGTGTGTAAACAATTCGCTGTGAACCAGTTATGATAAATACTGACATTTAAAAAGATATAAATATTTTAAACGAGGCTCCTAACGGTTTTAAATTTTATTAATGACTTTTAATAAATATTTTTTTTATCAATTCAATTTATTCACAAAATTATTAATTACAAAAAATTTGTTTTAGATAAATTTGTAAAGAGGTTAGGATTAGATTCTTTTCTACTTAAATATATTTACAATGTTTTTATAATTTATAAGTGTAGATTTACTATATTTAATAATCAAGGAAAATTTTTCAAAAACCTTAATTAAAATTTTTGAGTGTTAGGATAGAACTTAAACATAAATATTTTTTAATTCTTTATTTATTACTGCGAAGATAAAATTTATTTGGGAACAAATACAGTTTAGCAAAGCTACTCCAAAAGTATATGAAATCCCATCCTGTGAAAAACAGGAAATTAAACAATAAGAAAAAAAGTAAATTTTTACAGAAAATCGTGATTGTGCATTGCATTTTTTGACTTAGCAGTTCATTAAAGATTTTGAATAAATCTAAATTTATAAACCCTTTGAGAGTCAGCAAACTCAGATTCACATTTCTATTATAGGAGCAGTAAAGTAATTGGTAGAGACTTTTAACGTCAACTGAACAAATTATTTAATTCTGGAAATTTCGATTTCCGTGTTTTTTTTGTGTGGCTTTTATTTACTTTCTCTTTTTGCGTTTTATTACTAAATTTGCTTGAAAATTTTTCTACAGGATTAGTTTTTCGTGTAGAGTTAAATACATAAATTTACAATTGAAGAAACTTGAAAAATAATTTATGTTTCGAGGAACAAATAAAACTTGAAAAATTATTTGATTTTTTTTTATACAGCTAAGGATAGTCCTTGTAACATTTTTTATGTAGATATGCTTCTTAAGCATCAAAATAGTTCTGTTAGCATTATGTTTTTCAATAAATTAAATGAAGTTTTTGGTTTAAAGAAACAAATGTGGAAACTAAAATTTCTTTAAGTCTATTTCGCCTAAATTTGCCTAGAAATGCATTTTATTCTGCTCATTTCTGTTCTCTTTACAGTTATATGAAGTCTTTCAGATAACAAAAACAATTATTGTGAATCATTTTAAAATTTGCCGTATAATCGCTTAATGTCATTTCTATAACTAACACATTGGCAGCATCGTACTGCAATTCCCCTATTTTTGTTTTTTTTCTCATTACTTCCACTGATTTACTTTTTCTTTTTGCTTGTTGAGTGGTTCTATTTTTTTTTTGTGTCATTGAATGATGTGTTTGGCCGAATTTACATTGACAAATTTCAAATGTCGAATTTCAGCGACAAAAGTTGCACAATGTAAATTCGGTCAAAGAAATAGAAAAAGTAACTAAAATTAATTACCTCGGTTTTATAATCGATAAAGACTAAAACTAAAGGAACACATCGATTATATATGTAAGAAAATTGGGAGGAAAATTGTTTTTTTTTTTCTTTAACGGGTTAGAAATAAAATATCTCAAATAACACCAATACATATGTATAACGCAATAATAAAACCACACTTTGATAGCACATATGCAGCTCAACAACATTAATAGAGAGATTGCAAAGACTACAAAATAAAGCTATGCGTTCAATACTAAAATGTAATATATACACTCCAATTAAACTAATGCTGGACGCACTGAAATGGTTAAATATTCATCAAACACTGGAATTTAACACACTCCATTTCATTTAGATTATGAGAATGGGAATCACACCGGATTGTTTTACAGAACAACTTGGCTATGTGGGGAAAGTACAACCATACAGCCTTAGGAACACTGAAAATTTCCGACTATCAAGGGTAACAACAAGAACAGCAATGCAACGATCTCTGTTCTTTAAAGGACTTAAAGTATACAATTTGTTACCAAATGATATAAAAACTGAAAGAAATATTAATATAAGTAGGAGAAAAATTACACAATTTGTGAAAAATAACATAGTCAATCATATTTAGTAAGGAGAGAATAATTATGTATGTGAAATTTGTAAAGTATTATAAATACTACTAAATAAACAACTAAACTAACAAAAATAAGTTGTTTTTAACATTTATGATTTCAGTTTTCTATTAATAAGTCGATAACCATTTCGCGTGCACTATGTGCGATCGATAGAGGATAAAATAAGAATCGATAATGATATATCCTATTTCTAAAAAGACTTTACAGAAAAAGTTTAAAGGCAGCAAACTTTTTAAATTGTTAAAGAATCGTCAAATTTTTTTGGTTTTTCATTAAGATAGAGAATAAAAATGCAAATCGATAGTGATATAGCTTATTTCTGCAAAGACTGTACGGAAAAAGTTATAAAGCAGCAAACTTTTGAAATTTTAAAAAAATCGTCATTTCTTTTTGGTTTTTCATTAATAACTATGCATATGCTAGCTTAGGCTAATGCCAACAATTGAACAAAAAGTCTGTCAGATGCTTAAGCAAATTATTGAAGCCTTTAGGTGGCTATACTGTATTTACATGAATATAGAAAATATTATGCACAGTTGGATATTTGTTCTATTCGTACTTTTGCAAAAAATAATTTCTTTCTAACAAATGAAATTTATTAACCAAAAGGCGTTTAATAATTATATTTTGTATGCTTAATACTATCCTTATACAAATTTCGAATTGTTTTTTAACATTTTAAAGGTGCCCCTGTAGGCTAGTAGGTAGTGTACTAGCTTGTCAATATGGTGGTTGTGGGTTCGATTCCCAACGAAGACCTTGGGGTTTTTTCACTACAAAAATAAAAATTGACTGTCGGTGGGACTGCTCAGCGATGAAGGCATAGTCACTGGTCGCTGTGCTGTCTTTATACTGCAGTTAATATCCGACTATCCTTCTACTTTCACCACTTGTTTCATCTCTTTCCTATCCGTTTCCTATAGAATGTAGCACAGTACTTGCCTAAATAGGCATTGTTGCCTGAAGTGCTACTTCTCTCCAAAAGTACTAAAAACTGCAACTGTGTGCATCATTGAATTTATAAAGAATAAAATATAAAATTTTGTTGCAAATTGTATGTTAAAAAATTGAAAAAGAAATTTAAATGTTTAAAGGCCCTTAATTTATTAAACTCCCAGGTTGAGTCTAGTTCTTCAACGTTATCAGGATTACTACAAAATAAAGATTCACATTGTAAAAAAGAAAAAAATATTCAATACAAATGCTTTTACCGGCGGGGTGCGAGAGAACCCATTCCACTGCATGATAAAGAGGATGGAATCCTCTTTGTTTCCTTGCAGAAAAGACCCCGTAGAAACTTCCATCTGCGACTTTATATAATTCATACCAGTATGAAAATGAAAAATGCAATCAAAATTCTTCAAGGTATTACCATTTTTACTGCATTTTTCTGTTACTTCTTTCAATGCTCGTTCCTTTGAATTACCGTTATAATAAAACGCGTCTCTTTTGTCATATAAGCAATTTTTTCTTTTTATGTGTTCTATTAAAATCAAAAAAAAAAGATTTTTTTGCTTTCGTCCTCCATTGCAATTTGTTTACTAATGTATCTATAACACAATGCACAATGCAGAATCAGCTGTTTACGTACGAAATGTGCGATCAGTTTCGTACTTTGCTTAAGCAAATGATATTTGACAAAACTTGACGAAAAGCTTTGTTAAGTACATTATAGTTTGCCACATATGATTATTAGGCATTTGCACAGTTGCTTAAGTTGCCTTAAGCCAGCATATGCATATTATAGTTGGGCCTAACGGAATTAGCACATAACAAATAATCAACAAGTTTTCTCAAAAAAAAGGTACAAATATCGTGCTGTTTGTTTTAGGATTTATTTCTTTTGATATAGTATCGTTATTTTTGGTTATTTACCATTTGTTGTTATTTTTCATTTATTGCCTAATTTACAAAACTTTTTATACACTTTTGTTTTAATGACGTTGGTACTAAAATATTGAAAATAAAACTTCTTTAATTTTTATATAAATACTGTGCATTAAAAAAAAATTGTAAAATATTAAAAAGGTAAATTAACTATATTTAAAATTATTGTTCGATTATTATTTTTATTCGACCTTTTATTTCTTAATAAAATATGTATTAGTCTCTTTAACGGTCTTTTTAATAAAATTTAACAGTATATTTTTTCCTTTGGAAAGCTTCTTCGGAAAATTATTTTTAATAAAAACAAAAATTATTAGCAATTCAAAAAAATTTTTGAAAACAAAAAAAGGCCGTTAAAAAGATTAATACATATTGTTACGTTTATACCTATTTTAAACGTTTTTGTTGTGAGTTCTTTATTGCAAAATGATTAACACCAGTTTTTAGAGTTTTAAATAATAACAATTTTATTATTTACTTTTAACTACACAAAGTTGACACAGAACAATTTACTTAAAATGCACGTCTTCACTGTAGAGGTTTAATTTACTGATTGATTATCCACTCAGACGCTTCCCCTATTTATACTTGTCCAATTAGATTCTAGAAGATGTAAGAATTTTCTACTCTCCTTGTGTGTATTTTGTTGTTGTAGGTTGTTTATTCGTTTTATAGGCGCCTGTATGTCTGTGTGTATAGTTGTTTTTGTTTTTATGCTGATAAGGTTTCTGCTTGGGATTTATTTCAATACATTTGTTGTTGCTTTTGTAAAAAAGGGTTTCTTAGAAAACTACGCAGATGGTAAACAACCTTGTATATTTGTTGTTGTACAATTAGTTTTTGTCTTGCGCGTTTAAATGATAAGCAGCATGCCAGGCGGTTAGTAAAAGCATATCAAATTGTAGTTGTGTGTGTGTGTGTCTATAAACTTCTACGCAGTTTGTAACCAGTAGTTTTCCATATTGCTTAATTGTTTTATTTTAAACTTAAGCGAGACATATTCGTAACATTGCCGCCCGCTTAAGCCTTTTCGTCCCGAATAGGCTCAATATTCCCTCGGCCATACTTGGCCAGTCGCTCCAGGTGGACCACCTTCATCTTAGACCTCGGACTTTGATATTTCTGTATCCGATAAACCACGTCGTTCAACTTCTTGATCACCTTGTGTGGTCCTTCCCAGTGGGTTTGCAGTTTTGGAGACAGTCCTTTTTTCCGTTGTGGGTTATATAGTAGAACCAGTTGTCCTTCTGTAAATCCTTCCGTATTTGCTGCTCGATCATATCTGGCTTTCATTTTGTCGCTGGACATTTTGATGCGATTGCGGACAAACTCATGGAGCTCGTGCAGGTCTTCTTGTATCTGAGGAACATTTTCATTATCGCCGTGTGCAGGAATCGGTTTAACGCCAAATTCTAAGTCGGCTGGTAGTTTTAGCTCCCTCCCAAATACGACTTTTGCTGGACTACATGATGTTGAATCGTGGATAACTGATCGGTATGCCAGAAAAAACTTTGGTAAATGCTCGTCCCAATCCTTTTGGTGTGTACTGACTACTTTTCTGAGATATTCTTCCAGGGTGCGGTTGAATCTTTCTACCATGCCATCTGACTGTGGATGCAGTGGTGTCGTTCTCGTCTTTTTGATTCCATAAATATCGCACATTTCCTTGAATATGGCCGACTCAAAATTTCGTCCCTGATCGGAGTGAAGTTCTGTTGGAACTTGTTCGCAAATTCATCTACAACCGTTTTGGACTCTTGGTTCGGAATGGGATACGCTTCGGGCCACTTGCTGAAATAATCCATTACTACTAGCAGATACCGATTTCCAGTATTACTGACAGGGAATGGGCCTGCGATATCCATTGCTATCCGCTCAAAAGGGGCGCCTGCGTTGTACTGTTGGAGCTTGCCACGACTTTTTCTTGTTGGACCCTTGGCCGCAATGCACTGCTCGCAATTAGCTATCCATTCGGCTACAGATTGTGGGCAGCCTACCCAGTAAAAGCGCTGTTTTATCTTTTCCAGTGTTTTTGTTACACCCAGATGGCCACCGCTGGGACCATTAGGAAACTGCTGCATTACATCTTTTATCCGGGAACTTGGCACGACGATTAAATCCGTTGTAGTTTTTCCATCTGCACTTTCCCAATTTCGATATAAGCAACCATTTACCACTTTAAGGCTATTCCACTGAGCCCAGTATGATTTCGCCAGCGGGCTGTCTGCCGCAATTTCGTTACGGTCCGGTCTTATCTCTAGCTTGGCCGATATAATTTTTGACAAAATGGGATCCTCTTTTTGGGCCTCAGACCAATCTTCTCCTGTGCCAATTTGGATTCGCCTCACATCAATGATGGACTCCTTTTCCTCGACTTTTGTACAGTGCCTGCATTCTACGTTACATGGGCGTCTTGAAAGGGCATCTGCATTATTGTGTTTTCCGCCTTTCCTGTGCACAATGCTGAAGTCATAGCTCTGCAGACGTTCAATCCAGCGTGCAAGCTGTCCTTCGGGGTTTTTAAACTGCAGCAACCACCGTAATGCGGAGTGATCCGTCCTTATGGTAAAGTGTTGGCCGTATAAGTATTTGTGGTAATGTTTAACACACTCCAGTACGGCTAAAAGCTCCCGTCGTGTTACGCAATAATTTTTTTCGGGCTTGGACAATACTCTGCTATAGTAACCAATAACTTTTTCCGTCCCATTAATCGCCTGAGAAAGCACTCCTCCTATTCCGTAGCCGCTTGCGTCTGTATCCAATATAAATTCGTGTCCAGCTATCGGATAGGCGAGGACTGGTGCTGTACACAAAAGCTCCTTTAGCCTTTGAAACGCCTCTTCAGCTGCCCCACTTCAGTGGTATTGTTGTGATTTTCTGGTCAAGTCATGCAAGCTGGCAGCCACTTGAGCAAAGTTCGGCACAAATCGCCTGTAGTATGTGCAAAGCCCTAAGAAACTACGTAGCTCATGAAGTTTTTGGGGACGAGGCCAATTCTTTACTGCCAATATTTTATCCTCGTCAGTTGATACGCCTTCTGCTGTTACACGATGCCCCAAGTATTTGACATCCTTTTGAAACAGCGCACATTTCTTAACACTTAATTTAAGTCCTGCAGCCGCTATACGCTTGAGAACTTCATCCAGGTTTTTGAGGTGTTCATCAAAGGTCTTTTCCATCACGATTATATCGTCCAGATACACTAACAGGTCTTCCAGTTAAGCCCCTTGAGTACACGTTCCATTAAGCGCTCAAAAGTAGCTGGAGCATTGCAGAGCCCAAATGGCATCACTTTAAACTGCCACAATCCATTGCTCGCGCTGAAGGCAGTTTTCTCCTTGTCTTTATCGGCTATCTCAACTTGCCAGTAACCACTCTGCAAGTCTAAGGTAGAGAACCATTTCGTTTCGGACAACGTGTCTAAGGTGTCGTCGATTCTTGGTAGCGGATAACTGTCTTTCTTAGTAACATCATTAAGTTTTCTATAGTCCACGCAAAATCTAGTGCTGCCATCTTTCTTCTTTACTAGCACTATCGGCGAGCTCCATGGACTCGAAGATGGCTCAATCACTCCGTTCCGCTCCATTTCGTTAATCAGTTCTTTGACTTCGTTTCGTTTTGCAAGGGGAACACTTCTGGGTGCTTGTTTTATAGGCCTCGCTTCGCCGGTATTTATTTCATGTTTCACCACTGCTGTTCTACCTTGGCTTTTGTTATTTAAGGCGAAGACGGCGGTATGTTTTCTTAGCAACTGCTTCGCTTTATTTCTGTCGGGTGCTTTTAGTTCTGCTACCCGTTTATTCACCTGCTCTGTTAGCAAATCCCGCTCTTTAGCTGTCGTTTTGGGGTATTCTGGATATATCGCACAATTAATTACGGCTCCTGCCGGCTCACATCGACCAATTTCAGCATTTTCGCCAATTGTCTTCTCGCTGCTGGACAGATTTAGTAGTCTCACAGGAACTTTCCCATTGCTGCAGCTTTTTACGAGAGCTTTAGCTGTTATCACATTATTCCTTACGTCTTCTGGTTCTACCACCCACAACCGGTTGTCCACACAATCTGCCTCCACACGTGCCCAAACTATAGTTTCCGCCAGAGGTGGTAGTTTTCGGCGTTCGATAGCAAATAGTTTCCTTACTGCGTCCCTGCTCTCATATCCAACATTTAAGGGGATCTCCACGTTGCGCCAGATCATTATCTGCTGCCCCATGTCCAGATTAATACCGTGAGCTATCATGAAGTCTGCACCGATAATAACTTCATCCACTATATCAGCGACAACAAACACGTGATCTGCGCTGATGTTTCCGATAGTCAAACGTACCCTGGCTCTTCCATAGACGATAGCTGAATCCCCAGTTGCCGTGCGCAGTTGCAAATTCTTTAACGGTTCCACTGTCCCTTTAACTAAATCGGGCCTTATTACGGACTGAGATGCTCCTGTGTCTATGGTGAGGACTTGCTTCTTTCCATTGATCAATCCGCAGACAGTAAGGTTATTATTTTTCTGTTGCATGATGTTGCGAGGCCATCGGTTGTGGGAGCTAGTTCTTGCCCCTCAGTGCTAGCTCGTTTCAGTTTAACGGTGACTCGTGCGATTTGGTGTTGTTTGCCCGTTTGTTTTCCCTTGGAGGTGAAGCAGATCTTGACCTTTTCTTAGCAGATCTGCAGTTGCGCTGAAAATGTCCGACCTTACCGCAGTTAAAGCATTTTGCACGCGATTTACTTCTTTCTTCCAGTAGCTGCTCAAGCATTTCTTTCATCTCGCTTCTTTTGTCTCCGTAGCTTTCCGTATCAGCCTCAAGACGTCGTACCTTGTAGACTTGTGGCTTTGAGATAACTTTCGCGATCTCCTGAGCCAGCGCGTACGAGATTGTTTCGGTGAAGGATGCTTTTTGCGCTGCACAAACTGCATATTTAATATCTGGATCTCCTATGCCATTCACAAATGCTTCTATTTTGAACTGATCCAGGAATAGATGATGTTCACCTGGATAAGTAAGCTGCACCAAACGTTCAATCTCCATGGCAAAATCTTGCAGCGTCTCATTTGCCTTCTGCACCCTGCCTCGTAACTCCATTCTGTACAGTTCTCTCTTATGCTCGCCGCCGTACTTGCGTTGTAAGGCCACCATTATGTCCTCATAATTATTCCTGCAGGCTCCTGGTAGGCTTTCGAGGATTTTGGCAGCTGCACATTTTAAGGCCAGAATTAGCTCTATAGCTTTTTCTTCATTGTTCCAGCTGTTTTTGCTGGCCACGGTGCGCTACCGTCATAGCTCGGGGTGTTTATCCTGCTGGAGTGCTCAGAGACGATTCTCACCGGTCCTTCTCGAATATGGAGGTCGTCCATTTTCGTTTTTAGTTCATGCAATTCTCCGTCCACTTTTCTCTCCAGGCCTGACAATTTTTGGTCAAATTCGCTGACTTTCTGTTCCACAGCTTCCACTCGTTTGCCAAATATTTCTGAAATTTCTTCAAATTTCTTGTTTACCTCACATTGGCTCTGGAGCTTTCTTGAATTGCATCAATTTTCTCACTGTTGATTCTGGAGCTTTCTTGAATGACACCTAGAAGTTTGTCATGCGTGGCATCAATTTTCGCACTGTTGGCTATAGTGCTTTCTTGAATAGCATCAATTTTCGCACTGTTGGCTCTACAACTTTCTTGAATGGCATCGATTTTCGCACTGCTGATTCTGGAGCTTTCCTTGATGACATCTAGAAGTTTGTCATTTGTGGCATCAATCTTCGCACTGTTGATTCTAGAGGTTTTTTGGATAACACCTAGAAGTTTGTCATTTGTGGCATCAATTTTCGCACTGCTGACTCTAGAGCTTTCTTGAATTGCATCCATTTTCGCCATCATAGGCGCAAGTGTTGAATCCAGGCTAGCATTGGTGTTTGCTGATGGATTACATACCTCAACCGCTTCTTTGTCTTCGAATTCATATGTCCCAATATCAATGTTTCGCTGCTGGAATTCATCAATCAACCTCCGTTGCAATTTCGCTTTGCTTCCCGTTGCTCAACTTTCAGCTCTTCCAACTTCATTGTAGTTGATTTATTTTATTTTTTTTCTCTGCAATTTCACTTCTGGCACCAGTTGTTACGTTTATACCTTTTATAAACGTTTTTGTTGTGAGTTCTTTATTGCAAAATGATTAACACCAGGTTTTAGAGTTTTAAATAATAACAATTTCATTATTTACTTTTAACTACACAAAGTTGACACAGAACAATTTACTTAAAATGCACGTCTTCACTGTAGAGGTTTAATTTACTGATTGATTATCCACTCAGACGCTTCCCCTATTTATACTTGTCCAATTAGATTCTAGAAGATGTAAGAATTTTCTACTCTCCTTGTGTGTATTTTGTTGTTGTAGGTTGTTTATTCGTTTTATAGGCGCCTGTATGTCTGTGTGTATAGTTATTTTTGTTTTTATGCTGATAAGATTTCTGCTTGGGATTTATTTCAATACATTTGTTGTTGCTTTTGTAAAAAAGGGTTTCTTAGAAAACTACGCAGATGGTAAACAACCTTGTATATTTGTTGTTGTACAATTAGTTTTTGTCTTGCGCGTTTAAATGATAAGCAGCATGCCAGGCGGTTAGTAAAAGCATATCAAATTGTAACCAGTAGTTTTCCATATTGCTTAATTGTTTTATTTTAAACTTAAGCGAGACTTATTCGTAACAATATATAATTAAAATTTTTGAAATATTTTCTGTTCAAACTAGTAGCAGATATACATACATTTATATATATATATATATATATTGTTACGGATGTGTCTTGCTTAAGTTTTAAAATAAAATAACTAAGCAGGGCTTACGAACTGCGTGGCTTGCTAAGAAAATTTAAGGCACAAGAACAAAATTTCTAGTTACAAACTGCGTAGAAATTTTATAAACGCAACAACAATAATTTGATATGCTGTTTACTAACTGCGTAGAAATTTTATACGCGCAAGACAACAACAAACATGTATGCTGTTTACCATCTGCGTAGTTTTCTAAGAAACCTTTTCTACACGAGACAACAACAAATCTCTTAAAATAAATTCCAAGAAGAAACTTTATTAGTATAAAAACAATAATACACAGAGACATACAGGCGCCTATACATTGAATTAACAACAAAAATGTGATACAAAGAGAGTAGAAGATTCCTAAATTTTCTAGACTTTGAATGGACAAACATAAAAGGGCATCGTCTTAGTGGATAGTCAATCAGTGTAAAATTAAACCTCATAAAGTAAAGACGTGCATTTTAAGAAAATTGTTCTGAAGTGTATATATATTATATATATCATATATATATATATATATATATATATATATATATATATATATATATATATATATGATAATGTTAAACATCAGTTCAGAACAAGCTTCAAGCAAAACTTTTCTATGCCTTAATTTACATCAGCAGATTATATTAAAACACTCTAAGTTGCCCAAAACAAATTGGTAAAAATTATTTACAATTTGCATGAATTTTTTTTGCTCCTAAATTTTCCCTCCTTCTCCTCAATTTCCTTATTAATTAATTCATCTAAGTAGGAAAGTATCTAGTCCTAATCTCTTTATAAATATATAATATAATATATTATAA
The DNA here is from genome assembly GCA_030448955.1 of Trichopoda pennipes. NCBI lineage: Eukaryota > Metazoa > Arthropoda > Insecta > Diptera > Tachinidae > Trichopoda > Trichopoda pennipes. The sequence continues at coordinate 189,753 of JASKUP010000103.1, forward strand.
CAAACAACAAATTTTGTATTTGTCAAATAAAATTTTATTAAATTTAAAACTTCATTTCATTAATTTTTCATCTGATCTGAATCTGGTGCAGCTGGTTCACCTGGTTGTACCAGGTCATTTTATTAAGCATGTTTTGATAATGGCCTTTGATTTAAAGACATTACAGTGCAAATATTGGTTTAAGCATTTATTTGTTGTTCTGCCTAAATATTTTACGGAAAAATGTTTTGGAAGTAATCGAAGCAGATTCAAAAGAACAAAATAATATAGACGATGATTCTATTAACAATTTAGAATCAATCGCTTCCCGAAGACCGTCCAAAAAAATGTTTTTAGAGATTGATGATAGTATTGATGACATTAACTGAGAACATTAACAATATAAATGTGGGATTTTGTACTAACGTACAATACTAAATTATGCGACACTTAAGAATAAGAGAATAAATCGTTAAGTAGCATTAAAAGTAGAAGGTTGTGTTTTTTAGCTGAAGTCGACGTCGAAGCTTTTTTTTAAATTAAAAGTTGAACTAACCATCTTATTCCTTTTTTTTTAAATTTTAATAAAAATCTGAATTTTAAAAAACAAATTACAACTGTCTAATTTAACATTTACTACATAAATGTGATAGATGAGAACAACGAATATAGAAATGACGAAATATGCAATGTTATAATCAATAAATACTATCCGTTTCTTCCAATGTGGACAAATATAATTGGAATTCTAATAGATCCTTTGGGAGATCATATTAGCAATGCTCCATTGGAATTTAGCTTTTTCCTGCAGAAGCACGTTATTTTAAAGCAAAAGTCAATGCGGCCTGGAGATTTAAGAATCGAACGAAAAGACAACATAAGTTCTCTTAAGGACCTTAGATATCGTACACAGATTGAAAACTTAGAGCGTTCTAAAATAGAATTAAGTGAGCAAGATGAAATAAGATCTTCTGCAATTGTTTCAAAAGACTCTTGCTATTCGAAATTGGCAAAATATCAGGAAATGAGGCTAGTTCAAGATATACAAGCCGAAGAAAAATAAACCAAAAAATATCCAAGAAAAAAAAGCCCTAAACCCAAAACATTTAATAAATGCCTAGAGATGTAAAAAGTTTGTAAAAAATTCGGAAAATATTTAAAATATCATTCAGGACGGGGCAGATAACCTTTCGAGTACATTTAAAGCAAGGAAATGATTACTGTCACCCAAGTTATTCGATACAATCAACAATGCAGCAAAAATCCAATTACTATTTATTTAGATATAATGACTTATTTGCTAACATATATCTACAATTGAAACAAGCAGAAGTCGGGTTCTTCAACTTCCTGGACCGAAAAGATTGGGATTCGTTAAAAGAAAAAAGCCTTTTGACAAATTTAGTTTTAGATTGTGTGATTATGACAGTCATAAAAAAACATTCTAATAATTTTTTAAGTTTGCCATGTCAAATAGCAGAAGTTAACTTCAAAAAGGTTAATAAACTCATTTCACTTAAGCCTGAAATGCTTTTTGTACCAGTCTTATGGAACAGTGATTTTAATATTTGCGTTTGAAAACCAGATATACGAGAATTTATTTTTATCGACTCATTCAATGGCTATAACGGTGAGTCCTTTTACAAGTATTTTGCAGCAAACGTCTTCAAAAGCGAGGCTTGGAAATTTGTGAACATAACGCAAAGGACTAAACAGGATGACTACGAGAGTTGTGGCGTTTTCGTTGTTATGTATATAGCCAAGGAAAGCCAATTTCAAACTTACCTCTACCTAATCAGTTTAGAAAGGAAATCAAATCAATGCTTTTTAAATGTGATGACGATTGTTCGAACTTTTGTTGCCATTGCAAAAATTCTAAAAAAAATAAATACAAATGTTCTAACTGCATTTATAACATTTGTAAAGACTTCATAAAAGATATTTATAATAATTTTTTTAGGCAATGTAAAATATGCAGTAATTAGATTTTGCTTTAAGAAGTGTGTTACATATGCCAAAAAAGCCATCAAAGAAAAATAATGGATTTATTTTATTATTAGGTATTTATTTATTGTTGAAATGAGTGACAAAAAAGTCACACTTCTAAGAACAACACTCACGAAATGGTGGCTAATTATATGATTAAATCAAGACATACTTTATATGTATTTATTTATGTATTTAAAGTAAATAATAGTTTAGGCCTACTAAGGAAGTCAGCCATTAAAAAAAAATTGTCAACGCACTAACTGTAGTACCTTAATGGTAGTGTGAAAATCTACACAATTTAATAACATAATTATTTATGAATGAAATAATTATATTAATATAATTTAGTGCTTCCAACATTTTGTTAATTGACAACAAAATTTCTCATCAAAAAATTTTATATAATAGTTATAGTTTTTTGACCTTTTTAAAATTTTATAGTAGTTAATTATAAAGCACTAGGTCAATTTAATAAAAAATTTTTAAAAAACTTTTATTTTTTGTTATTTTTTTCGATATTTCGCCACACCGTTGGTTGGTATCATCAGGAAAACGATAATAATGAAATAACAAATTGAAAAAATTTTTGTGATTGACAAATTCAAAATAATAAAAAAAATTTTTTTTCAAAAAAACAAAACAAACAAAAACAATAAAAACGACAAATTGAAAAAATTATTTGTTTTACATACATACAAACAAATTTTCAATATTAAAAAATTTTTAAATGAAAAACAATTTTTAAAATACATAACAAATTTACAAAACAATAGTATTTTACACATATATTCTAAAAACATAAATTTAATGACCATAATTTGATAACAGCCAAGTAAAATGTCAAAGTTTTTCTTTGAGTAAACAAAAAAGTGGAGAACTCATTGATGACATCCAAAAGCCGATAATCACTATGAGCATGAAAAGCCTTTTCCGCAGATTTTCAAAAGGAACTATTATCTACATTTGATGATGATGTAATTTCAAAAAATCCAAGATTTCCGAAATTATCTCTCCAAGTAAGATTAATAAATCATTAGATTTTTGACAAACAAAAACAGGAGTTTACTGTGTTTCCCTAAGTGTCTGTTTATGTGGATTTATAAACGTTTCACGTATAGGAAATGTGAAGGTGAGATTTCTTGGCAAACTATTCTTCACTATATTTCTAATAACTTTTTTCGGAGCACCCTATTACCGGATGTTTAGAACATTTTTTGTTTACTCTTTTTCTTTGACATTTTACTTGGCCTTTCTTTCACCTTTTCTCTTGCAGCTATCAGTTTTGCCTTAAATTTACAAACCACGATATTTTGTGCTTATGGACCAAATACAAATCTAATTCAGTGTAGTGTACTGCAATAGTCATACTACATGCATAGTGTATGCGAGCCGACACAACTTGTGTAGGGTATTTACAACAATTCTGTTGTAAGTATGCCGACACAAGTGTGGTGTCAAATTGCATCCACATTTGTTTTGACATGTGTCGGACACTTGATCACTTGCATGTAGGTAACATAGTTTTTATTTTGTTTTACTTCATTTTTATTCTAAATATGTTAATAATAAAATTGAGTGATTTTGGAATCACTCAATTCTAGATAATAAGTTAGATTTTCATTAGTAGTATATAAGCAATAGAAAATGTCAATAAAAACAGACTTTGAATAGACAACTCTAATCGGCAACATTGCCTCGTTTTTTTTTATTAAAGTCTCCACTCTTTAATTAATTAAAAGCTGAAACCCTTTACAGCTAATTAAATATAGAAAGGGCTATAGAGCAAATTCTCCTACACCAACCATCCTTTGTAAACCACACTTTCGATCCCTCACGCTGTAGTGGTAATCCTTCCAACATCGTGATCCACCCAGAAGATATCACATGGCGATCCTGCGGACGATCCTGTGAAGCGATCCTAGATTTCCGTAAAAATTCACATCCTGCGAACGATCAAGTAAACTAAATACAAGATTCCCGAACATTCGATGACGTCCCAAGAGGAAGTAGATCAAATATTCGCAAAGTGGGAACAACATTTGAGATCGGCGGAGTACACACCAACCGCACGAAGCGTGGAAGAACCAGAAACCAGAACCAGTGTTCATTCCAACTCCGATCAATGCTGGGCCGTAGCCAATATCCATCGAAGAATATAGGAGACGGCAACAATCCAAACAAGCAGTAGATAACACCAACATCCAGGAATCAGCGATCCAAAAGCAAAAAAAAGGGCAGGAAAGCAGTACCAACTAAGGAAGGCGATAGCGATCCTATACAAAAAATTAAATATAGCAACAAGCATTGCAGAGAAGACAACCATAAAAAACAATTAAGAGACATAAGAAAACCATGAATTAGTCAAAAAATATGTATATATGTCAATTTTCAATATATAATAAACAAAAAGAAAAAGAAGCAATAATATTTTTAATACATGTTACAAATAGAATATTCAAAGAAGTAAAACTGTTATGGTAGGTCCCATTTGGGGAAATAAAATAGATAAAAATATGGGTAAGCCCCAGAGCAAAATCGAGTTACAGGAAAATATAGTAACGTACGGAGAAGCCAAAAATGAAAAAATGTTACCAGACCATATATTAACTTTAATAATAGTAATAATTATACTATTTGTAGCATATAAGATAAATAAATACTTTAAAAATTATGTACTTAACTATAACAATAATAATAATAACACGGTTAATACATAATGCGGTGACGGCAGTATAAAAATAGCGAGCTTTTACTAAATACACTTGAATGGAGGAAAATCTTGGTAAATTAAGAGACCTCTGGAAAATATTAAAAAAGAACCCAAATAGAACATATACTATAAAAACTATACAAAGCAAACTAGATTACGTAGAAAAAATAAGGGAACAATTCCAAATAGAACTATTGGAACATAAAAATATAGAAGAAACTCTAGCATTAAAATTAGAATTTAATAACACATATACAATAATTAGAACATTATTACTAGAAAGATCAAAAGAAACTGAGTTCAAAAATAACAAAATGGCTTCATTTAATTTAGACACTGTTTCAAAAGCTCTCCCATTATTTGCGGGTAGTTATGAAGAATTAGAAAGTTTCCTAGTCACTGCAGAAATCATCAATAAAACTCTATCCGATGTAACAAAAATTGACTTTCTTCAGTATGTTTATCATGCTAAGCTCACTTCCACAGTAAGAACTGCATTACGAACTTACTCAAAACCTGAAGATTTCCAAGCCTTAAAGAGTCTGCTAGAAACTAGGTATAAACCCACTAGAACCATTCCGGAACTACAAAATAAACTCAATTCATTGTTTCAAGGTAAAATGACAATAAATACTTTCAGAGATAAAATAACTACAATAATAGGTAGCTTAAATAAATTAGGGATTGAAGAGTTAGGAAATGAGGCTACACAGGCAGAAAAAAATGTCATAATCAGATTAAACAACAAATTAGCCTTAGACACTTTCAAGAAAGGACTAAATGAGCACTTCAAATCGACCATATACGCTGCTCGCCCAAATAACCTGCAAGAAGCATCAGAACTTGCATTAGAATTGGAAAATGGAAACAGAACAAACTATAATTCCATACTACATGTCCGAAATCAATATCAAGCTAGTAACAGATTCAACACAAATAATCCCAATCTACACAGAAATTATAGAAACAGCACAGATTCCAATAGAAATAATAACACCAACTTCAACAGATATCACAACTCCAACTCCAACAGAAATAATAATTTTAACAATAACACCAACTCTAACAGATATCACAGCTTCAACTCCAACCGAAATAACAACTCCAACAATAATCCTAACAGATATAACAAACCTAACCCCAACAGAAATAGCACTTTCAACAACAACAACAACAACAACAGAAACAATAACAACAGACATGTACACACTATACAAAACGAGGGAAACGCGATAGGCCAGGGATACTTCAATATCCCGGAGAGCCAAAACTAAAAAGTGTCCGACAATAACACAAATTACATTAATGTCATGTATAAAAATTAGATTTTGACTTTCTTAATAGATACAGGCGCGGATATATCACTCTGTAAAGTGCGCAACGAATTAATAGGTGAAGAATTCAGACCGGAAGAAAAATGCAAATTAACTGGTATCACAACCGAGGAAATAAATTCAATAGGTACGGCAGAACTCAAATTATCAGTATCAAACGAGATTTGTATTCATACATTTCAATTGGTAGATGCAAAATTTCCAATAGAGACGGACGGAATATTAGGAAGAGACTTTTTCAAGAAATTTCTTTGTAAAATAGACTATGAAACATTCACAATTTCGTTAATCATAAATAACAACACTATAATCCTTCCCATGCAAACAAAATCCTTTTCATTAATGCAAATAACAATTCCACCCAGAACAGAAATCATTCACCCCATAAAATTAAACCTTAAAGAAGATTGCGTAATTTTGAATTATGAATTAAAAGAGGGCATTTTTTTAAGTAATTCAATAGCACCCAAAAGTGGCATGCCACATATAAAAATACTAAATACTACAAATAAAACAGAAACATTAAAAGGCATCAAACTCCATACTGACCCACTAAAACATTATGAAATATTACACTACAACAAAGAAAACAACGAGACACGATTCAAAAAAATTCTCAATGAATTACAACTACACAACAATAACAAAGAAGCAAAAGAAGAGCTAATAAAAATATTTGCAAAATATCAAAATGTTTTTCACCTCGACGGCGAAAAATTAAGCGTCAACAATTTTTACACTCAAAAAATAACGACCTCGGACAACAACCCAGACGTAATAAATAAACAAGTACAAACCATGTTAACAGATGGAATAATAGAACCATCTGTAAGTCCTTATAATGCTCCACTCCTTTTGGTACCCAAAAAGAATATGGAAGATAAAAAGAAATGGCGATTAGTTGTAGATTACAGAAAACTAAACGATAAAATAGTAAATGACAAATTTCCACTGACAAGATTGGAGGACATTCTAGACAAGCTAGGAAGAGCAAAATGGTTTTCCATACTGGACATGACTAGCTCCTTTCATCAAATTAATTTGGACAAGAATTCAAGACCACTAATAGCTTTTTCAACTTCACAAGGACATTTCCAATTTAATAGACTCCCATTCGGACTAAAAATATCTTCTAATAGTTTCCAAAGAATGCTCACCATAGCACTATCAGGATTAGAAACCGAAGCATTCCTATATGTGGATGATATTATAGTACATGGATGTAACTTACGACATCACAATGAAAATTTAATAAAAGTACTAGACAGATTGTAAGATTTCAACCTAAAATTAAATCCAAGAAAATGTTGCTTTTTGAGACCCGAAGTAGTTTACCTAGGACATTTAATCACAAAGGACGGGGTGAAAACAGAACCTGCTAAATATGATACAATCAAAAACTACCCTATACCAAAAAACGCAGACGAGGTACGACGATTCGTTGCATTTTGCAACTATTACAGAAAATTTATTCCAGAATTCGCTCACATCGCAAAAGACCTTAATCAACTACTAAAGAAATCAACAAAATTTACATGGACAGAAAAATGCCAACACGCTTTTAATACCTTAAAAGAAAAATTAATAAATCCACCAGTATTACAATACCCAGATTTTAATAAACCATTCATCCTAACAACAGACGCTTCAAATTACGCGTTAGGAGCAGTTTTATCGCAAGGTGAAATTGGACAAGATTTACCGATTTCATACGCAAGCAAATCCTTACAGAAACATGACATAAATAAACCAGTAATTGAAAAAGAACTTCTAGCAATACATTGGAGCATAAATTTCTTTAAACCATACTTATACGGAAGAAAATTCATAGTAGTAACAGACCATAGACCATTAATTTCCCTTTTCTCTCACAAAAACCCTTTTTCAAAAATGACTAGAATTAGACTAGACCTTAGTGACTATGACTTTACAATCATTTACAAAAAAGGAAAAATGAACACCAACGCAGACGCACTTTCTAGAATTCAAATCGATTCAGATACATTAAAGCAAATGATACCACACGAAAATGATGAAAAAGAAAGAAAAATACTTGTAACAACAAGGGCAACAATCTTAAGAAAAGAGGCAATTAACAAAAAGAATGAAAATCAAGAGGCAAACAAAAATTTTAATAACGCGCAGATACTTAGGGATAATATGGAAGAATGTACCTCTCAGAAGCCTGATCAACTTCATATATGGGAATGCATCTCCATCAATGATATTAAAAATATAAAGAAATTGCAATTTAATAAATTTGAGGATATAAAGAATGTCGACATTATAATTGAGGAAAATATTGTGCACATAGGTCGTAATGATAATTCATCGGAACCAGTTCCGACCATGAAGAAATTACGTACCCAGAATAATGAAAAAGATGAAAAGCTAGCAAGATTCAGTGATAACTCAGCGAAACTAGAATTGATTCTGAGGAAGCTGATATCTAAGATGAATAAAGAAAATATAAAAGAAGTAGCGCTCTCAACAGAAGATAAAATATTTAAAGTATATACGAAAGAAATTTTAAAAGAAACATATGAAAAGATTTTTATAGATAACAAACAGCCTCAATTAAAAATTATAATATACAAGCCTCCAAAAAGAATAACAGATGACGTACTTAAGTATAAACTAATTAACGAATTTCACATGAACGGCTACTTGGGTATAAGAAAAACAATTATCAAACTAAAACAACGTTACATATGGAAAAAAATGAATAAAATGGTAAAGAAATTTATATCATATTGCGACAGTTGCAACAAAAACAAACAGACAAAACACATAAAAGAACCACTTACACTCACGGACACACCAAACAATAGCTTTGAAGTGATTTCGATCGACACTGTAGGTCCTCTTCGTATCTCAAATGAATACCGCTATATTTTGACAATGCAATGTGAATTGACAAAATTTGTTGCTGCACACCCTATGCCAACAAAAGATGCAACTACGACAGCAAAAACATTAGTTGAACATTTCATACTAAAATATGGTCAATTTAGGGTACTCAAATCCGACAAAGGCACTGAGTTTGCAAATGAAACAATGCGTAAGATATGCTCATTATTGCAGATCAGACAAGTGTTTTCAACACCATACCATCACGAAACCTTAGGAGCACTTGAAAGAAACCACAGAGTTTTTAATGAATTTTTGTTAACTACCGCAAATGACTATGAATGGGACAAGTGGATTCAATATTTCACTTTTGCATACAATACTTCACCACATGTAGATACTGGCTACACGCCTTTTGAACTAGTGTACGGAAAATTACCATGTTTGCCATATGATAACATAAACAATGAACAGAAATTTTATAACTATGATGAATATGTAAAAGAACTTAAAGCTAGATTACAATACGCTCTAAATAGAGCTAAAGAACTAACAATAAAAATTAAAGAAAAAAGAATTTCTAGCAATAAGTATACAAATAAGCTCAATTTAAATATAGGAGATCTAGTTTTAGTAAAAGTAGAAAATAGGAAAAAACATCAAAATTGTTATAAGGGCCCATATAAAATAACAAATAGAAATAATGTAAATACTGCAGTAGAATATAATGGAAAAGAAAAAGAGTTTCATAATAACCTCTTAAAACCATACAATCACTTGTAGAACAAGAAAATCATATTGTTATTATTATTATATTAAACCAAAGTATTAATTGTCATAAAATTAGATTTATTTATAAGTATACAAAATTGTCACGTAAATTCTCATAAAGCTATCTCTCTAACATTGTCATTTAAATAAAATCACGAATACTGCAGCCGACCCACACACCACAAAAATCTTACCGTACTTTTTTCATAAATACGGCACGATTTTCTTAACGGCCAGGGTGTAGTGTACTGCAATAGTCATACTACATGCATAGTGTATGCGAGCCGACACAACTTGTGTAGGGTATTTACAACAATTCTGTTGTAAGTATGGCGACACAAGTGTGGTGTCAAATTGCATCCACATTTGTTTTGACATGTGTCGGACACTTGATCACTTGCATGTAGATAACATAGTTTTTATTTTGTTTTACTTCATTTTAATTCTAAATATGTTAATAATAAAATTGAGTGATTTTGAGATTGAGAGATTTTCATAAGTAGTATATAAACAATAGAAAATGTCAATAAAAACAGACTTTGAATAGACAACTCTAATCGGCAACATTGCCTCGTTTTTTTTATTAAAGTCTCCACTCTTTTGGTCATTCTTTTGAACGCCAAATTAAAAGCTGACACCCTTTACAGCTAATTATATATAGAAAGGGCTATAGGGCAAATTCTCCTACACCAACCATCCTTTGTACACCACACTTTCGATCCCTCACGCTGTAGTGGTAATCCTTCCAACATTGTGATCCACCCAGAAGATATCACATCAGAAATAAGCGAAACGTTTTTCCATCCATGAGTCGAAAAATACACATCCAACAAATTTGGCTTGGTTGAGCTATTTCACAGAACAGATTTAATATCTGTCATATTAAACCTTTTTTCAACTTATCAATAATTAGACAATTAAATCTATTTTTAACAATAAAGCAATTCAATTAAAATTTTCTCTACATCTAAAAAGAACAGCGATGTACATATGTAGATAAGTATTCGCGTGTGTATAAAGCATGTGACTAATGGCTATATTACGGAAGGTAACCAAAGTTCAGTTGCTTTGAGAACTGGCAACGCCACTGAAGTTAAAATTAACATTACGTATGGCAACTTTTTTCAGTTGCCAAGAAGTTATCGATAATGACATCTAAGCAACTAAAAAAAGTAAACAAAGCTATAAGATAAAGCATTTGAAAATTTTAAAAATCAAAGTGTACAAAAATTAATTATGATTAGTTCAGTGGTGAAGAGAATGAGAACTTGAGGGATAATTCAAATCCTGCTCTACAGTGAGTTAATGTTGTTAATTGAATTTATTTTAAATAAGCATATTTTCGTCTTCCCAAAGAAGCGGTATTTTATCTGGTGGATAATTTAAAAGACCATAGAGCTACAACAATACTTCCGCTGTTAAAGGCGTGTGCTGCGTCAAGGTTTTCAGAAAGCATATGGTAATGATTTCAACATTAGAATAGCACAATCTACGTTGTCGGTGGTTTTAAAAGAGGTGATCTATTTGATCGAGAATAAAATCTGTGGAATTTGGATAAACTGTAAAATGACAGAGGAAGAAAAAATAAAACAAGAATAGGTGCTATCCAAAAACCAAGTTTCCTGGCTTTGTGGACTGTGTGGATGGGACACACGTACGAATCCTAATACCTAAAAGCACGGACCCCACGAGCAACATTGGGCCTGGCTTCCATATCTTTAATTATAAGATCGAATTGTTGTCTGCTTGTTATTTTTACGATTTTAAAATCTGTTATATGGTGTTTCCACGGCACCTGCTTCGCTCTCTATTCTTGCTTCACACCCCAATCATAAGCGAATCAACCTGCTTCGCCATACAAAATTTTGAGAGCGAAGCTGGTAGATTCATATTGAAGCTAGTTGCGAAGCAAGTAAAAATCCTCTCTTCCCTAATTTTTATCGTAAGTTTATCTGCACTAGTTATCAAAATTAAACGTTTTTGTAAACAAAGAAAATTTACAAACAAAATAAAGTTAAAACTTAATTAATTAATTTTAATTTTATAAAATTAAAAAAAAAATGGATAGGAAAAAAAATTATACTTAATGCTATCGCGGCAAGAAGGATATCTTCTATTGTTTTTCAACTGTTGTTGTTGTTTTTCAACTGTTGTTGTTGTTTTTCAAATTATGTTTTTCTGTTTAATAACAACAGCCAAATCGAAGCAGATAAATGAGTCGTGTAAACAGCATGATTCACAAACTTGTTTCAGAGAGCGAAGCACGAGATTCAAACTGTCGTGGAAACAGGCTATTAGCGTAGAGCATTTTAATATTATTATTTCAATATAAAAACAAAACAATATTTTGCTTATCTATTAATTTTACTCGCTTTTTTGATTTAAAAACTACACAGCAACTAAAAATTTGTGGTTGCCAGTTTGGCAACTGAAATTAACAGCTGTTAGTTATCAGTTGCCATACGTAATATCATTTTGGCAAATGGCAACGCAACTTAAGTTCGATTGCCATCCATAATCGAGCCATAAATAAATATACATTTAAGAAAAAAACGGTAAAAACGGTTTACTTGTTTGTTTTAAATCTTTTCTTATTTAAATTAGGTAAAAAAATAAAATCGTTTAAGTGCCCGTTAAAATATCTGACTATGAAAAATGGAAATTCGTTTAAACAACTTTTATTTTAATAAAATTAACATTGAAAATGAAAATATAAACACAACAAAGACCGAATTTACATTGTGCAACTTTAGTCGCTGCAATTCTTAGTTTGTTGTTGTAAATAAGGGGAGTAAAAAGAATAGGAACTAAAAACAGTACACATGCGAGTGTACTCTTGCAATTCGTTTTGTCTACAATTCGTAATTTTATATGTGAAGTTAGTGCGGTTTTACACACATCAACTTTTGTTGCTCAACTTTGGTTTTTTCCATTAGAAGGAAAGAGAAGGTATACAAATTGAAAATGTTTCTATTTCGCTGCAGTACGGAGCTGCTTGTACTCGGGAATTTCGTTTTGTGTTTCAATTCGCAATCATACAGATAGTTGTGTTTTTTGCATTTTTGACATTCTTCTTTATTCTCTGTTTCATTGTTAAAAAGAAATGTTCAAATTTCGTTATAAAATTGCCGTAGGTAGAGATGCTCATTATGAATAAACTTGATTTCTGTAGTAGTAAATATTTTCTTTATATATACATATATTCTTTTAAGCTAAGAAAATTCTCGTAGATAATAAGAATGTAATTAGTGAATAGAAATGCATTAAGTAACGATTAATAAGAAATGTGTGTTTAAAGATAAAAAGGGTGTAAGGATCATAAAATATTGCAAACAACCATAAAACCATTAAACATATATTTAAGAACTTTAGGATAAGGAAATTATTATATGTTATTATGTTAGTATTTAAGAGAGACATTTTGGAAAAGTAGTTAATAATAAGTAGTAAGGACGTATGTATGCTGTTGTATCCTTTTAAACCAAAAGAAGATAAAAAATTAATTCCGGTTATTTAAAATTTTAAAAAATGTTGTTAAATATTAATTCAAATAAAATGGCTTTTAAATGGAACCATGAAATTATTAAAAAATTAATAGTTCATGTGGAACTTGTATGAAATAAAACCATAAACAAAATAAAACGTCAAAAAGTACGAATTTTGAAACAAAGCACAACACGAAAATTGTTTACACAAATTGCTGTGTGTAAACATTACGTCAACTTTATGAGAAGCAATGAGCAACAAAAGTTGATGTGTGTAAAACCGCACTTAGCTGCAAATATATTTTGACGCTTGTTTTATTTTCATATTCGTTTCTACTTGTGCGGAACAACGTTTGATTATTAGGTAATTCAAAAATTTAAAAAAAAAATCGTAAAAGTAAAAATAATTCTATTTCTGGAACAATATAAATAAAAACGGAAAATATAAGAAGAGGTAAAATAAAAAATAAATGTTATTGTGCTTTTGAATAACAGAACATAATAAACATAAGTAAAACGTTAAATAGATAAAAGTGATAGCTTTTCAGGTTTTGTTTTTTAAATGTAATAAAAGAAAAAAATGGCGTTACAGTGGAGTCGTAATTGCATAGAGAAGCTGATAATTCTAATTCAGCAACGACCTTGCCTGTATAATATTAAATCCAGCGATTGTCTGGATAGGACGAAAAAGGCGCAAGCGATGAATCAGGTTGTAGCAGAGTTGAGAAAAAGTATTATTTTTATTACTTATGAAGACGTAAAAAGAAAATGGAGGAACCTCAGGACTCAGTTTGCGAGGGAATGGCGTTTGATTTGTCAGTCACAAAAAAGTGGTGCTGGCAGATCTGATGTCCACGTTCCCAAGCTATAGTGTTATGACCAGCTGGAATTTTTAAAAATATATTCAACAATGCGGACAGGGCAGGAAAACGTAGAGGTATAAATATGTTAAATATTCAATGACTACACCAGCTAAATAAATATTTTTACCAAAATAGCCTCAAAACTCTCAGAGACCTAATTTGGATGAACTAGGAGGAAATAGTACCTCAGATGTAATAGTGGTTGAAGAGCAACATCAGAAAAAATTTAAGGTACTTTATCAATTGTATTACATTAAATCTAATAATTATATAAATTTTTAGCGTGCCGAATGTATTAAGACATTACAAAAGGACCTTCTCAATTTTCAAAATATATTAGCTGAGAAGAAAAGTAAAAAGGAAAAAAAAAATTGCATGGACAAGCAAGCTAAGGCTGCCTGGGAGGTCCAATGCGTATTGCACAAGTTCACAAGCAGCTCAGACGAAAAAGAAAACACCTCATCGAAGAAAAATAAAAATTATAATAAAATATAGAGCTCTCAATGGAAGGTGTTTTCGATAAAGAGGATTTCATTTAAAATCTTATTTGAAGGTAATATATCTTTGAAATTGCGCTTCGTTTTTACTAACTATTCACTTTCTATTTTCCAGCTCCATCAATTACTTTTCACGATTAGTATCAATCAATTATTTTAAGTGATGCAAATGAATTGTGATTTTTTATTTATTACTTTAAGTGATGCAAATGAATTGTAATTTTTTTATTTAATATTTACATTTTAAAGTTTTAACGAATTATTACTTTAAGTGATGCAAATGAATTGTGATTTTTTTTTAATATTTAAATTTTAATGTTTGACGAATTATTACTTTAAGGGATATGAATTGTGATTTTTTATATGATTATTATTATTGTTCGACCTTTTTTTCCCAATTTAAAATTATTAATCTTAATAACGGTCTTTTTAAATAAATTTATCACATACATTTATTTAAAAAGGCCATTATTAAGATTAATACTTTTATATTGATTTTTTTATATTTCCATTTATGCTTTAATGAGTTATTATTTTAAGTTATACAAGTGAGTTTTTCTTGTTTGTTTTATATTTACGTTTTTAATTATTTTATTCAAATATTTGCCTCAAAAGTAAAGTCATTTATGTAGATATGTAATTTTTTCTTTTTATTAAAATGTTTTGACTAAATACTACAAATGAATTGTATGCAATAAAAATTTATACACTCAAAATAAATGATTTTGAAGTTATAAAGAAAAAGGGTTTGATTTGTAATATACATTTATTTAATGAAGTTGTAATATATTTTCGTTTTCAGATAAGGGAACGCAGGAACATGTGCTTATTTCTAATTTGTTTAAAATAAAACAGAAAACTTAAAATCGAAACAGTTTTCACACCCAATCTAATTTCCCTTCATTGTTGAAGTAAGCCATAAATTCTTGTCTTAAAACTTCTGCCGCACCCTTTCGAGGATTATAAGGGTTGTCAGTATTATTATTGTTTTTATTGGATGTGCATTGTGTCGTATTTGCTGCGTAGGTATCGTCCATTTGAATCAAATAGTTGTGCAGTGCGCAGCAAGCAAACGTAATTATTTCCACTGTTTCCACCTTAAGATTTATAGGTGACAGAAAAATACGAAATCTGTTGGAAATCATGCCAAAACAATGTTCGACAACGTGCCGAGCCCATGCAAGACGTTTATTAAATATTTGCTTTTCGTTGCAAATTGTATGAAATGGTAATGGCTTCATTAAATGGTTTTGGAGAGGAAAAGCATCATCTGCAACTACCACGTATGGAAGGCATCTACCATTGCCAACTATTGCGTTAGCGGGTATATCTTCTCCTTCTTGCAAGAAACTGCACAGACTGCTCTGCAAAAAAACACCTGCGTCATTGCAACGTCCACTAGAACCAACGCTGACAAAAATCAAACTTGCATTTGGCGTCAACAAGTGCCATTAAAATTATACAGTTTGTTCCCTTGTAATTGTGGAAAAAGGCGCCGTCTTTACGTAGTGGTCGGAAGGTAATGTGCTTCCCATCTAAAGCACCCAAGCAATTAGGAAATTGCCATTTTATAGCAAATTCCTTTGCAATAGCTTCCCATTCTGCTACTTTGTTGGGAAACTGTAGAAAAACATTTTTAACCACAACAGTAAAAAATAAGTATATGTATATATATTTTACCTTCAAATTGGTTTCGCTCAGTTTCTTCCAAAGTACTTTGCAATAACTTCTGGAATAATTCTGGAAATACTGCACTTCGAAACTCGGCTTTGGTAGTCAAGGCTTTGAAAAGTTTCTCCTGCAAAAAGTAATTAAAAGATGTAGTTTTATGAAATATATGGAATTGCTTCAAGAAATTACCACTTGCAAGGAAACGCAAAGTCAAAGCCAACTTTTCTGCTGCTGAAATGGCATCTCTAAATTGCGTGTCTTCACGTTGCACTTCTTGTTGTATTATATCCAGCAAAGCTTTGAATTCAACTTTCGAAATTCGTAAATAACTTTTATACGAGGCTTTGTCACTAATCGCTAGCTCCTTTGTAATGAAGGAAAATGATCCACGTTCTTTCCTAATTTTCTTCCATGATTTCACCCACTGCCTTTTTTTCTTTCAGTAGGAAGGCATGTGGCTTTCATACATAACTCGGCCAGACCTATAATTCTCAAATTAATAATTTAAAGAAAAAAAAAATGCAAATGTAACTTACCAATGAGTATGTTCTCCTTATCGATGTCTCCTGAATCCAATTGTGAGGCTACCGTAATGCTGTGAAGAGTTTTGCTTATTAGCTGGTATTTATCCATTTGTAATAACTAATTCTTTATTATTATTAAATTGTTTTTGGAAAAAAATATTTATTATTCAATTAATTAAAAAAGACCGTTGAAAAGAATAACAGATATTTATTTAAGATATAAAAAGGCGTATTAAAAAAATAAAAAAAAAATTTTTATACTAAATTAATTTTAACGCAATGCCGTATACGAATTTATTTATAAAGGAAAATGTCAAACATTTTGTGTGTATATGAATACAAAATCGTCAAATGTATACGCGAATGCAACCTTAAAGAAAGAACGACAAAAATTGCAACGACAAAAATCGTATAATGTAAATTGGGACTTTATCATTAATTTTAATTATTGTTTCAGTGTGTCCATCTTCATTTCCAATAACTTAGTTTTGCTTTCATTAAGTGTTAATCTATTCATTATAAGCCATTTATTTATTTTATTTATGTCGTGCATCCGATTCTCCCTACATTGTTCATCTGTGTCTCATTCCGAATAGATTAATGTGTCATCCGCATATAGAATTATTTCGAAATTCTCTAGTATATTTGGCATATCATTTATGTATATTATGAATAATAGTGAGCCTAAAATAGAACTTTGCGGTATGCCAAATTCATTTCTTACTTTGTTTTATCTTATACCATTTACTTTTGTGATTTGCATTCTATTTGTAAGATATGATTTAAACCATTTTAATTCACTTTCTCTGATGCCATACATATATAATTTTCTAATAAGTATTTCTCTATCAATGGTCTCAAATGCTCTTTTGAGATCCAAAAATATTGCCATTACTTTTTTCCTTTTATCCATACATTTCCATCTGTTTATCATAAAATTTACTGTTGTTTCGCATGAAAATTTTTTTCTGAATTTCGACTGATATTTTGAAAATAGGTTGTATTGCTACATATACGTTTCTAATTGTTCCTTAACAATTTTCTCCATAATTTTTTCACATGTTTTCAGGGTATTTATTGGGCGATATTCTTCACATTTATTTGTTTTTGCGATTTTTTTTATTGGTGTTACAAAATATTCTTACAAATATTCTGAAGTTCTTGTATTGTTATTGCACGAAACCTAAATATATTTGTTATCACAGGTATGCTGTTCATATATTGCACATTTTCTATTGTTCATGTATTGACTTAACACTATTCACAAAATACTCATTAAATTGGGTTGCTATTTGGTAGTTGTCCTTATATTCTATATCATTAAATATCACACCTTTTATCACATCTTTATTCTTCTTAAGGACTAAGTCTTTGATTTCTCTCCACATTTGTTTTTGGTCTTTGGCATTATTTTTTTTTATTTATGTAACTGTTCTTTTCGGTTTCTATTTTGGTTTTATATGTATTTTTAATTATTTTATAACTACTCCGTGCTGCTTTAGCTGCTTGATATTTAATAACTTTTTCTTTCTTTAACAATTGAGGTTCTTTATTTAACCATTTGTTTACGTTACTTTTTGTGATTATAATCATTTTCTTCGTAAATTTCTTAATTTATTAAAGCGAATGAATGACAAAAAAAATATTTTTCCAATATTACAAATAATTCAAAAACTAACTAGATACAAAATATTTCTGAATATTCAAGTTGTTTTTCATTAAGTGTTAAATATAGTGTATGTGAAAAGCACAGGAGAAATATAATGGTGTTGACAAAATTTTCTTCATTCTCAACACCCTCCCTGAATGATAAATTTTAAAAAAAGGATTGACCAATAATTTCTCATGCACCTTTAACATACATATGTACATAACCATTTCTTTAATCGATATATATGTATATATAGTAAATGTAAATATGCTAATAAAGGCCAAACTTATTACTAAGGTATTCCAGTTTCTGTCTTGTAACTGCATTTGTAAAAACGTCAGCAACCATTTCGTTTGTACATAGATACTCCAAACGAACTTCGCTCTTATCAATTTTCTGATGGATAAATTTGGCTTTTATATTCACATGCTTTGTTCTTGAAGAATAATTATTATTAAGGGTAACTTGCAAGGCGCCCTTGTTATCACAATACAGCAGCATACTGCTATCTCGTCCTGGATTCAATTCAGCTTCCAGGCGTTTTAACCAAATTGATTCTTGAATTGCAGCGGTTAGTGACATAAACTCGGCTTCCGTCGAAGATAATGCCACCGTCTTTTGTTTTTTTGTTGACCATGAAATGGCGCCGGACTGATATATGAACACATAGCCAGTGGTAGACTTACGATCATCGACGTCACTAGCCCAATCTGCATCGCAGTAACCTATTAAATTGTCTTGACTTCGTTTTCTATAAACAATACCTCTGTTAATAGAGCCCTTTAAGTAACGCATTACACGTTTTACTGCTTCCCAATGAGCTTTTCCGGGGTTCCTCACAAATCGACTCAAGACATTGACAGCATAGCAAATATCCGGCCGTGTAAATTGTGCCGCAAATAATAAGCATTCAATCGCCTGCATGTATGGAATACTTGACATCTGCTGCTTACATTTCTCATCTTTGGGGCACATACTAGAAGACAGTTTTTGATTGTAGTCCATTGGTGTCGAAGTTGGATTGCAATCACTCATATTGAATCGTTTCAAAAAATCTGCTATGTAACTCGACTGATCAGTTTTGATGCCTTCTTTATTTCTGGTGATTTTAATTCCCAGCACTGATGATACATCCTTCATATCTTTAATTTTAAATTTGCTGGCTAGTTTGGCTTTCAATGATTCAAGACTTTTTAAATTATTGGGAAATATTAATACATCATCAACATAAACTGCCACATATAGCATCTGACCATTTTCTACTTTGAAATAGACGCATTGGTCCACCTCACCTCTTATAAGGCCCATTTGTAGTAATTCGTTGTTGATAGTACCATTCCAAACACGACCTGCCTGTTTTAGCCCATAAATAAATTTTTGCAGCTTACAAACTTTCTTAGAGCCATCCTCGAACATTTCAGGTTGTTGCATGTATATGGTCTCTTTCAACGTACCATTTAAATATGCACTCACTGCATCCATTTGCTGTACATATAAGTCGTGTTTTACCACCAAGGCCAATAAATATCGGATGGAGTCATATCTGACAACAGGCGCAAACGTTTCATTATAATCGATTCCTTCTCGTTGAGAATATCCCTTGGAAACCAGTCTTGCTTTCCTTTTAATGATATTACCTTGTTCATCTCTTTTGGTTTTAAAAATCCATTTCGATTTAATCGCTTTTTGTCCTGCTGGTAAATTTGTCAGAACCCACGTTTTATTTTCCATCAAAGATTCCATCTCTGCATCCATGGCTGCTTTCCACTCGACTGAATTCTCTGTTGACATTGCTTCCATCACATTACTAGGATCGCCGGACACATATTGCATTGCACAAAAGTTTTGTGATTGTTGATTTTTTTAGCTATACGAGTAGAACGACGAACACCGACACTATTTGGAAACTGTTCATCGTCATCATTTTCAATTGGCGATGGCATAGGTAAAGACCATTCGCAAGAGCTGTCATACTCACTATCGCCCGCATCATCATCTAACTCCTGTTCAGGATTTACATTTGCAGACTCAATCTGAGGGGTTAATTCATTTACACTTTTACCTTCCCCTTGCTAGCACCACTATCCACATACCAGGTTAAGACATTTTTGTACCGCTTGTTGGTGTTCGTAGAAATATTCATGCTCGTACTTAATGCGACGAGTGTTGAAGAAACATCTTTCTTTTCAGTTTTTTTATTCCACTTACCGTTTTTGATGTTGTTGTGCTTTTTGCTTTGACAATTCCGAGAAATGTGGCCAAATTCCTTACAACTGTAGCACTGAATAAATTTGTTTCTCTTCTCTTTGGGATTTTTTGTATAAAAAACAGATTCTTTTTCCGGACCTTGAGCATCGAATTTCACATCTCGAAGAAGGAGGTTTTTAACCATATCAACGGTCAACTTTTCTTTTGAATTTTCCACGGCCATCACCAAAGGAATAAAATCATCAGGTAAACCTGCTAACATTAGTGATGCCGTGAGCTCGTCATCGATGTTAAGTCCAGAATTTCTCACTTTCAGAGCAATCATCACCATTTCATTCACATACTCTTGCACTGACCTGTAGTTCTTTAATTTCATGTTGACTAGCTGCTTCAGCAATTCAACTTTTCGCGTCAACCCACTATCCTCATAGGCATTCATTAAGGCATCCCAAGCTTCCTTCGCTGTTTTGGCTGCAGCAATGTGTCCATAGTTAGAAGGATCCACCATCAATATAATTTCGGCCAAGGCTCGTTCGTTCAAGCTGCCATCAGCATCGCCGACCACGCCGACTTCCACAACTTTCCAGTAACCTTTGATAACGAGGCAAGACTGTGCCTGTCTCTTCCATACATCGAAATTCTCAAGTCCTCTTAAACGCTCCAACGAAAATCCTACCGGAAGATTTGACATCTTATTTGTTTTGCGGAAATTAATTACAAACAATTAATTATACAATCTAACACGAGCGCGACTTGTAGCCCATAACCTGTTGATGTAAATTTATGAAAACACTTCTGTTTCAAATAAATTTATTAAAGCGAATGAATGACGAAAAAAATATTTTTCCAATATTACAAATAAATCAAAAACTAACTAGATACAAAATATTTCTGAATATTCAAGTTGTTTTTCATTGAGTGTTGAATATAGTGTATGTGAAAAGCACAAGAGAAATATAATAGTGTTGACAAAATATTCTTCATTCTCAACAATTTTTAATGGCTGAATCAAAATTATCAACTAACTGTCTTATTTAAATCATCATTTTCATTATTTCCTAATACTGTACTAATTTCTTGACTAAGAATCGTCCTGTTATACTTAAATATTTCTACTTCTTTTTTGATGATTTCATTTTGATTTTTGGTTATGATTCTGATTTTGATGTCTATGGCTTCGTGATCTGCTATTTTATTTGTACTGTCAGTTGCTGCTGATGTATATTATCATTATTTGTGATGACATAGTCTATAATTTTTTTGTCTTTTCTATTATTCTCGTATAATCCACTATTTGTTTGTTGTTACTATTTGTTTTAGTCCATTATCATTGAAAGTGCATTCTAGTCGTTTTTTATATGTTTCTTCTTTACACCAGTCTACGTCGAAGTCACCTGCTATTGTTATATCGTACTGTGCTTCGCATAATTCTTCTTCTATTAGTTGTTCAAATACTTGACAAAACTCTATTTCACTGCTACTGCTTGGTGATCCATAAACCGCTACTATTACAATTTGTTTGTCCTTGATAGTTGTCTTGTATGCACTTATCCAATATCTATAGTCAGAAACTTTGTCTCCAATTTTTAATACTTTCCACTGTTTTTTCCAATAAATCATAACTCCACCCGTTCTGGTCGAATTTGTAATATACTGATCATAGTTTCTTAGTTGTATGTTCATGTTCCTCTATCTCCTCAGTTAGGTGCGTTTCTGTAAGAATTATAAAATCTGGTTTTCGTTCATCTGCAATAATTTCCAGTTGATTGCAATTGTTGATAAGTCCACACATTCGTATAAAAACCGTATATTAGCTGTGATTGTTAAACTTCTATCCCCAGCCTATTCCTTCTCATATTAAGTTTATTTTTATAAACTGGACATTCTCTGTTTGATGTGACGTGATTTTCATCTAGCCCCATGTTTAACTTCATATTCGCACTTACACAATTAATATATTTATTTTTCATCTCATTACCACATTCTCTCGATCTGTGGTTTCCGTGACATCTAAAACATGTTTCTTCGCTTTTACAGTCACTCGCCTTCTGATTATATCCTTGACATTTAAAACACCTAATTATGACAGTGCCATCAAATATTCTGCATTTCTCCCATCCAATGCTTAATTTCTGTGCTGCCTTTATCTTTGCGTATGTTTCTTTATCCACTATTATCTTAGCATTGTAAATTACTTTATTATATCTTCTAACTTCGTATGATTTGACTATTTTTATTTTAAGTTCCTGTAGTAGCTGATTTTGTCTCTTTATTTTTCCTATAAGTTAATTATTGACATATCATTTTCACTTGGTGTTTTTATTTCATATGCTTCGCCCATTTCATCTCCATCAGCATTCTTTATCTTGTTCCTTTCCTCAACAGTTTCACTTTGTATCACAATTGTACCATTCTTTCTGTTTTCAATGTTTGTAATATTTAAGTTAATTGGATCCACCTTATTGTTTAAGTCCTTTTTTGTTTTTCTTTCGGTTTTATTATTAGGGGAACTTGTTTTTTTACGTCTGGCAATACCGTATTTTGCTTAATTGTATCAGCGAAAGAGAGTTTGTTTTGTTTTTCGTTTGTCCCTTTTATGAATTTTTTTATTTTATCACACATCTTTACATTGCTTGCTTCAAATAATTTATACACTTTGAACATCGTTTACAACGCCACATAATTTTTTAACTTCATTTACATTATTTTCACATATTTTCTGTATATCATCTATTCTTTTTAGTCGCTCTTCATATCTTGTTTCTATTGCTTTTAATCTCATTTTCATTTTGCCTCAAAGAGACTTCAAATTTCGATTTATATTTCGTCAAATTTGTTTTATTCTTCTTGACACCATCTTGGATTTGCCTTAAAACCAAATCCACATTGTGAATGAATATATTGTATGCAGTCATCAAACATATATCTCACAAAGGAATATTGGTCAATGCCCGATACACTTTGCCACACACTCCCGCACACATTATTCCCGTTTCACCACGAATTGCCCTTTTACATTTATTACATTCAGCCATTGCATAGTCTGCTGCTCCGTCCAAATACCAAATTTATTTGTGCGTAAAATTTTTGTTTTTTTACACTTTTAAAAATTAATTACCTAAAAAAACAGAAAACAAAAATATTCTATTTTCACTGTTTTCGCAAATATTTTCTTATATGTTCAATTAAAAAAAACATTTATTATTTTAAAAGTTGTATTATTTATATAAGTTAGTTATATTATTTAAATATTTTTAGCTAAGAAACATTTTTGTGTTATCTTTAAAGAAAAATGCATTTAAACGAATTACAATAACTGTCAACTAAATATTTGAAACGGCCTATTTTCATTCTAATTAAAGTGGTAATGTCATGTGCTTTTGTTTTTTAACTAAAAAAGTGACAACTGAAAAATATGATTCTATGGTATACAAGCTTTACATTTTATATCTTTTAATTAAAATGGAATTAAAATTAACTATTAAAAATCGAATTAAAAAATAGTATAATTGCTTACATATTTCTTTTTGCACATGGCGTTTGTTTTTTTTTTCTTGGAAATAGTCCGTTCTGTGCAACTCTGCTATAGAGTATTCAATTTTTTAATGTTTGTTATCTTCTCCTATGGGAAAAATTGCTGTTCTGCGTTTCTTAGTTGAGTTCACACACGGCAAATTTAATTTGGGAAATAACAGCAATCCTGATATAAAAATATCTGCAATTATTATTGATATTTTTTATACCTACTTTAATGTTTAACCACATGTTTATAAGTTGTATTGGAAAAATTATTATTTAAATTACTATCACTTAAGATTTATTATTATTGGTTTCATTTTTTTACTGTTTTGTTTTTCTTGTAGTCCTTTTTAATTGCAATAATACTAATAATATACGTTATTGTGCTTTTTTTTAAATATATTTATCTAATTTTATGAATATTTTTACAAATAATGTATTAAAGCTTCCTTTCTCCGTGGTTGTTATATAAAAATTTATTACAATTAATGCATTTATATTACATGAAATAGGCTGTCAATTCTGTGTGAAAATGAATTTTAATTCAGCCAGTATATTTTTATTACCAATTATATTTCTTGCCTAACCATGTCAAAATAATATATTTATATATGTATAATTTTATTATTCAGTAAACCAGTAAAACTAATCTATATTTTAATGAATTTATCGTGACATATTTTTCAATATATTAAGATATATATTAATATTATTTTGATTTTTTCTTGCTGCACGGCAGCACTCTTAACAAAGTACCCACTGATATTTGACAAGTTTATCAGATTATTTTTGTGTAATATTGATACCACTGGTTCATATTCGTTCTTTCCGAAAAGCTTAAGACCCCTTTCAGACAGACAAATTTTACTTTGACAAAGTTTTTTTAATTTTCTTTTAAACTTTCTTTGGTGTTCAAACACAAAAAGTTTTCTTTTACAAATTTTGTTTTAGTCAATGTAATCTGTAATGTAATCTGTGTATAAGTACAACTGTGTATAAGCGACGAAAGAAAAACAAAGCAACTTTGCGAGTATATCAAAGTCTGTACTCTCAATCATGCTTTCTCCCTCGCTCTCACATAAAATCAAAACTTTGCAAAGTAAAATTTGCCTGTCTGAAAGGGGTCTAACACAGCGATACTTTATACATATATATTTTTGGGAGTGAAAAATATATTTGCGTTAAGAAAATAAATAACAATTTGTCTTAAAAAATATTTATTTGCGGTTTAAGTTCGGTAATTTCAAAGCATATCGATATCGTAAAGGCTTCGGTTATAAAAAGTACGTAATTTTCGTAAGTATAAGAGACAATTTGTGAATATAAACACACGACTTTAGGTTAAAAAAAACATGGCGGGTGTTAAACATTTTTTTGTGGTGCAAGCGAAATATATTATCGAGGAGAAGATAACAAACTTTTTAGCAAACTTTTTCTTTGTTTTGGCAAACTTTTTTCAGAGTTGCACAAAAGGTACATGAGCAACAAATTGCTTTCATGTATTACAATAACAAAAAGTAAACAATTTATGACAAAAATATACCATATTTAAAATAGATTTTAAATAGTTAATTTAAATTGTATTAAAAAAAAAAACATGAATTGAAAAGCCTGTAGATCACAGAATCAGATTTTTCAGTTGTCACTTTTTTTAGTGAAAAAACGAAAGCACTGGAGCTTAAATTATTTGGAGTTATTTTGTATATTTATGATTTCAGTTTTCCATCAATAACTCGATAACCATTCCGCGTGCACAAATAGCACTATATACGATCGATAGAGGATAAAAATACTAATCGATAGTGATATTTCTTGTTTCTAAAAAGACTTTACGGAAAAAGTTATAAGGCAGCAAACTTCTAAAATTGTTAAAAAATCGTAAATTTTTTTTGGTTTTTCATTAATAACTCAAAAACTATTCCGCGTGCACATATAACGCTATATACGTTCGATAGAGGATACAAATACGAAACGAAAGTGATATGGTTTTTTTCTGCAAAGACTGTACGGAAAAAGTTATAAAGCGGCAAACTTTTAAAATTTTTAAAAAATCGCCAAATTTTTTTTGGTTTTTCATTAATAACTCAAAAACTATTCCGCGTGCACATACAGCGCTATATACGTTCGATAGAGGATAAAAATACGAATCGATAGTGATATAGTTTTTTTCTGCAAAGACTGTACGGAAAAAGTTATAAAGCGGCAAACTTTTAAAATTTTTAAAAAATCGCCAATTTTTTTTTGGTTTTTCATTAATAACTCAAAAACTATTCCGCGTGCACATATAGCGCTATATACGTTCGATAGAGGATAAAAATACGAATCGATAGTGATATAGTTTTTTTCTGCAAAGACTGTACGGAAAAAGTTATAAAGCGGCAAACTTTTAAAATTTTTAAAAAATCGCCAATTTTTTTTTGTTTTTCAGTAATAACTAAAAAACGATAGCGCGTGCACATATACGGCTATATCCGATCGATAGAGGACAGAAATATGAATAGATCACGGTATAGCTTGTTTCAGGAAAGACTTTACGAAAAAAGTTATAAAGCAGCAAACTTTTGAAATTTAAAAAAAACGTAAAATTTTTTTAGTTTTTCATTAATTACGCAAAAACTATTCTGCGTGCACATATACGGCTATATACGTTCGATAGAGGATAAAAATACGAATCGATAGTGATATAGCTTGTTTGCGCAAAGACTGTACGAAAAAAGTTATAAAGCAGCAAACTTTTAAAATTTAAAAAATTTAAACAATATTTTTTAGATGGTCGGTAATGAAGTTTCTTTGTAGATTTTTTGCAGTACAAAAAAAGTAAACAAACTATGTCAAAAATATACCATTTTTGCATTCGATTTTTAATAGTTAATTTAACTTTTATTTTAAATAAAAGATATAAAATATAAAGCTTGTGGACCACAGAATCAGATTTTTCAGTTGTCACTTTTTTTAGTGAAAAAACGAAAGCACTGGGGCTTAAATTGTTTGGAGTTATTTAAAAAATTTTTGATTTCAGTTTTCCATTAATAACACCACAACCATTCCGCGTGCACAAATAGCGCTATATACGATCGATAGAGGATAAAAATACGAATCGATAGTGATATATTTTGTTTCTAAAAAGACTTTACGGAAAAAGTTATAAGGCAGCAAACTTCTAAAATTGGTAAAAAATCGTCAAACTTTTATGGTTTTTCATTTATAACTCAAAAACTATTCCGCGTGCACATATAAGGCTATATACGTTCGATAGAGGATACAAATACGAATCGATAGTGATATGGTTTTTTTCTGCAAAGACTGTACGGAAAAAGTTATAAAGCAGCAAACTTTTGAAATTTTTAAGAAATCGTCAAAAATTTTTTGTTTTTCAGTAATAACTCGAAAACTATTCCGCGTGCATATATACGGCTATATACGATCGATAGAGGATAGAAATGTGAATCGATCGTGATATTGCTTGTTTCTGGAAAGACTTTACGAAAAAAGTTATAAGGCAGTAAACTTTTGAAATTTTAAAAAAATATCAACAATATTTTTTAGTTGGTCGGTAATGAAGTTTCTATGTATATGTTTTGCAGTAAAAAAAAAGTAAACAAACTATGTCAAAAATATACCATTTTTGCATTCGATTTTTAATAGTTAATTTAACTTGTATTTTAATTAAAAGATATAAAATATAAAGCTTGTAGACCACAGAATCAGATTTTTCAGTTGTCACTTTTTTTAGTGAAAAAACGAAAGCACTGGAGCTTAAATTATTTGGAGTTATTTTAAAAATTTTTGATTTCAGTTTTCCATTAATAACTCCACAACCATTCCGCGTGCACAAATACCGCTATATATGATCGATAGAGGATAAAAATACGAATCGATAGTGATATATCTTGTTTCTAAAAAGACTTTACGGAAAAAGTTATAAGGCAGCAAACTTCTAAAATTGGTAAAAAATCGTCAAACTTTTATGGTTTTTCATTTTTAACTCAAAAACTATTCCGCGTGCACATATAAGGCTATATACGTTCGATAGAGGATACAAATACGAATCGATAGTGATATGGTTTTTTTCTGCAAAGACTGTACGGAAAAAGTTATAAAGCAGCAAACTTTTGAAATTTTTAAGAAATCGTCAAACTTTTTTTGTTTTTCACTAATAACTCGAAAACTATTCCGCGTGCATATATACGGCTATAAACCATCGATAGAGGATAAAAATACGAATCGATCGTGATATTGCTTGTTTCTGGAAAGACTTTACGAAGAAAGTTATAAGGCAGCAAACTTTTGAAAATTTAAAAAAATGTCAACAATATTTTTTAGTTGGTCGGTAATGAAGTTTCTATGCAGATCTTTTGAAGTAAAAAAAAAGTAAAGAATAATCTGTGTTGCCAGACTAATAATTTAACTATCGGAACTGACCAAATGCAATCACCAAGGATGGGAAATAGTGAACAAAATACAAGAATTTTTTAGCAGTTTGCTAACAATTTTACTTAATATTTTTAGTTTTGTATTGATTTATTTGTGAATACATAGTTTTCTTACTTTGCCATTGTCTTAATTTTTTTAGAAAATTCAGCTTATTTTAAAGTTCATTGTATTGCACACTTTTTATTTTTGTTAATAATTGTAACTTAATTCTTATGCCTTTTTCATGCTTATTTTAAAGTTGATTGTATTGTACACTTTTTATTTTTTGTTAATAATTGTAACTCAATTCTTATGCCTTTTTTACGGAACAGCTATTCAGCTTATTTTAGAGTTCATTGAATTGCATACTTTTTATTTGTCTTATTCACAATTGCAACTTGATATTTTTTGGTTTATTTTAGAATTTTTAACTTTGATCAATTACGCTTATACAGTAATTCATAAGTTTCAAGGTTATTTGTTTGGCAAAAATATGGTTCAATGTACTGTTAGTTTATAACAAAATATGATGTAGGCATATTTTTAATAGCAAATTATGCAAATATTTTCTTGTTAAATTAGTATATAAGTTGGAAAAATTTATCAATAAAATGACTTTTTTCCCTTATTTTGAAAGTGTCACAAGGCTTTTCTTTAAGAGTAAGCAACACAGTTTCAAGTGCTGTTGTTGTATCAAACCACCAAATTCAATATAGTTCAAGTGCTATTATTGAACATCTTCTAGCAACACAGTTCAATTATTGTTGTTGCAAAAACCCACATTCAGTCCAATATAGTTAAAGTGCTATTATTGGACAACTCCAGTTACTCAAATCCAGTCCAATCTAGTTTAAGTGCTATTATTGGACAAATCCTGTTGATTGCATTCAGTTCAATAAGGTTTATGTACCTTTATTGAACATTATTTTTATTCTATTATATTATTTAAAATAATATGTAAAATACTGTATTAAATTAACATTCATTAAAAAAACACAAATTCTACAATATTTACATCGTATATACATCTTTTTTATATAATTAAAATGGAAAAGTAGAAAATATAAAATATTAAACGAATAAGTAATTTACAATTATTCGGAATCTTTTAATATAAGCAATTTCATTTCGTGCTTGATTCCTTTTAAATAAATATTTCATGATATTCTCATAAAATATTTATTACAAAAATTTTTATTAAAAAATAAACATCTTATGATATTCTCATAAAACATTTATTCAAATAAAAATAAAAATATTTGAAATGTATTGTAATGGGGGAGAGCACATCCATATTGCAATTTCACTATTGCTCAAGTAGCTCATCAGTGAATTTTACCCCAATATTGTAGAGACAAACCTAAGAGTCTTATATCCAAAGCCAAACTGATTTTATGAGAATTTTTCATAAAATCAACATAGCATAGACAGCAAGACTCAAAGACACTTCCATACAAACAGTACAAAACATTTCAAAACAACAAAAAACATTGTTTATTTTCAATCATTTCTACATAAGGGTTTCCATTGGAAACCATGAAATGTATTTTACATATTATTTTAAATAATATAATAGAATAAAAATAAATCAATACAAATTTTCATTTGTTATGAAAACTAAAAATATTAAGTAAAATTGTTAGCAAACTGCTAAAAAATTCTTGTATTTTGTTCACTATTTCCCATCCTTGGTGATTGCATTTGGTCAGTTCCGATAGTTAAATTATTAGTCTGGCAACACAGATTATTCTTTACTTTGTTTTTACTTCAAAAGATCTGCATAGAAACTTCATTACCGACCAACTAAAAAATATTGTTGACATTTTTTTAAATTTTCAAAAGTTTGCTGCCTTATAACTTTCTTCGTAAAGTCTTTCCAGAAACAAGCAATATCACGATCGATTCGTATTTTTATCCTCTATCGATGGTTTATAGCCGTATATATGCACGCGGAATAGTTTTCGAGTTATTAGTGAAAAACAAAAAAAGTTTGACGATTTCTTAAAAATTTCAAAAGTTTGCTGCTTTATAACTTTTTCCGTACAGTCTTTGCAGAAAAAAACCATATCACTATCGATTCGTATTTGTATCCTCTATCGAACGTATATAGCCTTATATGTGCACGCGGAATAGTTTTTGAGTTAAAAATGAAAAACCATAAAAGTTTGACGATTTTTTACCAATTTTAGAAGTTTGCTGCCTTATAACTTTTTCCGTAAAGTCTTTTTAGAAACAAGATATATCACTATCGATTCGTATTTTTATCCTCTATCGATCATATATAGCGGTATTTGTGCACGCGGAATGGTTGTGGAGTTATTAATGGAAAACTGAAATCAAAAATTTTTAAAATAACTCCAAATAATTTAAGCTCCAGTGCTTTCGTTTTTTCACTAAAAAAAGTGACAACTGAAAAATCTGATTCTGTGGTCTACAAGCTTTATATTTTATATCTTTTAATTAAAATACAAGTTAAATTAACTATTAAAAATCGAATGCAAAAATGGTATATTTTTGACATAGTTTGTTTACTTTTTTTTTACTGCAAAACATATACATAGAAACTTCATTACCGACCAACTAAAAAATATTGTTGATATTTTTTTAAAATTTCAAAAGTTTACTGCCTTATAACTTTTTTCGTAAAGTCTTTCCAGAAACAAGCAATATCACGATCGATTCACATTTCTATCCTCTATCGATCGTATATAGCCGTATATATGCACGCGGAATAGTTTTCGAGTTATTACTGAAAAACAAAAAATTTTTGACGATTTCTTAAAAATTTCAAAAGTTTGCTGCTTTATAACTTTTTCCGTACAGTCTTTGCAGAAAAAAACCATATCACTATCGATTCGTATTTGTATCCTCTATCGAACGTATATAGCCTTATATGTGCACGCGGAATAGTTTTTGAGTTATAAATGAAAAACCATAAAAGTTTGACGATTTTTTACCAATTTTAGAAGTTTGCTGCCTTATAACTTTTTCCGTAAAGTCTTTTTAGAAACAAAATATATCACTATCGATTCGTATTTTTATCCTCTATCGATCGTATATAGCGCTATTTGTGCACGCGGAATGGTTGTGGTGTTATTAATGGAAAACTGAAATCAAAAATTTTTTAAATAACTCCAAACAATTTAAGCCCCAGTGCTTTCGTTTTTTCACTAAAAAAAGTGACAACTGAAAAATCTGATTCTGTGGTCCACAAGCTTTATATTTTATATCTTTTATTTAAAATAAAAGTTAAATTAACTATTAAAAATCGAATGCAAAAATGGTATATTTTTGACATAGTTTGTTTACTTTTTTTGTACTGCAAAAAATCTACAAAGAAACTTCATTACCGACCATCTAAAAAATATTGTTTAAATTTTTTAAATTTTAAAAGTTTGCTGCTTTATAACTTTTTTCGTACAGTCTTTGCGCAAACAAGCTATATCACTATCGATTCGTATTTTTATCCTCTATCGAACGTATATAGCCGTATATGTGCACGCAGAATAGTTTTTGCGTAATTAATGAAAAACTAAAAAAATTTTACGTTTTTTTTAAATTTCAAAAGTTTGCTGCTTTATAACTTTTTTCGTAAAGTCTTTCCTGAAACAAGCTATACCGTGATCTATTCATATTTCTGTCCTCTATCGATCGGATATAGCCGTATATGTGCACGCGCTATCGTTTTTTAGTTATTACTGAAAAACAAAAAAAAATTGGCGATTTTTTAAAAATTTTAAAAGTTTGCCGCTTTATAACTTTTTCCGTACAGTCTTTGCAGAAAAAAACTATATCACTATCGATTCGTATTTTTATCCTCTATCGAACGTATATAGCGCTATATGTGCACGCGGAATAGTTTTTGAGTTATTAATGAAAAACCAAAAAAAAATTGGCGATTTTTTAAAAATTTTAAAAGTTTGCCGCTTTATAACTTTTTCCGTACAGTCTTTGCAGAAAAAAACTATATCACTATCGATTCGTATTTTTATCCTCTATCGAACGTATATAGCGCTGTATGTGCACGCGGAATAGTTTTTGAGTTATTAATGAAAAACCAAAAAAAATTTGGCGATTTTTTAAAAATTTTAAAAGTTTGCCGCTTTATAACTTTTTCCGTACAGTCTTTGCAGAAAAAAACCATATCACTTTCGTTTCGTATTTGTATCCTCTATCGAACGTATATAGCGTTATATGTGCACGCGGAATAGTTTTTGAGTTATTAATGAAAAACCAAAAAAAATTTACGATTTTTTAACAATTTTAGAAGTTTGCTGCCTTATAACTTTTTCCGTAAAGTCTTTTTAGAAACAGGATATATCACTATCGATTCGTATTTTTATCCTCTATCGATCGTATATAGTGCTATTTGTGCACGCGGAATGGTTATCGAGTTATTGATGGAAAACTGAAATCATGAATGTTCAAAATAACTCCAAATAGTTTAAGCTCCAGTGCTTTCGTTTATTCACTAAAAAAAGTGACAACTGTAAAATCTGATTCTGTGGTCTACAAGCTTTTTATTTTATATTTTTTGATTAAAATACAATTAAAATTAACTATTAAAAAACGAATTCAAAAATGGCATATTTTTTACATAGTTTGTTTACATATTTCTTCTTGCACATGTCGTTTGTTTTCATTTTTCTTGGAAATAGTCCGTTCTGTGCAACTCTGCAAAAAAGTTTGCCGTTTTCTCAGAGTTTGTTATCTTCTCCTACGTAAATATATTTTTGCCATAATTTCGTTTTAATTGAAAGTTGACAGAAAAATATTTAATTTTAAGTTCAATAGTTGTAACAAAAAATGGCGAATATTTATGTGCTGTGGATTTCGTATGGGACGTTGTGTATGTAAAATTAACCATATGTGTATGTAGTTTAAAGCGAATATCGTAAGTATTTCTCTGGCATCTTAAATAACTTAATTTTTTGTGTTTTTTCTAACAAAGTTGCTAACAACTGACATAAATTATTGCTGATAACCTTAGTTTGGTAACTTAATTTTTTGTGTCGTGTACAATAAAGAACTATAAAAGGTAATTCATTCATTCTATTTGAAGAAGTATCAGTATCATCATAGCTAAACTAGCAGTAATAACCAACTGCATTTTTCTTAATGATGAACAAATAATCACACATTTACAACAAACAACCCTGAATTCTTTGAGAATGTGAAAAATACTGCTGAATTTATATGCATATATGAAACAAATTGTTAATAACTTTAATTTTCAGAAAGTGAGGTTATTTTTGGGTAATGTTATATATAATAAATAGCCAGTTACATTACATTACAAAACAAATACTTTAGGTTCTTTACTCCCTCGATGATCTTATCTGTCGTATCGATTTGTCTGAATGTAAGAGTCTATGTCAGTCTAATAGAATACAAAAGACTTCGGAGATATTATGCGTATATTAAATTTAAGAAATAACCAGAATTAAAACATTAAATAGCCAATGTTTTTTTTACATTAAAAATCTTTTTGGAACAATCTAATGTAGACTATTTTATGGTAAAGGATAGTGGAGTTGTAATTAAATTAAACTTAATAAAAAAGAACATATTTTCTATTTGTATGACAAGCGCCGGTTTTGCTCACTGTAGATTTCATAGCTGAGAAGAGGCTATTGCGCTTATTATTAAGTTTTTCCGGCATACCTGGCCTTCGGTCTGAAACAGGGATTCTGATCGATATGATATGCGAAGGTTTACAGCATATCTGGTCTCTTCTGGGCACAAGTATTAATTCCCCTGTGGCCAATGCCAGCTTGGTGTACTAAAGATTTCCTGCCGAACATTCTTTTTCATCTGCGATAAATAATAAATTTTAAGCCTAGAACGTTACTGGTACTGTGACCAACATGTATAGAGATCATCTTCACGCTTAAACAAACACAAACATACAATATTGTTGCATTTGGTTTTTTCTGGTGGCATTGACCCGTACTTTTCCGTAGATGAGCAAAGAAACGCCGTCTCTGTGGATTCTCTGCGCGATCAAACCATGATAACCATTTTTTATTCCCACGTTCGGCTAATGTTAATATCAATGACCATTTTTTTCAGCAAAATGGCTACTAAAACCACAGTTATTACCACATGAGAAATTTCTCTGCCGCGGAATTTTTCGATTTGACGATGAAAATTGGCCGCCTCGGTCTTGTTATATGACGCCGGGAAATTATTTTCTTTGGGACCATTTTAAAGACCGGGTTTACATGAACAACCCAAAACGACTAATGTTTAAGAGACGAAATTCGGCGCTGCATTGACATTTACACAACATATTTCCCATATTTCTAATTAAACAACTGATGTTGCAAAAAAAAACAGTTTGCTTTAAGGCAATCCAAATTTGTCCACCCAATGTATATTTGATGACAGTTATAGATGTTTCTCAAACAATAACTTATTGATTTTGTTAATTGTTCATATTGATTGAAGAGGTAATTATTTATTTAACTACTAGTGATTTCATTATTGGATGAAGAAAATAAATCGTAACGCTTCCAGCCAAAATGTTAAGCAATACAATATTTCTCTCTCACGTAATAAGCGTGTTCCGAAATTAATCACAAAATTAAAATAAGTGTCCATCATGACTGTATGCTTTCGTTTTGTCACCTTGAATAAATAAGTAAATAGTTATAGGTTTTTGAACCTTTTAATATTTTATAAATAATTTTTGGTTCAAACACAAGGGGTTTATATAAAACGTTAAGTTAATTTTAACTCTGGAATGTCTTTTTTGAACGGTAGCACCAATCTCGCGTACAGAAAAATCATCTTGATAATGTTTTATTATCATTTCTCCAACTTCTGTCGAGCGCGGAAAACATTTTAGGGAAATAAATATTTTTAAATTCAATAGAACTAGATTTTTTAATGAAATAAGTGCAACGTTACAATATGATGAACAGAAAGACCTTAACGATAATGTTTACAACTTTGATAATGTCTTTGAAAAACTATAGGAAGATTCAGTGTTAAAACAAAAATAAATGAAATCAGAAATAATAAATGGTTTAAAAATGGTCTCAGAATGTTGAAAAGGGAAAAGATCTTTAAATATCAATCTGCAATTGTTGAAAACACCAGCGAAGCACGGAATAACTAAAAAATAATTAGAAATGAGTACAAAGGTAAAATCGAAAATGAGAAAAATAAATATATAAATCATTAAATAAATAATGCGCAAGACCAGAAGGAAATGTGGAAAAAAATAAAAGATCTAGTATTAAAAAGAGCCAGAAATATGATAGAAACTGTGAGATTTAGACAAATAGAATATAAGGATAACTTTCTAATAGCCGAAAATTTTAATAACTACTTCGTCAATAGCATTAAGGAAATTAGAAACTCCATTGAATATGTGCAATATGAAAATATAATACCTGCGATAAATTTAAAATTGAATTTCCGTGCAATATCTTTACAAGAACTTAAAATAATATGTAAGAATATTAAGAAAAAAACTGTCTAGAAAAGAGTATCAATCAATATGATTTTGTATAACTGGAACACAATAGGAAATATTATGCTAAATATTATAAACAAATCACTAGAAACTGCAATATTTCCAAATAATTGGAAAGAATCTATGATTACACCTATTGAAAAAGTTAAAAATACTAACAAATGTGAAGAATACCGTCCATTACAATAAAGATGTTAAAAACGTTTGAGAAAATAATTAAAATGAGTGTTAAAATTCAATTAGAATGTTATATTGAACAACACAAGTTACTTTCAAAATATCAGTCGGGTTTCAGATAAAAGTTCTCTTCTGAAACAGCAGTCAACTATGTCATAAATAGGTGGAAATTTATGAAGAAGAATAAAAAAGTAATGACAATTTTCTTAGATTTTAAAAGAGCATTTGTGAGACGATTGATAGAGATATTTTATTACGGAAACTTTATAAATATGGAATTTAGGATACTTTTTTTTATAAAGAGAAGTAGCACTTCAGGCAGCAATGCCTATTTAGTCAAGTACCGTGCTACATTCTTTAGGAAAGGGATAGAGAAGAGATGAAACAGGTGGTTTCACCTTAAGAATTTTATTGTATTTTAGTATGTTTTAGTGTATTTTAGTATATTTTAGTTTATTAGTATTAGATTTTAAATTAGTCTGGCTAATATAATAAATTTATTACCAGGTGTAGACCCCATGTCGGAATTTATCGCAGAAGTAGAACTTAATAGTTAAAATCATAAATTAATTGTGTTATTAAAAAATTTAATCCAAAACTCTAACAGGTATGGGATCAAAAATGATTAAAGTGTCCATTAAAGTTTTCCCACATTATAAGGATAAGGAAGGCGTAATGTGGCAAATTCAAAAGAATTCTATAAAATTAATAAATTCTCGGACGGAGCCCTATCATTTTGGTAAGCAAGTAAATTGAACATATTTGGAAACACTTCCAAATTGGAAGTTCCAATCATATACATACATTTAATGCCCTTTATATTAGGTGGAAGCAAATATAAAAAATTTTTTCCTGAAGAGGCTTTCCCAAGGAAAGCGAAATATTGAGAAGAAAAAATATATAAAATATGTTTTAATCTTTTAAACAGTCTTTTTTTAATTAAATTGAACTATATATTTTTTTAATATTTCGCTTTTCTCTAGAGAGCTTCTTCAGGAAATTAATTTTATAACAACAAAAATTATTAACAATTTGAAAATTTTTTTTTTGAAAACAATTGACAAAAACATATAAAATAATTTTCTTCATACATACATACAAAATTAAAATTTCAAAAATTTTAAAAATACAAAAAACAAGGAAATGGAAATTAAATAACAAATTCTTTCTTACGAAATAATTATAACAAATTATGTGTCTTTTGAATTAAGTACCTATAATTCTGCGCTGAATTGTGTGTCTGTTTTGAAATTTATTCTCCTTACATTTGGTACATTTACTATTTCTAACATTTGTAACATATAACGTCTCTTATAGTTTTTTTCTATATCTAATATTGATGTTTCGTCAAACTTTGTATAATGATTATATTTCTCACAATGTGAAGATAAGGATGTCTTCTGTGTTGAAATATTCCTATATTTTTGGTCATATCTGTGAGCAGTTTTAAGTTTATTTTTTGTTGTCCCAATATAAACTTTGTCACAGTTCACCTGGTCATTTCCTCCACATGGTATCCTGTATAGTACATCAGATATTTCCATTTTTCCTATTTTATCCTTCATACTGCTAAATAATTTATTTAATGTGTTATATGTTTTGTGTGCAATTATATATTTATCTGTGTCATATATTTTACACTTTCTTAATCTTTCTGATATTCCAGGAACAGAAGTTAATGATTTATAATTTCTTGGCCTTGCCGTAGAATTTCTTAAATTATCCCTATAACTACCATATTGTCTAATTAATCTGTTAGTTAATTCTACTGGAAAATCATTGTCATTAAGTATATCTCTTATTGTATCCTTATTCTTCAAATGAAATTCTCTATCACTTATAGTCAATATTCTGTCTATCATATTTTTCGCTGTCTTTATTATCATTTTTCTCGGATGTTTTGAATAAAAATTAATAATTCTTCCAGAAGATGTTGGTTTCTTATACCAATCAAATACTAACTTATTTCTCTTCCTTATTATCAATATATCGAAATATGGAAGTCTAGATTCGAATTCTCTTTCAATCGTAAATTTAATATCATCCACTGCATCTTCTGAAGTTATACAAAATAAATCATCCATATATTTTGTGATTATCTTTGGTTTAATATGCATTTTACTAATACATGAATTTAGTAATTCCTCTATCACAATATCAGCTATAATTGGAGATGCTGGAAAGCCCATAGGGAGGTCCTCCTTCTGTTGATATATCCTATTATCAAATTGAAAATATCTATTGTTATCAATGCAAAACTTAAGAATACGTAAAAATAATTCCTTCTCAATATGCGTATTTTGTTCTATTATCTGCCATTTTTCCTCTATAATACTTAAAGCTAAACCTACAGGAATACTTGGAAAAAGTGAAACTACATCAAATGAAAACAATCTGTCATTATCTTGTATATTTATTCTCTTGGTTTTATCCTTAAATTCCAATGAATTTCTAATTTTATATATTGATTGTCCTGTTATCACCTTAAGAATATTCGTTATATACTTGCACAGTCCGTAGGCCGGGGAATTAATGCAAGACTAATGTATCAAATTCTCCAAAGCTATATGGAGTACCTAAAATCCATAAACAGAATTTTCCTTTAAGGCCTATTTGCTCTTGCATTAATTCCCCGGCCTACGGACTGTGCAAGTATATAACGAATATTCTTAAGGTGAAAACAGGACAATCAATATATATGGGCTCTCCAGCATCTCCAGTTATAGCTGATATTGTGATGAAGGAATTTAAATTTAACAAAAAAGCAACGGGCACATGCAATGGAAATAAGTAATTTATAATTCATCGGAATCATTTTCAATCGAAGCAATTTTATTTTTTTTAATAAAAATTTTTGTAATAAATATTTCGTGAGAATATCATGAAATATTTATTTAAAGGAATCAAGCACGAAAAATAAAATTGCTTAGATTTATCTATAACATATGCTGTAGTTAATTGTTTAAATCGATTAAATTCAGTTCCCTTTTTATATTATTTGGTAATTCATTAAATAAAGTAAATCCCTTGTAAATTAAACTATTCTATGTTGCTGCGCTTCTAAATGTTTCTTAAATTATAAGGCTGAACATCTCTTATTATCTTTATGTATCTAGACAAATACGAGGGTAATACATTATTTTTAATTTTGAATATAAATACTAATACATTAAAAACATGTCTTTGTTTTATACTCAGCCACATCAACAAATTTAGCATTTCTCTAATAGGTGTCAAAATATTACATTTCAAAATAATTCTCATCGCTCTATTTTGTATTTTTTGTAAGATCCCAATGGGTCTTTGACTAGATAAAAACAGAATTGTCGAACAATATTCAAAATGTGGCTTAATCGTTACATTATAAACTTTTATCGCTGTATCATAACTAATAAACTTCCTAATTCTTTTAAAAAATCCCACTTTTCTTGCAATCTTTTTTACTACATATTGAACATGTTTATCAAAACTTAATTTATTATCTATTACCACACGTATACGAATTTCAGTGTATTTGCAGTATTATTATTATTATTATTTATTTGCAGTATTATTATTATTATTATTTATTTGCAGTATTATTATTATTATTATTTATTTGCAGTATTATTATTATTATTTATTTATTAATATTATATAATTGACATTTAGCTGACTCTGACTATTTTTTAACAAACTTCAAATAGATTGAAAAGAGAATGGATTTTAAATGTAATTTAAGCTTGAATTCACACTGGAATTCCAACATTGGAATTCACAAAAAATTTGTGCTTTGGGTAGTTTTTAAGAATTTTGCTTCACCGTTATGTGTTCTTAATGTTCTGCTATTTTTATCATACATGAGACCTGAGAAGTTGTGCCGCCGTCGAGTTTGTTAGTTTGTCGGTGGCTAGCGCTTTTAACGAAAGGAATAATAGAACACGGCATTGATTACTAGATTCTTTAATAGTTGTTCAGTGGTGTAAATAATTTTAACAACATTTAAGTCGACAAGCCAAATAGTTTTTTATTTTGATATGTGCTACGAATAAGAATGTATGTTTATGTGATTCTTTTAAAAAATATAAACATACTTTGGAGTTATTAGAAAAGGGATTTAAACCACAGCCACAATGCTCCAAAGGACCTCACCAATATCCGGTACAGGAACCGTAGTTCCTGCTAGCTATCGAGTCCCGTGGTACCAGTAGTCACTGGTCAGATGTTGAAGGACCTTGTCCTAGGCCGCTGTTAGCCTTGGGGACTACAGCAGCATATACCCACTCTATTTTAATTAATTCAAAGTTATTGTTAATTAAGCTAAAACTTTTAATGTAAATGAAGTAAATTTACTGTTGTTTTCCCCCTCGGTTAAAATCATCACTGCTAGCTATTTGTTCTTTATGATTTTTAAAGCCGCGCTTCTAGATAGACTATTTAAGCAGGGATAGATAGTCTATTTATAGACGCGGGTTGAAAAATTATGTCATCGCATACCGATTATACCGAACAAACAGCCAGTAACGCGGCTGTTTAGGGAAATAACAACAGCATTTAATTTACTCTCGAATCAAATCCAAACAACTCAATAAAATGAATATATATGAAGTAATCATTAAATTGCCATAGATTTTTGGTATATACCTACATGCATTAAAGTGTTTTACGTGTCATTTCGCGTAAAGCGCAAATCTTCAGCTATAGCGGCTTAGCCGTCGCCAGGTAAAATTGCCTCTTCAGCCGTCGCCCAAATAACTTAGCCGTCTTGCTTCTTTGCTAATGCGTTTATTTGTGGTTGGTGTAACAACACCGTCAAAACAAAGACAATGTTTGGTTACACACATCTGCATGGATTAACAATTGGAAAGCAATTTATAAATAAAGTTTGTATTTGCAGATTCCATTTCGTAATTAAATATGTATTTAAAAATAGATATGCTTATGCGTATAAAGATAACCTAGTTTTTCTTCTTTGATGATTTATACTTGAAAATGATAAATATGATGTGCGTAGTAATTTTTAACTACACATTTTTTTAATTTTATTTTTAGATCATATTTTCGATCAGGATGCAAATAATCAAATTATTTTTGATAAAATGGCAAAACAAATTGTTCACTCAGCCATTCAAGGGTTCAATGGAACCATATTCGCCTATGGTCAAACATCCTCAGGTACAGACCATACAAAGAATGCTAATGAATTAGATATTTATGTACATATATATAATTTTCTGTTTCTTAAGGAAAAACTTATACTATGATGGGTGATGAGGAAAATCCTGAGTTATGGTATTGGCTGCAAAAGAAATATTTAAAGAAATTAGAAGAACTCAAGACCGAGAATTTTTTTTAAGGTTTGTAGAGATTAATAACCTTTTTTTCATGTTTTCAGAAAATGCGACAAACAAGTAAAGCTTATTAAAAATTATATAAATGAATTACAGTCTCCCAAGATATGAATTTTTACATAAGTACTTTAAAATAAATCAATTAAACTTATTCATTTTTGATTGATTTAAAAATTTTTTTAATGGCGAAATCTTTTGGTAAATTAAATCACATAAATAAAATTTATGTGATTTAATTTATTTTTAACGAGATTTAATACAGTAGACGGTTAAAAATTTAATTAAAATTTACAAAATCCTCTTCAGGGTTTCTTTTTATCATGTAATAAAAACGCCATCAAATAATGTGCCCATGTACCGATTTTAGAGGTACTCACCAAAAAACGCAAAAATTTGTCAATTTTAAAAACAACCTTTGTATTTTATTTCATTTTTAATTTTTTGAATTTAATCTTCTAGTAAACAAAAAACTTACTTGAACTTAAATGGGTATATACAAAAAACGTTGACTTTAAAGTGATTTTTTCTAATAAAATTTATTTTAAATGCACTTCAGGTTAGCATTATTATTATAATTTTTTTTTGGATAAGGTCACTATTCGGTAGATACTTAAATTAAAATCATTTGTTATTTTGTTGTTGACATAAACACATTGTTGTTAAAAAATAAGCTACTGTTCTGTTCCTACTACCTCGTAGTATTACCATGATTTTATATCTAAAATGGGTCTCGTACTGTTTTTTTTTTCACAGAGTTAGTTATATTGAAATTTACAACGAAAAAGTATATGATTTATTAAATAAGAAGAATCAAGATTTAAAAATTCGTGAAGCTAGTACTGGTGCAGTCACTGTTAACTGTGAAGAGGTAATTATACGATCAGAAAATGATCTTCTCTTATATCTCGATAAGAGCGCTGAAGAACGCACAGTATATAAAACAAATATGAATGATCGCTCTAGCCGATCTCATGCTATATTTCGTATTGTAAGTAATTTAAAAATATTTACTAAATGAATAAATTTAAATCTAACATTCAAAATTTTAAAATCAGATTATACAATCACGTAAAATGGAGCGCAGCGAGAATGACACAGTTAAACAAAGTGTTTTAAATCTTGTAGATTTGGCTAGCCCAGAACGTGCAGATCAAACCGAAGTACGAGGCACACGTTTAAAGGAAGATGGAAACATAAATAAAAGCCTTCTATTTTTGGGTACTGTTATTGAACGTTTGTCCGAAAACAAACCCTATAAGTTTATAAGTTTTCGAGATTCAAAGTTGACTCGAATACTACAGGACTCTCTGGGCGGCAATGCTTTGACAGCTATTATTTGTACTATTAAAATAAACACGGTAAAAGAAACACAATCTACGCTCAGGTAAATATTATGTAATTGATCTTAACAACAAATACCGAATTAAAATTTTTTGAAGTTTTGCTTTGCGTGCTAAATCAGTTGAAAATAAACCACAAGTCAATGAAAGTGTCTTTGATGAGATAATGATGAAAAGTTTGGAGCATAAAATGAAAATGCTAAAAATACATGAAGAAGAGAAGCGCAAAAATGAAAACCAAATTAAAGTACGCCAGTTAGAGCAAAGTATAAGGAACGAAGACTTAAAAATAATATCTTCTAATTCGTTGCATTCCATACGTAAAAGTGAAAAGCGTAATCCAACTTGGTGTCCATCGTCTACAAATGTAGATGCCGTCACGCTCAAACAACAGCCACCAGGGCAGGCCCGGTCGACGTAAGTAATCGATTCGAAAAAATATATTAATTTATTATATTTTTTTCGTTTATTATATTTTTCCTTTTTTTTATAAAATACCTTATGGGAGTATGTTTCAGGCTCAAAAAAGTTTAACGTGACTTTTTGGAACTACAAAGCTTTACTAAAAATAAAGTTGAAGTTCATCAAGAGCCCGATTTGGCTTTAAAACAAAAAAATGAAACACTAACTCAACGCAATACCGTTCTAGAAAATGAAAGACTTGAATATTTAGCCATTTCTTTTATTAGTAGCTGATTTAACTGATGCTTCCCATAATCCCTCAAAATGTGGTGCTCGAGGAGGATTCAAATGAAAAGCAATGTTTTTGTTTGCACATTCCCGTTGGATTATTTCTTGAGCTGTTTGAATAAAAAGAGCTGATGATAATTCCGCTAGTTGGTTTTTTGCCCCGACAAAGTTTGTTGCGTTGTCACAATATAGATGTGGGCAGTGACCTCTGCGACTGGTGAATCGTTTTAGTGCCCCGAGGAAAGCATCTGTTGTAAGGTTGGTAACGGCTTTCGTAGCGAAGCAGCAGAATACTGCGATATACGCCTTTTGGGGTCGCTTTCTTCGGCATGTATAAATGGTCTTGCTGGAGTTACCCTCGGTGCAGGCAAATTTCCCATGATCTGCTGCAGAAATTTAGGTTCTGATTTTGCGCAATTTACCACTTGTGGATAGTTTCTCGTGCTAAATATTTTCCCTTAATGGGCCAAAACCGTTGTCGGACGTTTGCAAGGAGAGCCTGGGCTCCACAATGCTTTTTCTCGTTATGGATTGAATCAAATATTAGATTGCTTATTATATCATTAGATGGGAGGAGCATTGGGTGCCGTGTATCGAATAGTAACGGGGACTCTT
Source organism: Trichopoda pennipes (assembly GCA_030448955.1). Lineage (NCBI taxonomy): Eukaryota > Metazoa > Arthropoda > Insecta > Diptera > Tachinidae > Trichopoda > Trichopoda pennipes. Next base: position 233,852 of record JASKUP010000103.1, read on the forward strand.
CTAGTCTCCCTCCGACTCTCAAAATCCCATTTTCATCTAAAAAAACTTGACGCCAAAAGTTCGTTGCGTTTTTGCAACTGTTTGATGCCTTCTGCGAATGCCAATCTTTGAGTTTCTCTAATAATTATGAGAAGAGAATCGTGAAGTTCGAACGGCGTGAGCGCTTTTTGAGTCTGTCGGTCTGCCTTGTTGTTGACTGCCTGCGTTTTTTATAAATCTGAAAATGTATCCAATAACACGTTGCAGGGTTTTAATGGAGTTTCTGTGCAAAACGTGTTCATTTGGTCCTGAATCCACCAAGTTAGCAGAAATTTTCTTCTGCTCAGGTATAGGTAGTTCAGGATTTAGACAGAATACAGAAGGCCAATGTTTCTCATCTCCACGCAGAAAAAATGGTCCATACATCCACTGGGGTGTATGCTACAAGTGCTGTGGATCCAATCCTCTAGATATTATATCTGCTAGGTTGTCCTTGGAACCGACATGACGCCACTGGGCCGTGGTCGTGCTCTGGATTACCGTTATTCGGTTTGCGACGAATGTGTGCAACGAAAATGATGGTGAATTTATCCATGTTAAGACGATTTTGGGATCGGACCAGTAGAATGTTGGCGTTGCATTCATGTCCAGATCTTGTTTAACCTTTGCAGCTAAGGTGGCACCCAACTGGGCAGCACATAATTCCAGCCTGGGCAGTGTTTGTTGCGGGGATATACGGGTTTTCGCACAAAGCAGGTATACCATAACTGGGTGATTTGGTCCGACTGTTCTGAGATAGATTGCGGCACCGTACGCCTTTTCTGAGACATCTGTAAAAAACATGAATTTGCGTATTGCGAGGAATCGATCCTTTATATATGTGTCGATGAGCTCGAAAGGTTTCGAGTTCATTCAGATTACTTCGAAAACTTCGCCAGCGTGAGTCAAATTCTGACGGCACCGCTTCATCCCATGACAAATTCAAGTTCTATAATTCCTGAATGAACATCTTTGCTTTGACAATTCCTGCGACAGGAGTCCGAGTGGATTAAATATGCGGGCTACATCTGAGGTGACTGTCCTTTTCGTCACAGCTTTGATTGGTTGTATATTAACCTTAATCTTGAGTAGATCCTCCTTGGGTCGCCAAACCAACCCTAGAGTTTTTGTGTAGTCGGTTTCCTCTGTACAGAAGTCAAGACTAACTTCCTGATCATCATTGGGGATATTCCGGAGTAGTTGGATATGATTGGCGCACCATTTTCGCAATGAAACCCGTATTTTGACATGAACTGTCGTAGCTGACTTGAATTTCCAGGGCTGTGTTCAAGCTATCGGCTCCACCCAACCCATCATCCACGTAGAAGTTCTTTTCCAAGAAGCTGGCTGCTAACGGAAACTGCATCTTATTATCCTGGTAGATTTCCTTGAGACATTTGATTGCCAAGTACGGTGCTGGTCTAGTGCCATAGGTCTCTGTGTTTAACCTTATTGGTTCAGAAACATTACTTCTCCACAGGACTATTTGGTACTGTCGATCGTTAGGATGAATCAATATTTGTCGGTACATTTTTTCTATATCGGTTGTAAACGCAAACCGTGGAAGCCGAAATCGTAGGAGAACCGTAAACAGCTCATTTTGTAGTGGTGGTCCGATGTGCAGAATATCATTCAACGATTTCCCTAACGAGGTTTTTGCTGAAGCATCAAACACCACCCGAAGTTTAGTGGTGCTGCTGTCAGGGCGCAAAATGCAATGGTGAGGAATAAAGTATTTAGACCCCTCTACTTTATCGATGTTGATTCTTCACATATACCTCATTGTTTCATACTCCTCCATGAATTGGATGTATTGATTTTTTCTGGAAACATCTTTTGTTAGTCGTCGTTCCGAGCTGAGAAAGCGGTTGAACGCGATCTGATGTGAGGCACCTAAGGAAGATGGTTCCGTGCAGAATGGAAGTCGCACGATGAACCTTCCATCCTTGTTACGCGTGGTGTGTTGATTGAAATATGTCTCACATATTATTCCAGAATCGTTCAATCGCCGTATTCAGGTTCTCCTCCTCAGTTAAGGTCCCGTATAGTGCTGACGAGAGTTGTTCGCCAGATATTATCCAGCCGAAGGTAGTATTTTGTAAGATTGGAAGGTCGTCACCAAGTTTAATTTGCCCGATTGCAAGTATTTGATGGTTGTATTCAGCTCCCAACAGAATGTCTGTTTTCTCCGGACGGTTAAAATTTGGATCGGCCAATGCTACATTGCTGGGAATCGCCCAAATTTTTCAAATTGTTAATAACTTTTTGTTGTTATAAAATTAATTTCCTGAAAAAGCTTTCCAGAGGAAAGCGAAATATTGAAAAAATATAGTTAAATTTAATTAAAAAACGCCGTTTAAAAGATTATAACATATTTATTTAATATTAGAATTTTTATTTAAATTAACTTATTAATCCGGTTTTATATTCTCTTATATTTAATTAAAGATGTGATCAACTTCAAACCGCAAAAAAAATAATATGAAGTTATCCAAATTTCTTAGGCCACCAGTTGCAAATCGTACTCCGTCCAAACAACACATCAGCGTATCAAATCGTACTCGCACTTCTACTAACGGTTCACCAGGTTCTGGCGTTATAACCAACAGCAAATTGACTACGAAAAACTTACCCATTATTATATAAGTCTTATTCCTTTTTTATATTTTTAATTTATTGTTTTACTTTGTGTTTATTATTTACAAAAAACAAAAAATAGATTTTATATTGGTGTTAGACTTTGCTTAATTTGTAGTATATTAATAAATTTATTTTTCATGTTAAAAACCTTTAATGATAAAAAAAAACTTAAAATTACTTTTGTTAATTCCAAGTTTGTATTTATTTGTCTTGTAAATTGATTTATGAATTTTTCCCAGTAATAACACAGAGAGAGATAGAGAGAGAGAGAGTGGAAGAGAGACGTCAATAACGCTTTGCTTTTTTTTTAACTTTCACTTCTTAATTTAAAAGAAATATTTTTAATAATGTTATTGATTTTTTTTTCTTATTAATTAATGCAATTTTTTTACTATTTAATATTAATTTTATATGTTATAGCAATTCATCGATTTAAAAATAAAAATTATTTCCAAGCAATTTTTGCATAAATAATTTGTTTTAAAATATATTTTGAAATGAAATTATTTATTTTTGTGTTTTTACATAAAAAAATCGATGGAAATTTATCAAACTGTTTAAAATAAAAATTCGTTTTCAAATTCATTGATTTCCATTACATAGCTGAATGTTATTTAATAATAATTATTTTTGTCAAAAGCGTTCGTATTAAGCATGATTTAAAAAAAAATCTTATGAAATGTTCTAAAGTATTATCCTTTGTGGTGTTGTCGCATAAATAAGGACAAATAAATCATCTTAAAATTGTTTTTAATAATTTTGTGAAATAAATGAAAATCTTTTACATCATTTTAAATTTAAATATTTATTTAGTCAAATAAAGACTTAAAAGCCCGTCGTGTTAACTGCCTGCCAGTAGACCTTTGAAAGCATATTGTATAAAAATACTGCCCTTGGTAGGAAAACATCTTGATATAATATGCAATAAAAACTTTAAGAAATATTTTTAAGGATTTTTTTAATATGTACGAAAATAATATTTTGTTATGCTTTTTTTAATTTAAAATATAAAAATTACGTCGAGCTTGATTAAAATATTAAACTATTTAATGTTAATAGTTATTATAATTTGATTTTTTTAATATTTTATAAATAATTTTTTGTTAAAGCAAAATTTCTTTATACATACAAAGTTAATTTTTGTTTTCAATATTTCGCCACAACATTGTGTGGCATCTCTAGCTAAAGAAAAGTTTATATACACAATTTAACAAGTCAATTAAAAAATTAAGAACGGTTGCTAATTTGATTTAATTTTTATATAAAAACCTTTTGCTTCAACAGAAAATTATTATTATAATTTAAAATTATTTCTATACTAAACTTAATTTTAAAATACACTGTTAAGCAATAGTTATATAGATATGCTTTCCCCCACAGTAAAAAATTTAAAATATTTTAGGAGAATATTATCAGCAATGGAATTCCCTTCCCAATCATTTGTTCCCAGGAAAAAACTCCATTTATTCTAATCTCCCAGGGGACAAGAAAAAATGGGGGGGAGGAAATCAGATTTAGCTAATTGGTTTTTGACATTTAATTTAATAATAAATACAATTTTTGTTAAATAGGTTGGTGTAAATTCAATTTGTTTTGTTTATGGTTCTTTAGATCCACTACTGCCTCCTTAATGGTATCAACCAAAAACCTTTAAATATCAATACCAGCTAAAAGAAAATCGGAAGCAGTTTCTTTTGTCAACCATATCATTATCGATTCGTATTTGTATCCTCTATCGAACGTATATAGCCTTATATGTGCACGCGGAATAGTTTTTGAGTTATTAATGAAAAACAAAAAAAAAAATGACGATTTTTTAACAATTTGAGAAGTTTGCTGCCGTATAACATTTTCCGAAAAGTCTTTTTAGAAACAGTATATATCACTATCGGTCTGCCGCAAAGGCGACTTTATATCTTTAAAAATACGGTTGTCTCACAGGTGACTTTATTTTCTTTAGAAAAGATCGTTTGTCTCACAGGCTAATTTTTTTCGTTAAAAAATACGGTCTGTCTCACAGGCGAATTTATTTTCTTTAAAAAAGACCGTCTGTATCATAGGTGACGTAATTTTCTTTAGAAAAGATCGTCTGTCTCACAGGCAAATTTTTTTTTTTAAACGGTCTGTCTCACAGGCGAATTTATTTTCTTTAAAAAATGCCGTCTGTATCATAGGTGACTTTATTTTCTATAGAAAAGATCGTCTGTGTCACAGGTGCATTTTTTTTGTTTTTAATACGACCTATCTCACAGGCGAATTTATATCTTTAAAAACACGGTTGTCTCACAGGTGACTTTATTTTTTTTAGAAAAGATCGTCTGTCTCACAGGCGACTTCTTTTCTTTGAAAAATACGGTCTGTCAATATACGCCTGTACCTCCGTAAATAAGAGGAATATCCCAAAAATAATAATAATAATGATAATAATAATGATAATAATAATGTAATAATAATAATAATAATAATAATAATAATAATAATAATGATAATAATAATAATGATAATAATAGTAATGATAATAATAATAATAATGATAATAATAGTAATGATAATAATTTTTTTTTGCGGGAGGGGAGGAAAATGCCTAAAACGCATCTCAGATGCTGTCGTCACAGCTCTGGTATGTGGAAATTGCATCCACTAAAAACCTCCCCTTTTTCTCGAGCCATGTCTTCCACCCCGGGGCCGCTTTCGCATTGCTTCGGGGTGGGGCTCCTCTTCTGTTCTTATTGAACTGCCATCGTTGAACCTACGTCTAGGTCCCGCTTTTTTGCACGAAGCACTTTCTCTACGAATGTAACTACGTGCTTCCATGTGGTCTCGTTCTCCAGCATGAGACCAACTATATTTCCAGGAGATATTTCACCAACGCTTTCCTCAACGGACTGCCGTTCCGTTCTCCATCTGTCGCACTTAAAGAAAGTGTGCTCCGCATCATCCAGACAATTATCTCCATAGATACATGTAGCACCATCTGCCTTTCCCATCCTGTGTAGGTACTGCCGGAAGTAACCATGCCCAGACATCATCTGCGTTATGAAATAGTTAATTTCGCCATGTCCCCGATTCACCCACTTATTCAAGTCGGTAATCAATCTAGCGGCCCATCTTCCACGCGATTCGTTGTTCCAATTTTCCTGCCATCTTTGCATGGTCTGCGATCGTATCTCCCTTTTCTCTGTCTCCCCGATTGCCCCCCCGAGTTGCCTCTGTCTGGTCCATAGGGCTCCACGTTCCCCGGCCAAGAGCTCAATTGGCACAGTTCCGCTTATGACGACGACTGCGGGCTCCGATACTGTGCGGTATGCTGACGCTACTCTCAGAGCAGCAGTACGTTGTACAGCCGCCAACATCCTCCTCCGACATTTATTCCGCAAGGCTTCGGCCCAGATCTCAGATCCGTATAAAAGTATCGACTGTGTTGTTGCCATCATCAATTTCCTCTTACTATAATGTGGCCCACCGATGTTTGCCATTAGTCTGAAACGTCGTAAGAAAAGTCGTTGTCCGAGCTGCCCTTGCTGCAGCATGTTCGAGCTGAGCGCCGAAATTCAATCTAGAATCCAGCCTCTTTCTAGATATTTGAGCCACCTCTTCGTCCTTATCGTCTCAGACAGGACCCGCATGTCCACCTCCAGTGGGATGTGTTTTCGTGAAACTATGAGGAGCTCAGTTTTCTCCGTGGCAAGGTTAAGGTTGTGAGAATCAAGCCAGCCCTTCGTCCTAAGCATGACCTGATTTAGCTGGTTCTGCGCTTCTTCCATGTTGCGGGCCACAATTACGGCTGCAATATCGTCCGCATACCCAACCAGGTAGGTATCATCTGGCATTTCCGTGTGGAAAATGTCATCATAACTAATGTTCCACAGCTCAGGGCCCAGAATTGATCCCTGGGCTGCCCCTGCCGTAATCTGCTTCTGATGTGTCCTGCCGGCGTTCTCGTAGATAAGCATACTATCCTTCAGATAGCTTCTGACCATGTTCATGATGTATGCCGGTGCTTTAAACCGCATCTCCAGAGCACCTTACATATCGGTCCACTTTGCGCTGTTAAAAGCATTTCTGACGTCCAGGGTCGCCAGTAGTACAATGCGTCTTGTAAAATGGTTTCCCTGTTGCGCCCTTCTGGCTCCCGCTATGACATCTTCAATGGCGCCTATTGTCGACCTTCCAGGTCTAATTCCATATTGCCTGTTGGATAGTCTTCCAGCGTTTTCCACTGCTGCTTGTATTCTGGGCTTAAGCAGCATTTCGAGAAGCTTTCCTGCGGTGTCTAGCATGCATAAGGGTCGATGGAGAGTGCGGATTTCCTTTTCCCTTGCTTATTAGCACAAGTCGTTGCCGTTTCCATACTTCTGGGAAAATGCCCTCTCGTAGACAGCGATTATACATTCCGAGAAGCACCCGTGGTCTCTCCCTAGCGACTATTTTGAGAATCTCCGCAGGGATACCATCCGGGCCGGGTGCCCTTCCATTCTTCAGTGCCCTCGCTGCTGTCCTTAGTTCCTCTGCAGTGAAAAGTGGTGGCGTGTCCGTGTCCGATATCGGACTTTCATCTTGCACTGTTTCTCCTGTGGGGAAAAGGGTGTCCACGATGTTATTCATTGTGTCGTCCTCTAAATTCGGTATTGTATTGCGTGCTCCAAGTTTCCGCATGACCAATTTATATCCCAGTCCCCATGGATCGTTGTTGAGGTCCGATCGTAGTTCCTCCCATTTGCTCCTCTTGGTTCTGAGTACTGCATCCCTTAGATCTTTCCTAGCCCTTTTGTATTCTCCAGCTTCCATCGTTGCGGCATGTGTTCGTCTAGCCCTAGTGTATTTTCTTCTGTATCTAAGGTACGCCGTTCGTAGACTGGCAATCTCGTCACTCCACCAGGATACCGCTTTCCTTCGGTGTTTCCTGCCAATGATAGGCATTGCGCGGCTGCATGCCTCTTTGATAAGCGTCATGGTCTCCCGCACAGTAGTTACAGCATCTGGGGCATTTTCGTCCATATCGCCCCCTGCTGCGATTCTGTTCATTAGAACATTCGCGTTGAGTTTCGCCACATTCCACTTTCGCATGGTTTTCATGACGTTGGTTTAGTCCCGTGTTCCGCCATCTCCAACGCAAGACATAATGTACTGGTGGTCGCTGCCTGTATAATCCTCAAGGACCCTCCAGTTTACCACCTTGCTCGCAATCCTCTCCGATGCCATTGTGATGTCCGGGATAGTTCCCTCGCATCCCGGTCTTCTAAAAGTCGCCACATTTCCCCTGTTCATAATGACTAGTCCCATTCTGGCCGACATGTCCATAACCAGCCTGCCACGGGAGTTGATTGTCCTGTTATCACCTTAAGAATATTCGTTATTACTTGCACAGTCCGTAGGCCGGGGAATTAATGCAAGACTAATGTATCAAATTCTCCAAAGCTATATGGAGTACCTAAAATCCATAAACAGAATTTTCCTTCAAGGCCTATTTGCTCTTGCATTAATTCCCCGGCCTACGGACTGTGCAAGTATATAACGAATATTCTTAAGGTGATAACAGGACAATCAATATATATGGGCTCTCCAGCATCTCCAATTATAGCTGATATTGTGATGAAGGAATTTAAATTTAACAAAAAAGCAACGGGCACATGCAATGGAAATAAGTAATTTATAATTCATCGGAATCATTTTCAATCGAAGCAATTTTATTTTTTTAATAAAAATTTTTGTAATAAATATTTCGTGAGAATATCATGAAATATTTATTTAAAGGAATCAAACACGAAAAATAAAATTGCTTAGATTTATCTATAACATATGCTGTAGTTAATTGTTTAAATCGATTAAAATTCAGTTCCCTTTTTATATTATTTGGTAATTCATTAAATAAAGTAAATCCCTTGTAAATTAAACTATTCTATGTTGCTGCGCTTCTAAATGTTTCTTAAATTATAAGGCTGAACATCTCTTATTATCCTTATGTATCTAGACAAATACGAGGGTAATACATTATTTTTAATTTTGAATATAAATACTAATACATTAAAAACATGTCTTTGTTTTATACTCAGCCACATCAACAAATTTAGCATTTCTCTAATAGGTGTCAAAATATTACATTTCAAAATAATTCTCATCGCTCTATTTTGTATTTTTTGTAAGATCCCAATGGGTCTTTGACTAGATAAAAACAGAATTGTCGAACAATATTCAAAATGTGGCTTAATCGTTACATTATAAACTTTTATCGCTGTATCATAACTAATAAACTTCCTAATTTTTTAAAAAATCCCACTTTTCTTGCAACCTTTTTTAACTACATATTGAACATGTTTATCAAAACTTAATTTATTATCTATTACCACACGTATACGAATTTCAGTGTATTTGCAGTATTATTATTATTATTTATTCGCAGTATTATTATTTATTTATTAATATTATATAATTGACATTTAGCTGACTCTGACTTTTTTTTAACAGACTGAAAAGAGGATGGATTTTAAATGTAATTCAAGCTTGAATTCACACTGGAATTCCAACATTGGAATTGGGTAGTTTTTAAGAATTTTGCTTCACCGTTATGTGTTTTTAATGTTCTGCTATTTTTATCATACAAGAAACCTAAGAAGTTGTGCCGCCGTCGAGTTTGTTAGTTTGTCGGTGGCTAGCGCTTTTAACGAAAGGAATAATAGAACACGGCATTGATTACTAGGTTCTTTAATAGTTGTTCAGTGGTGTAAATAATTTTAACAACATTTAAGTCGACAAGCCAAATAGTTTTTTATTTTGATATGTGCTACGAATAAGAATGTATGTTTATGTGATTCTTTTAATAAATATAAACATACTTTGGAGTTATTGGAGCCACATTGCTCCAAAGGACCTCACCAATATCCGGTACAGGAACCGTAGTTCCTGCTGGCTATCGAGTCCCGTGGTACCAGTAGTCACTGGTCAGACGTTGAAGGACCTTGTCCTACGCCTCTGTTAGCCTTGGGGACTACAGCAGCATATACCCACTCTATTTTATTAAATTCAAAGTTATTGTTAATTAAGCTAAAACTTTTAATGCAAATGAAGTAAATTTACTGTTGTTTTCCCCCTTGGTAAAAGTCATCACTACTAGCTATTTGTTCTTTATGATTTTTAAAGCCGCGCTTCTAGATAGACTATTTAAGCAGGGATAGATAGTCTATTTATAGACGCGGGCTGAAAATTATGTCATCGCATACCGATTATACCGAACAAACAGCCAGTAACGCGGCTGTTTAGGGAAATAACAACAGCATTTAATTTACTCTCGAAACAAATCCAAACAACTCAATAAAATGAATATATATGAAGTAATCATTAAATTGCCATAGATTTTTGGTATATACCTACATGCATTAAAGTGTTTTACGTGTCATTTCGCGTAAAGCGCAATGAACCAGCAAATCTTCAGCTATAGCGGCTTAGCCGTCGCCAGGTAAAATTGCCTCTTCAGCCGTCGCCCATTAACCACCACATCACATCGTACACAAGCTCACCTCATCAGAGTAAGTTCACCACTACAATCCACGTCTCACATGATCATTTCCAATCAGTTTATCGATCACAGTCAAGACTTGCAACATTCAAAAACCCAACAACTGCCTATAAATACCGAAGCCCATAATTTATTAGGCCGCTACTATGGCACGTATATGACAGCTGCGGCCGCCGCTCGAATAAATTCTTCTATGCCCTCCTCTGTAAATACTGTGGTGGGCAACACCGATTAAAATCAAGTTAGAGAAACGAAAAAAATAAAACATTCCAAAAAAAACAAATTAATTTTTGGCGTCAAACAATCAAATTTAGTAAGAATTACATACACACACACACGTACATTTTAAATGGCCAAATTATTTTATTTCCTTTAGATATAAAATAAAAACAAAAAAATCATCAAGTCAAACTCAATTATTTATGGGAAAAGTGGGCAATTTTACCAAAATATATTGTGAGTGGGCATAATTTAGGTTAGAAAGTACAAGGCTTAAGACACATTTGCGATTTTCTGGTCAACAAGCAAGCTAGCGGCCACTTAAGCAGACATACATCTCCTGTTGTATATGCAAAGTCCTAGGAAACTATGCAGCTAATTAAGTATTTGTGGGGGCGAGGTCAATTCTTTTACTGCCAGTACTTTATGTCATCAGCTGACTAATGAGTCCTCTGCAATGGCTCAAGTATTAGACATCCTCGCTATACACTTGTATACATCATCCAGGCTTATGACGCGTTCGTCAAATCATTTAGATACACTAAAAACGTCTTCCAATTGAGACCCTTAAGATTACGTTCCTTAAGATGCGCAAAAGTAACTGAAGCTCAATTGGTATCCCCTTGTATTGTCAAAAAAACTATTGGTCGCACGAAAGGCAGTTTTCTTGTTTTTATAGACGATTTTTACTTGCCAGTAGCCGCTCTAATGCAACTGCCGTCTTCCTTTTTTTACCAAAACTATCGGTGAGCTATATAGACTAGAAGATAGCTTAATAATTCTGCTACGCTTTCAATGATCAGTTCTTTGTTCTTGTTTCGCTCTGCAATTGAACACTTCTGGGTTCTTGTTTTATAGGCCTCGCTTCACCAGTAGTAAATTGGTTTCATGTTCCGCCATTAAGGTTCTACCTTGGCTTTTATCAGTTGTGCTTATAAATCCTGTTCTTTGGCTGTTATTTTGGGGCATACTGAATTCGCCACACAATTAGTTATGACACCAGCTGACTCACTTCGACTGATTTCAACATTTTTGTTCATGATCTTTTCGCTATTGGACAGATTAAGTTATCCCACTGAAACTTTCCCATCATCGCAGCATTTTTGTTTTTAAAGACTTTAACTGTTAATATGTTGTCTTTTAGATCTTTTGCCTCTACCACCCACAACCGGCTATTTATACAATCTACCTCCACACGTACCCATTACTATAGTTTCTGTCTAAAGTAGTAACTACTCAACGGTGCTTAACGGTACATAGCTTCTTTATTGCGGTCCTGGTCTTATATCCAACAACCAGGGCTATCTCGAAATTGCAGCAGATCATAAGTTGGCCCATATGTAGATTAATACCGTGCGCTATTTTCGAGTCTACACCCATAGTAACTTCATTCACTATGTCAACGACAACAAATCTGCGCTAATGTTTGCGATAGTTAAACTTATCCTGGCTCTTTCATAAACGGTGGCTGAATCAGCAGTGCGATTGAGTACCACTCTTTTAGTAAATAGGGCTTTATTATAAACAGGAACGCTGCTGTGTCTATCGGACCAGCTTCTTTTAGTGTACCAGCCCATAAGGAGGAGGTTGCTGTTTTTCTGTCATATAGTGGAAACTGAAGATTGTGGAAGCTAGCTCATGCTCCTCAGTTGCAGCTTGCTTATGCCGTTTGGCCTTGTTTGCCCGTTTTTGTACCTTGGCAGTGAAGCAGATCTTCACCTTTTCTTTATGGACGTGCACTTGCAGTGGAAGTGGCCGATCTTACCGCAGTTGAAGCATTTGTCGAGAAACGTACTTCTTTCCGCCCATACCGGATCAATCATTTGCTTTATCTCCCTCCATTTGTCTCCACAGTTTGGCTTATCAGCCTCAATATGTCGCTCCTTGTAAACTTGTGGCTTTGAAAAAAAAGATAAAAAAGAAACCTTTGGTGTTTTAAAGAAGTTTTGGTTTCACCCCCTTCAGAAACCTCTTCACACGAATCCCTACACGTAAAAAGACCAATGGAAAAACACATAATAACTCATTACCATAGATACGTAGATGACATTATATGTATCCTCGAAGAAGACAACGGCGAACAAATTCTAGCAAAATTAAACACAATCCATAATAACTATACATTCTCAATGGGAAACAAACAAGAAGACAGAAATTTGCATTATCTTGACATCACTATAACACGAGAACACTACGAACTACCCTACCCAACATAAACTAGCAGCATTTAGACATATGATACACAGACTTAAGATAATCCCACTTACCCCAGATAAGTACAACAACGAACTCGACACAATTTACACCACAGCTATAAATAACGGCTACAAGCTCAGTACCTTGGATAAACTTCTTAGACAATACAACACTAAAAGCAGGAATAAAGAAAACAAAGAGACAACCGATGCACCACGACGGCACATCTTTACTTACACAGGACCACAAATATACAGACTAACTAACCTTTTTCACAAAGAAGGATTACTCACAGTATTAAAAACTGGCAACACTATGAGACAGACAACACTCTCAGAAAAACGACAGAAACAATTGAAAAATATAGTTCCAGCGAGGGTATACAGACTTACTTGTACCTGCAAACAAACTTATATAGGACAAACTGGACGAACAAAACAAGGGGGGCAAATTGATATGTTTTGACGGAATCTCACCGGTATTGCATGTGTCTTCGGGTGTAAAAGGGAGCCCAGTCTCCTAATAGGCTAGCAGGAGCCAACTGGACAATTTCACCATATTCAGCAAAGCCCCAGAGTTTAGCTATTTGTCTTTTTAGCCTTTTAACTGATTATTGAGAATGGCCGATCGGGCGTATTGTGGTGGTTGTGGTTTCGAGGCCCTCGTTTAAGTTGGGTGGGTCGGATCAATCACAATGAATGGTCCAGGTCCAGTGAGCATGAGTGGCGGCCTTCTCCGAGCTCTTGAAGTTACAACTAGAAGTAACCGGAGGATATACGTATCTGAAGGCCTTCTAGGCCGAGGATGACGCTGTATTTCATCCGCAGTGGTATGATCCACCATATGGTTATGGCTTACACAGCTTGGTACAGATGTAAATCTTATCACGCATACGCCCATACAAACGGAAAAGAGAAGATTCCAACCTTGCATTACACCTTGACACTCACGATGAGATTTATCTGAGAAGGATTTTTTGTGTTCTAGGAAGGGAAGGCGAGTGATCAGCGGAACATCGGGTTCTCCCTTGAAAGTGTTTCAACGTGTTTGTAAGTTTCTTTTTGTTTATTTGTTCTCTTGTCTCTGTCCTACAGTAGGGTTGGGCCCTTCCCTGATGTTGCGATATAGTTAGCCAGCCGGTGACAAAAATTGCATCGACGTCTGAGGCATGTAACAATATGACCAAGGGAAATAGATGAATGTATGACATTACTACATCCTACCAAAAAAGGACAAATACAAATGGACAATCATGAAAACATGGAAATCTACAAAACAAAAAACTTTCTACAGTGATATTTTTAAATATCAGGTAAACACGACTTAAGACTAATTTTCACACACCTTTAAAACTACTCATACACACGAAGAAACGAAAAACACCCTCAGATGGACACACGTACCTAGATAATATTAATAATAATAAAAGACGGAGAGGTATTGAGAGATTTACTTTACAATCAAATAAAATAGAAATAAAAATAAAGGTAATAGAAAGAGAAATTACATTTTATTTTATTACAATAGTACGGAGATCGGATGGAGTGAAGTATATTTTAGCTTTCAAGTGTAGCTTCAGTAGAAACCTGAAAAATGTGGATAGTCCATCGAACATCACACTGACTTTTCATGCCAAGAACATCAAGAGCTTCCAATTCCGTAATATCTATATCACCCATAATAACAAACGGAGATCTATGCGTTAGCATGCAACATTGCGTCTTACGAAGATTAAAATCGACTCTACTCACACGACCCCATTCTAAGATTGTCGCGAGACCGTGATTAAGCGTATCGGCAAAAGAATATATAGGGTTGAAAGTTCGACAAAGAAGGTCGTTTAGAAAAATAAGAAATAGAGTAGGAGAAAGAACGGCTCGTGGATAATCTGCGAGGTAGATCGAAAACGGCTTTCAAATTCTTATTTTGAATGGTTTGAACTTTTCTTAATATAGATTTTGGCACTATTATGATACCAAACTTTACATTTTCGTTTTAAAAGCGGCAACAATTTTTTACCGCGTTTTAAAACCTTGTCACATGTATTAAAGTTATGCTTTATAACACCCATCCCTTCTTTAGTTATTTTACTTTTTTTTCGCTATAGAAATTTCTAAAAAACAAGAAAAAAAAACCACACACGCACATAAAAGAAATAACATATTGTTACGTTTTATTCCGTTTTCATAAACATTTTGTTATTTTGTTTTCTTTTATTGCAGAGTTTTAAATTAATTTAAACGATTTACTTCCTATTAATGCACGCAAAATAAACACGATGGTAACTTTGTTGACTTTACTCACTGATGAGTCAACACGTCAACTTGAAATAATTCAAGTGATGCGTAGCAAGTGATGCTTATACCGTTGTTTTAAGCTTTAGTTGTTTTTGCTTTCTGTTGTTTATCTTATTTCGTAGAATTTCCTTGTCTTGCGTGTATAAGATATTTAAGAAAACTGCGCAGTTTGTAAAAAATTATCCAAAAATATACAAAACCAAAAAAGTTATGCCCATTTGAAGGTCAAACACTTTCACTAAAAATATATTGAATTTCAGCTTCTTCTAAAACAAAGCGCGTTTTGACTACCCTATTCGAAGCTTACATTTCTGGATTTCGAGGTTCTTGTGTGTTTACTTTTATATTTAAAAACAAAACATGAAATCGGTGACACAAAAAATTGTTAATATTTTTTTTAATTGGCCTCCTCCTCGGCATTTACGTTACGTTACGGCGTTGCATTACTGTTCGATTTATTGTCAGCAACAATATTGTGAGTGACAAAATTACTTACAGCGATCTCAGAATGAGCCTGATTATGCTTAACATTTTCCAAATTTTTGTTAAAATAAATGTTAAAGGATGTGTGGGAGTGGAGGGTTACTTGTTCATATTTAATTAATTTTTTTTATTATTAAAATTTGTACTGTACATTTATATTCATTTCTGTAACTCTTTGCCTCAGCGCCCTATAGGCATTATTAAGGCAAGTTAGTATTACTTACCTTCATTTAGGTACAATGTTTGAACTTGTAGTTATAAATATAATAAATAAAGTTATAAATATAATATAGCTAGCAAACCCGGCGAACTCCGTTTCGCCACCAGATGGCTTTGTTTTTTGTAACATTTTGTTTGGGGATTAAAAGATGAAGAAAAATTATTTTTTTTGTTTTATATTTGAAAAGGAAAAATTGTATTTCATTGCACAACAGTAATGAATTCATGTCGATTACAAAAATAAAGTGGAATTTAGTTGAACTTCGCTAAGTTAAAAATGAAATTGAATCCAAAGTAAATACTGAATCGAAGCATTATACGTGTCCACAAATTATCCGTTTCATTGAAGTGCTCTTTGGCAAACCACATTTTTTGTGTTTTGGTCTGATGTTCACAACTCGTGAACACGCAACGTATAGTTGCCCATGTGAAAAACAATGATTTTCTAAATTTATCCCACAAACACTAAGCGATTGGCCTTGCGACTTGTTAATTGTCATTGCGAACGCAAGGCGAACCGGAAATTGCAATCGTTTGAAGTCAAACGGAAGATCAGTTGGAAACATTGGTATTTGAGGAATACATACATTTTCACCTGCGTACTTTCCGTTAATAATGGTTGCCTCAATCAAATTCAGCATAAGTCTTTTCACCGCAAGTCGACTACCGTTGCAAAGTCGCGGTGGATTCAAAATTCGCAATATCATAATAACTGAACCAACTTTGAGTTGCAAGTTATGTGGTGAAAACCCTAGTAACTCCAGAGAGTTCAAAATCTCCGTTGGATAATTTACTGCACCATCTGGATTTGTTATGGAATCAACGAATTTGTATGTCACCAAATCGCCATCGATTTTGATTGAATGGTGAAATTCAGTGCGTGTATATCATTATTTTTTGGGGCGAGAATTGCTCGTTGACTTAACCAAGCATAATTCTGATATTTCTCACTAATGTTTGGCAAAAACATTTTTAATAAGAGCTAATTGAGAGTCTACAAATCGGCAGAAGTCGTTGGTAAGAGTAATTAATCCAGCTGTCGCATCAACTGGGACTTCTCTATTTCCAACAGCTAACAATTGTTTGGAAAATTGTGCAGCACTTTGATCATTTTGAAGTTGAACTGTCATATTACTGGTTAGCGATAATGTTTTTACGTTATTCCAGGCAAGCATTCAATTCATCTGCAGGCATTGCACGGGGAATTACTGGGAACGTCTGCCTTAAATCGCCTGCCAACGATATCATCAAGCCGCCAAAGATGTTATTATTTCGCCGAAGATCCATCGAAGTGATTTCTTATGTGCCATTGTGCAACAATGAGCTTGCATTGCATCAACAATTTTCCCATTTCACTGTGTTTAAATTCAGCGACAACTTAAGCGCAGAATGTGCAGTACGACCGCCATCTAGAAGAGTCGCCGCAATTCCAGATGATGCTAACGCCAAAGCTATGTCACATCTTGATCGACAAGTGGCCAAAATCAATGAAATGAAGAATAGACTAACAGCATTATTGTCGACCGCTTGCATAAATGTTTCGTATACTTGTTTTTGCTGTTCATTCAGCAACGGCACATTATTTCGAACAAATTCCTGCAATGTATCAACATTGTATTGCAGCTCTCGATTTAATTCTTGGTTGAATGCATCGTGCATCGATCGATCAATCCTACTTAATTCAGTAGCTTGTTTGCAATAGTCAAGCATTGATCCTCAATCAGAATCAATCCTTCATTGCATGTTTCATTGGTTATTTGCATGTCGGGATTGTTCGTTCGAATGCGCAAGCGATGCAGATAGCTTCACATATGTCGTCTTTGTATTTGTTCCATAACTGAATTGGTTGTGAAGGGAAACATGTGGTGATGATACTTGCGAACAGCGTTTATATTTGGTACGCATTTGATGAAACAACTGAACCCGCAAGTATTAAATCCCAATGAGATTCGTTCTCCAGCAAACCCAATAGTTGACATGCTTCTCGATATGTTTCGCATTGGTGGCCATTCACAGTTTTCAAATGCGCAAATGATTTTGGTCCACCTACATTTACCAACAGCAGTCGCAAATAAAAACATTCATCATTTCTAGGATGAAAAGTATACAAGCGGCCTAGTGCACGGCACCATCTACTTAAAATGAAACGTACTTATTTTCGTGAGGGATACTCACACACCACGTGCTAGTGCCGCTGTAGTACATGCTATGTATCAGAGATGGCGCTGTATGTGAAAAATGAATTTTCCTGTTTTCCTGCTTTTCTCTTAAAATTTTTCGTGAATTTTCTTTGCTATAAACTTCACGGAGCCCGAGACCTTTTCAAGCAATGCAAAACCGTGCAAATCGCTTCGTGCGTTCTGGAGTTATAGCGTCAGAAAGGAAAACCCGACTTATTTTTATATATTGTTACGTTTATACCTTTTATAAACGTTTTGTTGTAAGTTCTTTATTGCAAAATAATTAACACCAGTTTTTAGAGTTTTTAAATTATTAACAATTTTTATTTACTTTAACTACACAAAGTTGACACAGAACAATTTACTTAAAAATGCACGTCTTCACTCACTCAGATGCTTCCCCTATTTATACTTGTCCAATTAGAATATAGAAGATGTAAGAATCTTCTACTCTCTTTGTGTGTATTTTGTTGTTGTAGGTGGTTTATTCGTGGTATAGGCGCCTGTATGTGTGTATAGTTGTTTTTATGCTGATAAGGTTTCTGCGCCGGGGCGCCGGCGTTGTACTGTTGTAGCTTGCCACGACTTTTTCTTGTTGGACCCTTGGCCGCAATGCACTGCTCGCAATTAGCTATCCATTCGGCTACAGATTGTGGGCAGCCTACGCAGTAAAATCGCTGTTTTATCTTTTCCAGTATTTTTGTTACACCCAGATGGCCGCCGCTGGGACCATTATGAAACTGCTGCATTACATCTTTTATCCGGGAACTTGGCACGACGATTAAATCCGTTGTAGTTTTTCCATCTGCACTTTCCCAATTTCGATATAAGCAACCATTTACCACTTTAAGGCTATTCCACTGAGCCCAGTATGATTTTGCCAGCGGACTTTCTGCCGAAATTTCGTTACGGTCCGGTCTTATGTTCTCTAGCTTGGCTGATATAATTTTTGACAAAATGGGATCCTCCCTTTGGGCCTCAGACCAGTCTTTTCCTGTGCCAATTTGGATTCGCCTCACATCAATGATGGACTCCTTTTCGTCGACTTTTGTACAGTGCCTGCATTCTACGTTGCATGGGCGTCTTGAAAGGGCATCTGCATTATTGTGTTTTCCGCCTTTCTTGTGCGATTTCGTGTTGTTTGCTCGTTTATTGTCCCTTGGAGGTAAAGCAGATCTTGAACTTTTCTCAACAGATCTATCATCCTCCTTTTGCGCCTCAGACCAGTCTTCGCGTGTGCCAATTTGGATACGCCTCACATCAATAATGGACTCCTTATTCTCAACCTTGTGCATTGCCTGCCTTCTATGTTGCATGGGCGCCTTGAAAGTGCGTCTGAATTATGGTGTTTTCCGTCTTTTCTGTGCGATTTCGTATTGTTTGCAGACCTTGGCGTTTTCCTAACAGATCTGCAGTTGCGCTGCCAATGTCCGACCTTACCGCAGCTAAAGCATTTTGCACGCAGCTTACTTCTTTCTTCTAGTAGCTGCTCAAGCATTTCTTTTATCTCGCTTCTTTTGACTCCGCAAATTTCCGTATCAGCCTCAAGACGTCGTACCTTATAAACTTGTGGCTTCGCGATAACTTTAGCGGTCTCCTGAGTCATCGCGTATGAGATTGTTTCGGTGAAGGATGCTTTCTGTGCTGCACAAACTGCATATTTAATATCTGGATCTCTTATGCCATTTACAAACGCTTCTATTTTGAACTGATCCAGGAATGGATGATGTTCACCTGGATAAGTAAGCTGCACAAAACGTTCAATCTCCATGGCAAAATCTTGCAGCGCCTCATTTGCCTTCTGCACCCTGCCTCGTAATTCAATTTTGTACAGTTCCCTCTTATGCTCGATGCCGTACTTGCGTTGTAAGGCCACCATTATGTCCTCATAATTATTCCTGCAGGCTCCTGGTAATCTTTCGAGGATTTCGGCAGCTGCACCTTTTAAGGCCAGAATTAGCTCAATAGGCTTTTCTTCATTGTTCCAACTATTTTAGCTGGCCACTGTTTCGAACTGGAACTTGAATACATTAAACGGTGCGCTACCGTCATAGCTCGGTGTGTTCATCCTGCTGGAGTGCTCAGAGACGATTCTCACCGGTCCTTCTCGAATATGGAGGTCGTCCATTTTCGTTTTTAGTTCATGCAATTCTCCGTCCACTTTTCTCTCCAGGCCTGACAATTTTTGGTCAAATTCGCTGACTTTCTGTTCCACAGCTTCCACTCGTTTGCCAAATATTTCTGAAATTTCTTGAAATTTCTTGTTAACCTCACAAACGAGTTTTTCTCCATTGGCTCTAGAGCTTTCTTGAATTGCATCAATTTTCGCACTGTTGGCTCTAGAGGTTTCTTGGATGACACCTAGAAGTTTGTCATTTGTGGCATCAATTTTCGCACTGTTGATTCTGGAGCTTTCCTTGATGACATCTAGAAGTTTGTCATTTGTGGCATCAATCTTCGCACTGTTGATTCTAGATCTTTCTTGAATGACACCTAGAAGTTTGTCGTTCGTGGCTTCCATTTTCGCCATCATAGCCGCAATTATTGACTCCAAGCTTGTATCGGTGTTTGCTGATGGGTTACATACCTCAACCACTTCTTTGTCTTCGAATTCGTATGTCCCAATATCGATGTTTCGCTGCTGGAGCTCATCAATCAACCTCCGTTGCAATTCCGCTTTACTTCCCGTTGTTGGCAGATTCAACTTATTCAGCTCCTTCTTTAGCTGCTCAACTTTCAGCTCTTCCAACTTCATTGTAGTAGATTTATTTTATTTTTTTTTTTGCAATCCCACTTCTGACACCAGTTGTTACGTTTATACCTTTTATAAACGTTTTGTTGTGAGCTCTTTATTGCAAAATAATTAACACCAGTTTTTAGAGTTTTTAAATTTATAACAATTTTATTTACTTTAACTACACAAAGTTGACACAGAACAATTTACTTAAAAATGCACGTCTTCACTGTAGAGGTTTAATTTACTGATTGATTGATTCCCCTATTTGTACTTGTCCAATTAGAATCTAGAAGATGTAAGAATCTTCTACTCTCTTTGTGTGTATTTTGTTGTTGTAGGTTGTTTATTCGTTTTATAGGCGCCTGTATGTCTATGTGAATAGTTGTTTTTGTTTTTATGCTGATAAGGTTTCTGCTTGGAATTTATTTCAATACATTTGTTGTTGCTTTTGTAAAAAAAAGAGTTTCTTAGAAAACTACGCAGATGATAAACAACTGTATATTTGTTGTTGTGAAATTAGTTTTTGTATTGCGCGTTTAGATGATAAGCAGCACACTTGTATTTTTTTTTCTTGCATGCCAGGCAGTTAGTAAGCGGCATATCAAATTGTAGTTGTGTGTGTGTGTAAACTTCTACGCAGTTTGTAATCAGCAGTTGTCTTTATTGCTTAATTGTTTTATTTTAAATCTTAAGCAAGACATATTTGTAACAATATTTTTTTCGTTTATTATATTTTTCCTTTTTTTATAAAATACCTTATGGGAGTATATTTCAGGCTCAAAAAAGTTTAACGTGACTTTTTGGAACTACAAAGCTTTACTAAAAATAAAGTTGAAGTTCATCATGAGCCCGATTTGGCTTTAAAACAAAAAAATGAAACACTAACTCAACGCAATACCGTTCTAGAGAATGAAAGACTTGAATATTTAGCCATTTCTTTTATTAGTAGCCTTTTGGCTGATTTAACTGCTGCTTTCCATAATCCCTCAAAATGTGGTGCTCGAGGAGGATTGAAATGAAAAGCAATGTTTTTGTTTGCACATTCCCGTTGGATTGTTTCTTGAGCTGTTTGGCTAAAAAGAGCTGATGATAATTCCGCTAGTTGGTTTTTTGCCCCGACAAAGTTTGTTGCGTTGTCACAATATAGATGTTGGCAGTGACCTCTGCGACTGGTGAATCGTTTTAGTGCCCCGAGAAAAGCATATGTTGTAAGGTTGGTAACGGCTTTCGTAGCGAAGCAGCAGAATACTGCGATATACGCCTTTTAGGGTCGCTTTCTCCAGTTTTAAAGTGAACCCAAATTGGACCACAATAGCCGACCCCGGCATGTATAAATGGTCTTGCTGGAGTTACCCTCGGTGCAGGCAAATTTCCCATTATCTGCTGCAGAAATTTAGGTTCTGATTTTGCGCAATTTACACACTTGTGGATGGTTTCTCGTGCTAAATATTTTCCCTTGATGGGCCAAAACCGTTGTCGGACGTTTGCAAGGAGCCTGGGCTCCACAATGCTTATTCTTGTTATGGATTGAATTAAATATTAGTTTGCTGATTATATCATTAGATAGGAGGAGCATTGGGTGCCTTGTATCGAATGGTAACGGGGACTCTTCTAGTCTTCCTCCGACTCTCAAAATCCTATTTTCATCTAAAAAAGGGGATAGAGCCTTGATCGAGCTTGACGCCAAAAGTTCGTTGCGTTTTTGCAACTGTTTGATGTCTTCTGCGAATGCCGGGGTCGTGCTCTCTTGGATTACCGTTATTCGGTTTGTGACGAATGTGTGCAACGAAGATGATCGTGAATTTATCCATGTTAAGACGATTTTGGGATCGGACCAGTAGAATGTTGGCGTTGCATTCATGTCCAGATCTTGTTTAACCTTTGCAGCCAAGGTGGCACCCAACTGGACAGCACATAATTCCAGCCTGGGCAGTGTTTGTTGCTTCAGCGGGGATATACGGGTTTTCGCACAAAGCAAGTATACCATAACTGGGTGATTTGGCCCGACTGTTCTGAGATAGATTGCGGGACCGTACGCCTTTTCTGAGGCATCTGTAAAAAACATGAATTTGCGTATTGCGAGGAATCGATCCTTTATATATGTGTCGATGTGCTCGAAAGGTTTCGAGTTCATTCAGATTACTTCGAAAATTTCGCCAGCGTGAGTCAAATTCTGACGGCACCGCTTCATCCCATGACAAATTCAAGTTCTATAATTCCTGAATGAACATCTTTGCTTTAACAATTCCTGCGACAGGAGTCCGAGTGAATTAAATATGCGGGCTACATCTGAGGTGACTGTCCCTTTCGTCACAGCTTTGATTGGTTGTATATTAACCTTAATCTTGAGTAGATCCTCCTTGGGTCGCCAAACCAACCCTAGAGTTTTTGTGTAGTCGGTTTCCTCTGTAGAGAAGTCAAGACTAACTTCCTGATCATCATTGGGGATATTCCGGAGTAGTTGGATATGATTGGCGCACCATTTTCGCAAGTGAAACCCGTATTTTGACATGAACTGTCGTAGCTGACTTGAATTTCCAGGGCTGTGTTCAAGCTATCGGCTCCACCCAACCCATCATCCACATAGAAGTTCTTTTCCAAGAAGCTGGCTGCTAACGGAAACTGGTTCAGAAACATTACTTCTCCACAGGACTATTTGGTACTGTCGATCGTTAGGATGAATCAATATTTGTCGGTACATTTTTTCTATATCGGTTGTAAACGCAAACCGTGGAAGCCGAAATCGCAGGAGAACCGTAAACAGCTCATTTTGTAGTGGTGGTCCGATGTGCAGAATATCATTCAACGATTTCCCTAACGAGGTTTTTGCTGAAGCATCAAACACCACCCGAAGTTTAGTGGTGCTGCTGTCAGGCGCAAAATGCAATGGTGAGGAATAAAGTATTTAGACCCCTCTACTTTATCGATGTTGATTCTTCACATATACCTCATTGTTTTATACTCCTCCATGAATTGGATGTATTGATTTTTTCTGGAAACATCTTTTGTTAGTCGTCGTTCCGAGCTGAGGAAGCGGTTGAACGCGATCTGATGTGAGGCACCTAAGGAAGATGGTTCCGTGCAGAATGGAAGTCGCACGATGAACCTTCCATCCTTGTTACGCGTGGTGTTTTGATTGAAATATGTCTCACATTGCGCATTATAGGAAGATAATTGGTGCTTTGTGCTCTCAATCTTCTCAAGTTTCCAGAATCGTTCAATCGCCGTATTCAGGTTCTCCTCCTCAGTCAAGGTCCCGTATAGTGCTGACGAGAGTTGTTCCCCAGATATTATCCAGCCGAAGGTAGTATTTTGTAAGATTGGAAGGTCGTCACCAAGTTTAATTTGCCCGATTGCAAGTATTTGATGGTAGTATTCAGCTCCCAACAGAATGTCTGTTTTCTCCGAACGGTTAAAATTTGGATCCGCCAATGCTACATTGCTGGGAATCGCCCAAATTTTTCAAATTGTTAATAACTTTTTGTTGTTATAAAATTAATTCCTGAAAAAGCTATCCAGAGGAAAGCGAAATATTGAAAAAATATAGTTAAAAGATTATAACATATTTATTTAATATTAGAATTTTTATTTAAATTAACTTATTAATCCGGTTTTATATTCTCTTATATTTAATTAAAGATGTGATCAACTTCAAACCGAACTAAGTAAATGGAAAAATTTTAACGAGACTGCTGAGAAGAAAATTGCCAAATATGAGAAGGAATTGGCTGAGTTAAAGAAAACCAAAGAAAAATTGGAAATAGAAAATCGTGAATTATTGGAAGCTCTGAACGACATAGAAAAAAGAATTGCAAAATTAGAAAAATCGTTAAAAAGCGCAGAACGTTTACAAGAAGAGCATTCTGAAAAAACATCAAAAGTACAACAGGAAAACGAGCAACTCAAAAACCAACTTTTGGAAATACGAAGAAACTATGAAGATTTGCAGCAGAAATGCAAATCATTTGCGCATTGCATCGCAAAAAATGGTTGAAGATAATATGAAGTTATCCAAATTACTTAGGCCACCAGTTGCAAATCGTACTCCATCCAAACAACACATCAGCGTATCAAATCGTACTCGCACCTCTACTAACGGTTCACCAGGTTCTGGCGTTATAACCAACAGCAAATTGACTACGAAAAACTTACCCGTTATTATATAAGTCTTATTCCTTTTTTATATTTTTAATTTATTGTTTTATTTTGTGTTTATTATTTACAAAAAACAAAAAATAGATTTTATATTGGTGTTAGACTTTGCTTAATTTGTAGTATATTAATAAATTTATTTTTCATGTTAAAAACCTTTAATAATAAAAAAAAAACTTAAAATTACTTTTGTTAATTCCAAGTTTGTATTTATTTGTCTTGTAAATTGATTTATGAATTTTTCCCAGTAATAACACAGAGAGAGATAGAGAGAGAGAGAGAGAGAGAGTGGAAGAGAGACGTCATAACGCTTTGCTTTTATTTTAACTTTCACTTCTTAATTTAAAAGAAATATTTTTAATAATGTTATTGATTTTTTTTCTTATTAATTAATGCAATTTTTTTACTATTTAATATTAATTTTATATGTTATAGCAATTCATCGATTTAAAAATAAAAATTATTTCCAAGCAATTTTTGCATAAATAATTTGTTTTAAAATATATATTGAAATGAAATTATTTATTTTTGTGTTTTTTTAAATTAAAAAAAACGATGGAAACTTATCAAACTGTTTAAAATAAAAACTCGTTTTCAAATTCATTGATTTCCATTACATAGCTGAATGTTATTTAATAATAATTATTTTTGTCAAAAGCGTTCGTATTAAGCATGATTTAAAAAAAATCTTATGAAATGTTCTAAAGTATTATCCTTTGTGGTGTTGTCGCATAAATAAGGACAAATAAATCATCTTAAAATTGTTTTTAATAATTTTGTGAAATAAATGAAAATCTTTTACATCATTTTAAATTTAAATATTTATTTAGTCAAATAAAGACTTAAAAGCCCGTCGTGTTAACTGCCTGCCAGTAGACCTTTGAAAGCATATTGTATAAAAATACTGCCCTTGGTAGGAAAACATCTTGATATAATATGCAATAAAAACTTTAAGAAATATTTTTAAGGATTTTTTTAATATGTACGAAAATAATATTTTGTTATGCTTTTTTTAATTTAAAATATAAAAACTTACGTCGAGCTTGATTAAAATATTAAACTATTTAATGTTAATAGTTATTATAATTTGATTTTTTTAATATTTTATAAATAATTTTTTGTTAAAGCAAAATTTCTTTATACATACAAAGTTAATTTTTGTTTTCAATATTTCGCCACAACATTGTGTGGCATCTCTAGTTAAAGAAAAGTTTATATACACAATTTAACAAGTCAATTAAAAAATTAAGAACGGTTGCTAATTTGATTTAATTTTTATATAAAAACCTTTTGCTTCAACAGAAAATTATTATTATAATTTAAAATTATTTCTATACTAAACTTTATTTTAAAATACACTGTTGAGCAATAGTTATATAGATATGCTTTCCCCCACAGTAAAAAATTTAAAATATTTTAGGAGAATATTATCAGCAATGGAATTCCCTTCCCAATCATTTGTTCCCAGGAAAAAACTCCACTTATTCTAATCTCCCAGGGGACAAGAATAAATGGGAGGAAATCAGATTTAGCTAGTTGGTTTTTGACATTTTAATTTAATAATAAAGACAATTTTTGTTAAATAGGTTGGTGTAAATTCAATTTGTTTTGTTTATGGTTCTTTAGATCCACTACTGCCTCCTTAATGGTATCAACCAAAAACCTTTGAATGTCAATACCAGCTAAAAGAAAATCGGAAGCAGTTTCTTTTGTCAACCATATCATTATCGATTCGTATTTGTATCCTCTATCGAACGTATATAGCCTTATATGTGCACGCGGAATAGTTTTTGAGTTATTAATGAAAAACCAAAAAAAAATGACGATTTTTTAACAATTTGAGAAGTTTGCTGCCTTATAACTTTTTCCGAAAAGTCTTTTTAGAAACAGGATATATCACTATCGGTCTGTCGCAAAGGCGACTTTATATCTTTAAAAATACGGTTGTCTCACAGGTGACTTTATTTTCTTTATAAAAGATCGTTTGTCTCACAGGCTAATTTTTTTAGTTAAAAAATACGGTCTGTCTCACAGGCCGTCTGTATCATAGGTGACTTAATTTTCTTTAGAAAAGATCGTCTGTCTCACAGGCGAAATTTTTTTTTTTAATACGGTCTGTCTCACAGCCGAATTTATTTTCTTAAAAAAATTCCGTCTGTATCATAGGTGACTTTATTTTCTTTAGAAAAGATCGTTTGTCCCACAGGTGATTTTTTTTGTTTTTAATACGACCTATCTCACAGGCGACTTTATATCTTTAAAAATACGGTTGTCTCACAGGTGACTTTATTTTTTTTAGAAAAGATCGTCTGTCTCACAGGCGACTTTTTTTCCTTAAAAAACACGGTCTGTCAATATACGCCTGTACCTCCGTAAATAAGAGGAATATCCCAAAAATAATAATAATAATAATGATAATAATAATAATGATAATGATAATAATAATAATGATAATAATAATGATAATAATGATAATAATAATAATGATAATTTTTTTTTTTTTTTTTTGGGGGAGAAAGGAGGTAAAAATGCATTTATGCATTCACAGAAGGTCGTCACCAGCTGTGATATGTCGGGCTCCCACAGTTGGAAAACCGACTAAAAAAACCCCCTTACTTTCTCGGGATATGTCGTCCACCTCGGCACCGCCTTCGCATTACTTCGAGGTGGATCCCGTTCACAGTGCCTTAGTGCACCAGCGTCCAAATGCCTGCGTCCAGGCCCCCGTTTGTTCTGCCTTCTGCAGCTTTCGTCCTTCCGTTGTCCCGGTTATCCGCCCAGGACTTGGTCATCCGTGCTGTGCGCCGTATCTCTCCAATGTTGTTCCGTTGTGACGGTTGCTCCACGCTCAGAGCTTTGGGCTCCATCTAGGTCTATCTTCTTCGCCCGGAGCACGCACTCGCAAAATCTTGCCACATTGTTCCAGGTTTCCGCGCCACTAAGCATTGTGTCCACTATAGTGTCAGCCGTTACTGCACCAATTTGCATTGTCAGCTGTTCGCGGCTGGTCGACCATCGTTGGCACGTAAAAAACGTGTGCTCCGCGTCATCCACTGTTTCCGTCTCCTCATACAGACAATACGGCGTCGTACATTTCCGCATCCTATGTAGGTAGCTCCTGAAGTAGCCATGTCCAGAGAACATCTGCGTCAGGTAGTAGTTGACATCTCCATGTTTTCTCTCTATCCACTTCCGGATATCGGGGATGAGTTTGGCCGTCCATCTAGCCTGTTCACTCTCATCCCATCTGGCCTGCCACTTTACAAACGTATCTCGTCTAAAATCTGAAAGAATTTCAACATCCGCAGAATTTCCACGTCTGATGGCGAAGGCCCTTGCGCGCTCTTCCGCCTGTAGGTCTATCGGTATCATCCCGGCTATCACGTAAGCGGCGGATGCCGATACCGTCCGATAGGCCGAAGCTACCCGTAGTGCTGCACTCCTCTGCACCGCAAGTAGTGCGTTTGCCCGACTCTTAACCCCTAAGGTTTTCGCCCATATTTCGCAACCATAAAGTAAGATGCTGTTGCAAGCCTCCATCAGGAGTTTCCGTCTGCACGCCAGGGGTTCCCCGATGTTCGCCATTAACCTGCTTAGCTGTATGGTTATCCTCGTCGATTTCTCTGCGGCGTATTTTATTTGATGCAAATATGTCAGTTTGGGATCCAGCCTTATTCCGAGATATTTGACACATGTTTTCGTAGTAAGTATGACATTTATGAGTCGCATCTCAACCTTAGTCGGAATGTGTCTCCTAGTCATCAATAACAGTTCCGTCTTGTGCATGGCCAGTTCGAGACCGTGTGAATCCATCCAAGCTTTAGTTCTTATAACCACCTGCTGGAGTTTTCTCCGAGCATGATCCGTGTTCCTGGCCACGATAACCGCAGCGATGTCATCTGCGTAACCAATCAAGAATGTATGCTCAGGCATCTCAATCCCAAGAATATCATCATAGATTATATTCCACAGATCCGGACCCAATATGGATCCCTGTGCCGCTCCCGAGGTGATTTGGAGTCTTCTTGGGCCCGTGTCGGTATGGTAAACCAGGACTCTGTCAGTCAGGTAACTCCTTATTATCCGCATGAGGTATCCTGGTACGGAAGATCTGTTCCTAAGTGTTCCCAGCACATCTGACCATCTCAGGCTATTAAAAGCGTTCTTCACATCGAATGTTGCCAGCAAGACTGTGGGTCTTGTGGTGTTGTTACCTCGTTTGGAGAGCTCAGCGACGTTGGCTATTTCCATTACCGCGTCCATAGTGGATTTACCAGGGCGGAAGCCATATTGCCGTCGGGATAAACCTCCTCCTCTGCGAATAGCTTCTTCCAGTCGTACTTTCAGCAACCGCTCGAATAGTTTCCAAGCCGTATCCAACATGCAGAGTGGCCTGTATGTGGACGGGGAGTCCGTAGGCCCTCTTCCTTTGCTTATAAGCACTAGCCTCTGCCGCTTCCAAGGCTGAGGAAAGACACCATCTCTTAGGCAGCTGTTATACATCCGTAGGAGCAGCTCCGGCTGTGCAGCTGCGACTTCTTTCAAAACCTCCGCCGGTATGCCGTCCAGGCCAGGCGCTCTCTTGTTCCTAAGGCCGCAGGCGGCCAATTTCAGCTCTTCTACCGTGAACGGAGTATGCTCTTCCAACTCTCCCGTGTCGATGGCTATCCCCGAGAGGTCATGTTCTGGAAATAGTGTCCTCACAATATTAGTCATTGTCCTATCAGCCATATCGTGTACCGGGCTTTTTGTCCCAAGCTTCTTCATTACTATCTTGTAGCCAAGTCCCCATGGATCATTTTTTATATCGTTCCGCAGTTCTTCGAATTTCCTCTTCTTTTCCATCTTTATAGCCTTGTTAAGTAATTTCCTTGCCTCCCTGTAGTCCTCATGCTCTGACTCAGCAGTGCCCTTGCGTTTAGCCCTCGTGTATCTGCGTCTGCTGCGCAGGCAGTTACTCCGTAGTTCCGCTATGATATTGTTCCACCAGTACACCGTTTTTCTCCTTGCGTGGCCAGCTCCCATTTTTGGCATGGCCTTGTTACATCCCGCTCGGATAATATCCATTACCTTGCCAGTTATAGCACTGGAATCTCCTCTAATTGCCGTATGCTCCATTTGGCTGTTGATCTCAGTTATTAGTGCAGACGTGTCCAGCCTATTGGCGTTCCACTTGCGAGTAGTCCTGTCCGTGTCACTCGGCCTTGTGTTGTTATTCGTCCGAAGCGAGTACGAGATATACTGGTGGTCGCTAGCCGTGTATATTTCGAGTACCTTCCAATTCACAATCCTGCCGGCTATTCTTTCCGTTACTAGTGACATATCAGGTATTGTGCCCTCACAACCTGGTCGCCTAAAGGTGGGGACGTTACCGACATTGGCGTTAACCAAACCAGTTCTGGCTGCCATCTGGATTATCCTTCTTCCTCTCGAATTAGTTGTCCGCATACCCCAATCCACAGCCCTAGAGTTAACATCGCCCGCAACTATGAGGGCTCCTCTGGAATCCCTTATCGTGTCCTCTATCGCATCGACTTTTGTTTGAAAGGCTCCTATATCGCCGCTAGGGGTGAGATAACAGCTTACAACAGTGACCTCATTCAGCTGCACCCACACATGACCATCTCCGCTGCCAGAATCTCAGACACAAAATGCTCCATTGTTAGGTATCCATATGGCCGCCGTCTTCGTGCTATCTTCAAACCATAAGCCGTTGTTCTTCCTCGCGTATTGTTCGCTGATTATAACAATGTCCGCTCTCTGCTCGATGATAATCTGCGGCAGGAGGGCATCAGCGGTAATACTTCTGTGGAGATTCGCCTGGAGTAGTCGTATCATTTTCGTTCAGTGAGTCTTTTGTAAGCCGCACAGCGGATCGAGCCAGGTATATGGTCGGTGGCATTGCAGCCCTCCTCTACACAAAGGCAACACTTGGGAGAATTCTTACATTCATTCATCTTGTGGCCAGTGGCACCACATCGTACGCAAAGGCCCTGTCCGCCTCTGTCGGGGCCCTTACCATTCGCCCTCACATGTCCCAGACCGAAACATTTGTAGCATCGTTTAATGATAATAATAATAATGATAATAATAATAATGATAATAATAATAATAATAATGATAATAATAATAATGATAATAATAATAATGATTATAATAATAATAATAATGA
This sequence comes from Trichopoda pennipes, assembly GCA_030448955.1. Taxonomy (NCBI): domain Eukaryota; kingdom Metazoa; phylum Arthropoda; class Insecta; order Diptera; family Tachinidae; genus Trichopoda; species Trichopoda pennipes. Next base: position 264,678 of record JASKUP010000103.1, read on the forward strand.
TAATAATGATAATAATAATAATGATAATAATAATAATAATGACGATTTTTTAAAAATTTTAAAAGTTTGCTGCTTTATAACTTTTTTTGTACAGTCTTTGCGGAAATAAGCCATATCACTATCGATTGGTATTATTGGTATATTATCCTCTATCGAACGTATATAGCCGCATATGGGCACGCGGAATAGTTTTTGAGTTATTAATGAAAAACAAAAAAAAAATGACGATTTTTTAACAATTTGAGAAGTTTGCTGCCTTATAACTTTTTCCGAAAAGTCTTTTTAGAAACAGGATATATCACTATCGATTTGTATTTTTATCCTCTATCGATTGTATATAGTGCTATTTGTGCACGCGGAATGGTTATCGAGTTATTGATGGAAAACTGAAATCACAAATGTTTAAAATAACTCCAAATAATTTAAACTCCAGTGCTTTCGTTTATTCACTAAAAAAAGTGACAACTGTAAAATCTGATTCTGTGGTCTACAAGCTTTTTATTTTATATCTTTTAATTAAAATACAATTAAAAAAAATTTTTCTACAGGATTAGTTTTTCGTGTAGAGTTAAATACATAAATTTACAATTGAAGAAACTTGAAAAATAATTTATGTTTCGAGGAACAAATAAAACTTGATTTTTTTATACAGCTAAGGATAGTCCTTGTAACATTTTTTATGTAGATATGCTTCTTAAGCATCAAAATAGTTCTGTTAGCATTATGTTTTTCAGTAAATTAATTGGAGTTTTTTGTTTAAAGAAACAAATGTGGAAACTAAAATTTCTTTAAGTCTATTTCGCCTAAATTTGCCTAGAAATGCATTTTATTCTGCTCATTTCTGTTCTCTTTACAGTTATATGAAGTCTTTCAGATAACAAAAACAATTATTGTGAAGCATTTTAAAATTTGCCGTATAATCGCTTAATGTCATTTCTATAACTAACACATTGGCAGCATCGTACTGCAATGCCCCTATTTTTGTTTTTTTTTTTCATTACTCCCACTGATTTACTTTTTCTTTTTGCTTGTTGAGTGGTTCTATTTTTTTTTTGTGTCATTGAATGATGTGTTTGACCGAATTTACATTGACAAATTTCAAATGTCGAATTTCAGCGACAAAAGTTGCACAATGTAAATTCGGTCAAAGAAATAGAAAAAGTAGCTAAAATTAAATACCTCGGTTTTATAATCGATAAAGACTAAAACTAAAGGAACACATCGATTATATATGTAAGAAAATTGAGAGGAAAATTGTTTTTTTTTTCTTTAACGGGTTAGAAATAAAATATCTCAAATAACACCAATACATATGTATAACGCAATAATAAAACCACACTTTGATAGCACATATGCAGCTCAACAACATAAAAAGAAAGATTGCAAAGACTACAAAATAAAGCTATGCGTTCAATACTAAAATGTAATATATACACTCCAATTAAACTAATGCTGGACACACTGAAATGGTTAAATATTCATCAAAGACTGAAATTTAACACACTCCATTTCATTTAGATTATGAGAATGGGAATCACACCGGATTGTTTTACAGAACAACTTGGCTATGTGGGGAAAGTACAACCATACAGCCTTAGGAACACTGAAAATTTCCGACTATCAAGGGTAACAACAAGAACAGCAATGCAACGATCTCTGTTCTTTAAAGGACTTAAAGTATACAATTTGTTACCAAATGATATAAAAACTGAAAGAAATATTAATATAAGTAGGAGAAAAATTACACAATTTGTGAAAAATAACATAGTCAATCATATTTAGTAAGGAGAAAATAATTATGTATGTGAAATTTGTAAATTATTATAAATACTACTAAATAAACAACTAAACTAACAAAAATAAGTTGTTTTTAACATTTATGATTTCAGTTTTCTATTAATAAGTCGATAACCATTTCGCGTGCACTATGTGCGATCGATAGAGGATAAAATACGAATCGATAATGATATATCCTATTTCTAAAAAGACTTTACAGAAAAAGTTTAAAGGCAGCAAACTTTTTAAATTGTTAAAGAATCGTCAAATTTTTTTGGTTTTTCATTAAGATAGAGAATAAAAATGCAAATCGATAGTGATATAGCTTATTTCTGCAAAGACTGTACGGAAAAAGTTATAAAGCAGCAAACTTTTGAAATTTTAAAAAAATCGTCATTTCTTTTTGGTTTTTCATTAATAACTATGCATATGCTAGCTTAGGCTAATGCCAACAATTGAACAAAAAGTCTGTCAGATGCTTAAGCAAATCATTGAAGCCTTTAGGTGGCTATACTGTATTTACATGAATATAGAAAATATTATGCACAGTTGGATATTTGTTCTATTCGTACTTTTGCAAAAAATAAATTCTTTCTAACAAATGAAATTTATTCACCATAAGGCGTTTAATAATTATATTTTGTATGCTTAATTCTATCCTTATACAAATTTCAAATTGTTTTTTAACATTTTAAAGGTGCCCCTGTAGGCTAGTAGGTAGTGTACTAGCTTGTTAATATGGGGGTTGTGGGTTCGATTCCCAACGAAGACCTTGGTTTTTTTTCACTACAAAAATAAAAATTGACTGTCGGTGGGGCTGCTCAGTGATGAAGGCATAGTCACTGGTCGCTGTGCTGTCTTTATACTGCAGTTAATTTCCGACTATCCTTCTACTTTCACCACCTGTTTCATCTCTTTCCTATCCGTTTTCTATAGAATGTAGCACAGTACTTGCCTAAATAGCCATTGTTGCCTGAAGTGCTACTTCTCTCCAAAAGTACTAAAAACTGTAACTGTGTGCATCATTGAATTTATAAAGATTAAAATATAAAATTTTGTTGCAAATTGTATGGTAAAAAATTGGAAAAGAAATTTAAATGTTTAAAGGCCCTTAATTTATTAAACTCCAAGGTTGAGTCTAGTTCTTTAACGTTATCAGGATTACTACAAAATAAAGATTCACATTGTAAAAAAGAAAAAATTCATATTCAATACAAATGCTTTTACCGGCGGGGTGCGACAGAACCCATTCCACTGCATTATAAAGCTTCCATCCTCTTTATTTCCTTGCAGAAAAGATCCCGTAGAAACTTCCATCTTCGACTTTATATAATTCATACCAGTATGAAAATGAAATATGAAATCAAAATTCTTCAAGGTATTACCATTTTTACTGCATTTTTCTGTTACTTCTTTCAATGCTCGTTCCTTTGAATTACCGTTATAATAAAACGCGTCTCTTTTGTCATATAAGCAATTTTTTCTTTCTATGTGTTCTATTAAATTAAAAAAAAAAAAATATTTTTTTGCTTTCGTCCTCCATTGCAATTTGTTTACTAATGTATCTATAACACAATGCACAATGCAAAATCAGCTGTTTACGTACGAAATGTGCGATCAGTTTCGTACTTTGCTTAAGCAAATGATATTTGACAAAACTTGACGAAAAGCTTTGTTAAGTACATTATAGTTTGCCACATATGATTATTAGGTATTTGCACAGTTGCTTAAGTTGCCTTAAGCCAGCATATGCATATTATAGTTGGGCCTAACGGAATTAGCACATAACAAATAATCAACAAGTTTTCTCAAAAAAAAGGTACAAATATCGTGCTGTTTGTTTTAGGATTTATTTCTTTTGATATAGTATCGTTATTTTTGGTCATTTACCATTTGTTGTTATTTTTCATTTATTGCCTAATTTACAAAACTTTTTACACACTTTTGTTTTAATGACGTTGGTACTAAAATATTGAAAATAAAACTTCTTTAATTTTTATATAAATACTGTGCATTAAAAAAAATTGTAAAATATTAAAAAGGTTAATTAACTATATTTAAAATTATTGTTCGATTATTATTTTTATTCGACCTTTTATTTCTTAATAAAATATGTAATAGTCTCTTTAACGGTCTTTTTAATAAAATTTAACAGCATATTTTTTCCCTTGGAAAGCTTCTTCGGAAAATTATTTTTAATATAAACAAAAATTATTAGCAATTCAAAAAAATTTTTGAAAACAAAAAAGACCGTTAAAAAGATTAATACATATATAACTAAAATTTTTTAAATATTTTCTATTCAAACTAGTAGCATATATACATACATATATATATATATATATATATATATATATATATATATATATATATATATTGTTACGGATGTGTCTTGCTTAAGTTTTAAAATAAAATAACTAAGCAGGGCTTACGAACTGCGTGGCTTGCAAAAACAAATTTAAGGCACAAGAACAAAACTTCTAGTTACAAACTGCGTAGAAATTTTATAAACGTAACAACAATAATTTGATATGCTGTTTACTAACTGCGTGGCATGCAAGACAAAAACAAATTTCCGTTTACTAACTGCGTAGAAATTTTATACGCGCAAGACAACAACAAACATGTATGCTTTTTACCATCTGCGTAGTTTTCTAAGAAACCTTTTCTACACGAGACAACAACAAATCTCTTAAAATAAATACCAAGAAGAAACTAGTTAAGGAACACTACAACCTCAAGGTTATTTGTAAAAACAAAGATATAAAACATACTTTAAGACACAAACATTAGCTGTAATAAAATAAAGATTATTTGTAATAAAACACAACCAAGCATGTGAAAAGTTATTTGTAATTGTAATCGAAATAAAGATAAAAATATTTTAGAACAAAGACATTCATTTCAGGGAAATATCAAATGTAAACATATTTTAGAGATAAGAAAATATCAAAACACATTTTTTAGTAAACATAATTTACAAACAAACAACCCAAGAAAAGAGCATGTTAATAAACATAACATAAAGAATGTACATTTTCATAACTAACCCTAGTTTAAGCAAACAGGTACTAAAACTTAACATTATATAAAAAGATTATTTTTAAAACGCGGGACAGTCTAAAATTGTACACGAGTCTCAATTAACATAAGTATTAAGTAAGTGTAGTTTAGATTCTTTAAAGAAATAAATAAAGAAAGCGCATAGTCGCTTAAGAAATTATTTTTTTAAAATATAAAAATAGAGAAATCTCTAACTGGCGATGATGCCAGGAGGATAATATACTTTTATCCTTATAACGAGCGGACCGAAGCATCCTTGTCGCAGCAAGGAAGAATCCTTCATAATAAAAGGATTGTAAAATATATACATAGTGAGACTAATTCACATAGTGAAGAAAAAAAAGTGTAGTGAACAAATTTATGAGCAGAAAAAAAAACTGATCTTTGACCAACGGAGAAATATTGTTATTGAAGAAGAAATGACACAAGCTGACCTAAGTACAATGATCCAGCAAATGGCTAGACTACAAATAATGTTACAAAATATTCAGGAAGAAAATAGAACGCTGAAAGAAAGATTGGATCAAATACCAATCAACCCTGTAATAAATTGAGAGATGTTGTGTTCTTTACTTCATCATGGTCTGATAATGACTGCTTTATTGGAAAACAAATGACAGAATGTATGTCATCAAAGTATATCTTAGACTAAGTAGAAGGAGAGAGCTTTTAGACATTTAAGTGTTATAATATACAGGGTAGTTACAAAATACATATCTTATTACATCTCCCCTTTTAAGTTATTATTTATTATAAATTCATATAAAATATTCTTCTTTTCTTTCACATCAAATTTAATACATTTTTAATTCATTTTTCATAGTGAAATTTAACATATGATATAGACTTAAAATAAAATTGAATTTTATTTGCGTTTTCTTAAAAAATATGAATTTCTGCGGTATTCCACGCCATCTTTATCAATAATATACGATCGAGGAGTTTTATGTTTTTGTATTACTTTTGCTTCTTGCCAATGTTTATCATCTTTTACCCATATCTTTTCCCCCTTTGCAAATTCATCTTTTTGTTTTGAATTTTGATCGTGATATTTTTTGTTGTACTTGTTATTTTGTTCAATTGTTGCTTTTACTTTACTATTATTATTATTATAGAAAAATAAATTTTTTGATGGGACTAAAGTTCTTGTGCTCCTGCCCATTAATATTTGAGATGGAGATAAATTAGAATTTTTTATAGGAGAATTTCGATATTCTAAAAGAGCAAGCCAAATATTACTCTTTTCTGCTTTTGTTTTCATAACAAGTTTTTTCGCTATTTGTACCATTTTTTCTGCGAAACCGTTTGATCTTGGATATCGGGGACTAGTTGTTGTTACTTTAATATCTAATTTTTTAGCCCATTGTACAAATTCATATGATCCAAAAGGAACATTGTCAGCTATTATTTCTTTAGGTAATCCATGACATGAAAATAGAACATCTAATTTTTGAGTTACTGCTGAAGCAGTTTTCTTATTTAGAGGTATAATATCTAAATATTTTGAAAAATAATCACCTACAACTAAAAAAATCTCCTTCGATATTTCCATAATATCCATTCCTAATTTTTCATATGGCAAATCCGGTACTTTATGATTTATCAATGGCTCTTTAATATTAGAATATCTAAATCTTTGACAAATTTTACAGTTGTCAATCATCAATTCAATATCGTTGTTCATAGACGGCCAATAAAGAATTTGTTTAGCTCTACTTTTAGTCTTTTCGTACCCTAAATGTGGTTTATGAAGTTCAATTAATATGTCTTTTGTTAAGCTTTTAGGTAGATAAATCCTATCTTCAAAAAATACAAGGTTATCTTCAACAAATAGATTTGATTTTAATTTCCATAGAAATCTCAACTGTTCAGGTAATCTGTTTTTTTCTTTTGGCCAACCATTATTACAGTATTTAATTATGTTGCTCAAAATTTTGTCGTTTTGAGTTTCCTTTTGAATTAAATTTTTCCTATCCTCACTGACATTTATGGAATGTATCATTTCTCCTAAACCCTTTATTTCTTCTACAGAAGTTGATTTTTTATCAAAACTTCGTGACAACCAGTCTGCCAGATACATGTATTTACCAGGTAAATAACTAAGATTCAATTTGTATTTTTCCAATTTTAATTTCATTCGTCGTAATTTCATTGATGGTATTTTATTATAATCTTTATTCATAATTCCTAACAGAGGTTTGTGATCTGTCACAATTTTAACATTTTGTCCATATATATAATCATGGTACTTATCACACGCAAAAACTATTGCCAACATCTCTTTTTCGATTTGTGCATACCGAGTTTCTGCATCTGATAGACTACGGGACGCAAAACAAACTGGTCGATTTTCTTGCATTAATGCACAGCCTAACCCATTTTTTGACGCATCCGTTTGAATTACTATTTGTTTTGTGTGATCAAATGGTTTTAAAGAAGGAGCTTTTAATATTAAATTTTTAATAGATTTCAAACTATTTTCATGAACAGTTGTCCAATTAAAAACAATTGAATTTTTCATTAATTCTCTCAACGGATTACTGACCTCCGCAAGGTTAGGAATAAAATCTCTCAAGTAATTTATAAAACCCATAAGACGTTGCAACTCTTTTTTACACTTTGGAGCTCCTATATCTTCAATTCCCTTTAGTCTGTTTTTATCACACTCTATACCATCTCCAGAAATTTTGTGACCTAAAAACATAACCTCGTTCCGTTTCCATTGTATTTTATTCCAATTAAATTTTACATTATGTTTTAACGCTCTTTCCATTAATTCGCTCACTGTTTTATCATGCTCTTTTTCATTCTCTGCGACTACCAAAATGTCATCTATATAAATAATTATATTGTCAATGCCTGCAAAATTCTCTTCATTAATTTTTTGGAAAGCTTCTGGAGCTATTTTAATTCCAAATGGAAGCCTTTTAAATCTATAACAACCAAATGGTGTGCTAAACGTACAAAGTTCTTTTGATTTTTCACTCAAAGCAACTTGCCAAAATCCGTCTTTTAGATCAAAGACTGAAAAAAATTTTTTATTCACTAATTTAGGCTTAATTTGTTCAAATTTTGGGATTTCATAAAAATTATCCCTAATAGCCAAGTTCAATTCCCTTGGATCCATACAAATTCTTAAAGATTTATTAGGCTTTTCTACAACAACTAAATTCGAAATCCAAGAACCCGGGTTTTCGCATTTTTCTATAATGTCATTCGTACACATTCTATCAAGAGTAAGTTTAAGAGGCTCTCTGAGCGTTAACAGAATTCTCCTTGCTGGTTTAGCAACCGGAATCACATTATTTTTTAATTCTATTGTAAAATTATCTTTTATACAACCGATTCCCCGAAAAAGTTCTTCATATTTAGTTTTTAAGATATTTTCATTTAATTCAATATTAAAAATTCTTTTAATTAATTTCAAATCAACGCAAGATTGTAAACCCAAAATTGGTATATTATTGATATCAGATGTTACATAAAAATTTAATTTAGTCATGTGCTGTTTAACATTGCAATTCAGATTTATGACACCTATAATCGGAATTTTTGTTCCATTATAAGCAACTAATCTGTCACTACAATTTTGAACATACGTTTTCATGCCTATTTTTTCAACATATTTAAATGGCAAAACATTTATGGAAGCTCCCGTATCCAATTTAAATTTAATATTTTCATTTCCTATTTGAATGTTTTCATACCATGTATCACAATTATGATTAGATAATATTGAATCAAGATATAAGCTGGAATTACTATCAAAAGTGTTTAATTTTACTTCTTGTACATTTTTAAATTTACAAACATTAGCAAAATGATTTTTACGTTTGCAAATTTTACACATTTTACCAAAAGCAGGGCATTTGCCTTTAACATGTTTATTACCACAATATGTACAATTGAAAATACCTGTTTTACTTTCTGATTTATCCTGTGTATTCCTTGGGTCATGTTGATTCTTGAAACTTTCTTTTCCCTTACTTTTCTTCATAAAATTCACCACTTCCCGGCTTCCTTGCAATGTAACCATCTGTTGATTAGATGCCTCTGCAGCTCTCGCATATTGAACAGCTTTATCCATTGTTAAATCTGGGGTATCCAATAACTTTTTCTGCAACTTTTTATCATTAGTTCCCAGTACAATCCTGTCACGCACCATCCTATCCTCCTGGCTGAATCCACATCTTCGAACCATCTTCTTTAAATCCATGAGAAAATTATCAAACGGTTCTCCTTCTACTTGGCATCGATTACTGAACATAAATGTTTCATAAACTTCATTGCCTTTTGGTTTACAAAATTCATCAAATGCTTTAGTCACTGCAGCATAGTCTTCTTTTTGCTCTTCAGTTAGTGAAAACGTGTTGAACAATTCTACCGCATCAGGTCCAACGATATTAAGAAAAATAGCCACTTTTACATTTCCCTTCTTTTTTTCCAATTCAATGGCCGTGGCGAATATTTGGAAATTTTGCCAAAATATTCTCCAGTTTTCCGACAGGTTTCCACTAGTTTTTAGTTCGTCAATCTTTCTTACGTGGTCCATTTCAATATTTTTATAAATATATTTAATTGTTTTTGGTGGTCTTCCACGTGGTTTGCTTTTCCTTTCAATAAGTCTTTTTTCTGCCTTTGCCAATCCCATGTAATGCTTTTTACTGTTCTTTTTACCGACTGCGCCATGTAATAAATTGAGAGATGTTGTGTTCTTTACTTCATCATGGTCTGATAATGACTGCTTTATTGGAAAACAAATGACAGAATGTATGTCATCAAAGTATATCTTAGACTAAGTAGAAGGAGAGAGCTTTTAGACATTTAAGTGTTATAATATACAGGGTAGTTACAAAATACATATCTTATTACAAACCCAGGCATAGCACCACCAGCAACGGTTAGATTACAACCAGTGAACGTCTCATACACCACACCCGAGGAAATAAATCTGGACGTATTCAAAGCATTGCCAGTATTCGACGGCAATATCGCAAGATACCGAATTTGGAGGGAAGACGTATCGAGGCTTATGGAAGGTATCAGAATTCACCAAAACTCAAATAGATACGTGGAAGCCTTGTCAATAATAAAAACGAAGATACAAGGCGCAGCCGCAGACGTAATAACGTATCACAATACTATATTCAATTTCGATGCTATACGAAACAGGCTAGATTACACTTATGCCGATCAGAGACCTTTATATGTACTCCAGGATGAAATGAAAAAATTAACACAAGGCAGACGCAACTTATCAGAATTTCATGATGAAATTAATAAAGCTCTCACCTTAATCACTTCCAAAATTGCCATGTCCGGTCATTCACAAGAGGTAATAGATGTAATGACAAATGAAGCCACTCAAGAAGCTGTACGAGTCTTCAAAGACGGAATTAGTAACTCGTACATACGTTCCACACTATATGGAAATCCAATAAAGGATTTGGAACATGCCTTTGCGGTAGCACGCACTATAGAACACGACGACGAGCATCGAAAATTACGATTATCATACTCCAGCAATGAACAGAGGAATTATGTACAGCCAATACAAAGACCCAACGACAACCATCAACCACGTCCAGAACCGATGGACACATCATCAGGTAACACCAATCAACATCGCAGAACAAATTTTCATAATCAACAACATCATCCTTGGAAGAGACACCGAGAACCCAGCACACAATTTCACCAATCTAAATTTTGTATGCCTTTCGGCTTAAAGAACGCTCCTTCCATTTTCCAAAGATGTGTGGATGATATTTTACGAGAATTTATAGGAAAATTTGCTTACGTATACATAGACGACGTAATTATATATTCTTCCTCGCAAGAGGAACACATACAACATATCCATACTATTTTTAATGCCCTAAATAAGGCGAACTTAAAAGTGTCCAACGAGAAATCAAAATTCTTCATGGAAGAAGTAGAATATCTCGGACATATTGTAAAATATAATAAAATAACCACTGACCCGGACAAAATAAAGGCAATAGAAAATTTTCCAATACCGAAAACATTAAAAGACCTCAGAGGCTTTTTGGGACTTACTGGTTACTATAGGAGATTTGTAAAGGATTATGCTCAAATTTCAAAACCCTTAACTTTGCACCTAAAAGGAGAAAATGCTCACATTGGTAAAAATAAAAGTAAAGATACAGAGGTTAAACTGGAACAACCAGCCATAGAAGCTGTAAACAAATAAAAAAATAGTCTAAAAGAGCAAGTGGAATTATACCAACCCAACTTTAATAAACCATTTGAACTTACAACAGATGCTTCCAACATAGCTATTGGAGCTGTTCTAAGTCAAAATAGGAACCCAATTTATTTTTATCTCGTACACTGAGCACCACCGAACAAAATTATAGTACTAACGAAAAAGAACTACTGGCTATAATTTGGGCCTTAAAGAAATTACGTAACTAAATATACGGCATAGCTGATTTGACCATCTTTACTGACCACCAGTCATTAACATACGCAATCTCAGACAAAAATCCTAACCCCAAGCTAAAACGATGGAAAGCCATCATCGAAGACTATGGTGCTAAATTAACCTATAAACCTGGTACACAAAATGTTGTGGCGGACGCATTATCACGACAAGCTATAAATACATCATCAGTAGGCACGGTTCATTCAAGTGATAGCTCAAGTGAACAAATAATAAAAACTGTATCACAACCGTTTAATGCGTATGGAATACAAATTGAACTCATACCAAATGATGTATCTAATGAAATACATACACAAATAATATTTCAGAGTAAATTACGTCATATTATTAGATTTACTAACGAGAGAAATTTAATTACCGAACTAAAAAAGTGCATTCAACCCCAAAAAATCACCGCCATATATGCTACAGCTGAAGATTTATTTAAATACAGTAGAATCATAAAGAATACATTCTATACCACCAAATTCGTACACACACCAATAAGATTAAGAGATATAACGAAAAGAGAGGAACAAACTCGATTAGTACAAGAAACACACGAGAGAGCACATAGAGGCTATAAAAATAATATACACGAACTATTAGAAGAATATTACTGGCCGGACATGAGAAAACACTGTAAGGCATTTAATAAGAAATGCACTGCATGTTTGTATGGTAAATACGAACGCAATCCAACAAAAGAACCATTACAACACTCGGATATTCCCGAACATCCAGGGGAATACATACATATAGACATTTATTTCAATGAGCATAAACAGTATCTTGTAGGTATAGATAAATTCTCTAAATACATAGTTATTAGAGACATCGACTCAAAAGCTGATATGGAGAGAAAACTAGAAGAAATTCTCATTAATAATTTTCCGAACTGCAAACGATTAATGACAGATAATGAAAAATGTTTGAATACGATCATGGTGAACCAAATGTGTATAAAACATAACATTAAAAAGATACAAACACCAGTACACAGGTCTAAAGCAAACGGACAAGTTGAACGGGCACACAATTCAATATTGGAACTATCCCGAATTTTTAAGATACACAAAGAAACATCAGCAACGGAGGAGTTATTCCTAGCGGTAAAAGAAATAAACAACTCTACACATTCAGTTACAGGATATAAACCCAAAGATATTCATTTTAATTTAATAAAATTCTCTAAGGAGGATATACAAAATAAATTAAGAAATGCTTCGCAGAAGACACTACAAAGATTAAATCAAGGATCAAAGCATAGGACATTTCAACAAGGAGATCAAGTGTTGGTAGCTAGAACTAACATCAGAAGTAAGAGCGATAGCAGATACAAAAAACACATAGTTCAGGAAGATCTTGAGGTCACTATCTTAACTCAAGGAGGGCAGATCATACATAAAAATAATATAAAAAATTATGTACTTACCAAAAATGAGGATAACATTCCTAACATCGCTAATCATGGTCATCACAACCGCAACAATAATTCAAGCAGACGTTAAACTACAAAATCTAACAGGAAAAAAATACGTATTGACAAGAGGTGACGACGCATTGTTATTCGACAATTATTCTTATTTATTTCATGTAAGCAACTTAACAAAAATATTTTCGCCGTACAGGCAAGTGCTTAGTGGTAATTACAAGCCTAATGTAGAAGAACAAATTTGGATTGAAAAAATTGAAACTCTTACAAAACAGCTAACAGAGCATAATATTCAGAGAAGAGGAATAAATTTTTTAGGTTCCGCCTTGAAATTTATTACGAGTATCCCGGATCACGAGGATGTTATAAAAATAGAGAAAGCTATTAACACACCTATTGAAAATAATACAAAACAAAAATTAATAAACTCTAGATTCGAAAAAATTCTTAATACAATCAATCGGAAAAATATAAAAAACCATATAATCTTAGAACAAGTGCATGACCAACTTTTATTAATAACACGAACTATTAATGCAGCAAAAAATAATGAATTCTTATCGGAAGCTTTGGACATGGAGGATTTGAGGGAAGTGATTACGCATGAATTAACAAGAACCCCAATAATTAACATAATGGAATACGCAGACATACACATCGCTAGAACTTATGAACTCATAATCACCATATACAAATACCTGGTACTAACTAACCAATGTGACTATTTTAAGGTAACTCCAATTAGTTTTAGACACGGAAAAATTGTTACTGACCAGGAAATAGCAAGATGCGGGAAGGACTATGTTAGGATCACAAAGTGTAAAAATAATTTGGGAAAATATATTTGCAAACGAAACAATAACACGGACGACAACTGTATCATACCATTACTAGAAAATCAGAGCGCTAAATGTTCAATTATTCAAGAGTACAATCAACCGTTATTACAAATTGACGAGGGACTTATATTATTAGACAGAACTCACACTGTAAATAACCATACGACAACAGAAATAACATTAGTAGAATTCACGGATGAAGTACATATAGATAACATAACTTATAAAAACATACATGCCGGATTGCTAGAAGCAATACACACTAAACATAGTGAAAGTTTTGAGATAATGAAAATTTTATATGCAGACACAGAATATGCATTTAATAACTTAGACTCATTAAAGAAATTTTATATACCTGTAGAAAATCACCCCTTTAGGTCATTTATTTACTTAATAATAATTACAACTGGAATTATTAGTTGTCTTTACACAGCTATAAAAATATCCAAATATTGTATAATACACAGACAACGCAAAGCAGACGAAAATTTTAAAGTTCTGTATAGAAATGAGATAGTAAAGCTACAGGCTAATACAGTTTAAATCGGGACGATTTAATTTCGGAAGGGGAGAGTTAAGGAACACTACAACCTCAAGGTTATTTGTAAAAACAAAAATATAAAACATACTTTAAGACACAAACATTAGCTGTAATAAAATAAAGATTATTTGTAATAAAACACAACCAAGCATGTGAAAAGTTATTTGTAATTGTAATCGAAATAAAGATAAAAATATTTTAGGACAAAGACATTCATTTCAGGGAAATATCAAATGTAAACATATTTTAGAGATAAGAAAATATCAAAACACATTTTTTAGTAAACATAATTTACAAACAAACAACCCAAGAAAAGAGCATGTTAATAAACATAACATAAAGAATGTACATTTTCATAACTAACCCTAGTTTAAGCAAACAGGTACTAAAACTTAACATTATATAAAAAGATTATTTTTAAAACGCGGGACAGTCTAAAATTGTACAATTAACATAAGTATTAAGTAAGTGTAGTTTAGATTCTTTAAAGGAATAAATAAAGAAAGCGCATAGTCGCTTAAGAAATTATTTTTTTTAAATATAAAAATAGATAAATCTCTAACTAACTTTATTAGTATAAAAACAAAAATACACAGAGACATACAGGCGCCTATATATTGAATTAACAACAAAAATGTGATACAAAGAGAGTAGAAGATTCCTAAATTTTCTAGACTTTTAATGGACAAACATAAAAGGGCATCGTCTTAGTGGATAGTCAATCAGTGTAAAATTAAATCTCATAAAGTAAAGCGTGCATTTTAAGAAAATTGTTCTGAAGTGTATATATATATTTTATATATATATATATACATATATATATATATATATTTATGTATATTTAATACATAAAGAATTCAGTCTTTCTAATTGTAATTGTTTGTTATGCATTCTTCGCTGTGTTTTTCGTATATATTTACAGAGATGCCACTTGTTTTCAATGAGCCAGTTCACATTGGATTAATTGTGCTGGCAGTTTGTAGGCATTTTCGTTGAGGGGGGTAGTTTTTGGTTGAAACAATATTTCTATCAGCTTCAACGCTGCACAACGAAAACAAAACTAATACACATGCATTTATGAAAACACAGGTCTTATGTGTTTTTTTTTGCAGAGCGATTTTTAGTCTTCAGTTGGCTATTGTAGTGTAACTATGAATATGAATTCAAAGGTAGATAAATAGATTTTATGCTATTTATTTTTATCTTTTTTACTATTTTATCTTTTTTATTATTGAATTCAAGTTTTTGTTATAATATTTTTATATTTTACAGAAAATTAAATATGTGTTAATCTTTTAAACGGCTTTTTAATTAATATTCGCTTTCCTATGGAAAGATTCTTCAAGAAAAATTAATTTTTAATAACAAAAATTATTAACAAATTGAAAATTTTTTTTTTATTTAATTAAAATAAAAAAGGTCGATTAAGAATAAAAATAATTTTACATAAAATAAAATTAGAAACAAACATTTCATCATCACTTACAGCCATATTTATTTTGTAATGCGTATACTGTGGTGTATACCGAACGAAAAACAAACATGAAATGAATAAAAAACACTAATACACAAAGATGTGTATACGTATAGAATTTTGTGCTAAAATAATTAGTATAGTGTGTTTTGGAAAGAACTAAAGTTGTGCAAAACAAATATTAATCCAATGTGAACTCGCCCAATGTTTGTGGACTAGCAATAACAAACAGTTAGACCCAGTTTACATTGTGCAACTTTTGTCGCTGCAACTCGTACTTTATTGTTGTAAATAATGTGTGTAAAGAGAATAGTGGTAGAGTTACTCTCTTCCCCTATTCTCTTTACTCACATTATTTACAACAATAAAGTACGAGTTGCAGCGACAAAAGTTGCACAATGTAAACTGGGTCTTACTGAATCGCACTATCGTTAGTGCAAACAATCAAATGTGTAGAAAGCATTAACATGGTATCGAATCATGTAGGAGAAGATAACAAGCTCTGAGAAACGGTAAACTTTTTCGCAGAGTTGCACAGAACGGACTATTTCCAAGAAAAATGGAAACAAACGCCATATGCAAGAAAAAATATGTAAGCAAACTATGTAAAAAATATGCCATTTTTTAATTCGATTTTTAATAGTTAATTTTAATTGTATTTTAATTAAAAGATATAAAATAAAAAGCTTGTAGACCACAGAATCAGATTTTACAGTTGTCACTTTCTTTAGTGAATAAACGAAAGCACTGGAGCTTAAATTATTTGGAGTTATTTTGAACATTTATGATTTCAGTTTTCCAGATAGAGGACAGAATCGATCGTATATAGCGCTATTTGTGCACGCGGAATGGTTGTGGAGTTATTAATGGAAAACTAAAATCAAAAATTTGTAAAATAACTCCAAATAATTTAAGCTCTAGTGCTCTCGTTTTTTCACTATAAAAATTGACAACTGAAAAATCTGATTCTGTGGTCTACAAGTTTTTTATTTTATATCTTTTAATTAAAATACAATTAAAATTAACTATTAAAATTGAATTCAAAAAATATATATTTTTGACATTCTTTGTTTACTTTTTTTTACTGCAAAACATCTACATAGAAACTTCATTACCGACCAACTAAAAAATATTGTTGATATTTTTTTAAAATATCAAAAGTTTGCTGCCTAATAACATTTTTGTAAAGTCTTTCCAGATACAAGCAATATCACGATCGATTGTGATCTACAGGCTTTTAAATTAATGTTTTTTTTTTAATACAATTTAAATTAACTATTTAAAATCTATTTTAAAAATATTATATTTTTGCCATAATTTGTTTACTCTTTGTTATTGTAATACATGAAAGCATGTTGTTGTACACTTACCTTTTGTGCAACTCTGAAAAAAGTTTGCCAAAACAAAGAAAAAGTTTGCTAAAAAGGTTGTTATCTTCTCCTCGATTATCGAATCGTTAAAAGTTACTGATCCGCACTACTGGTTTATTTGTGGCGTGGTGTAGTGGTAAAGTTGTCAACGTGTTTATTTTGTGTGTATTTTAAGTGAATAAATCGTTTAATTTAATTTAAAACTCTAAATTTTTGTATTATTATTTTGCAATAAAAGAAGAAACGTTTATTAAAAGGAATAAAAGTAACAAATATTATTCTTTTTTAAAATGATTATCTGATTTTTAAGTTACTGATAATTATTTGTATCAAGTGCTTTATTTAAAATGAAAACTTTTGTATTTTTATTAATCTAAAGAAAATCGTCGATTAGAGCAATCTTCATTCATAGCTTAAAAACTGATAAATCTTCAATTTCCTATTTTTAAATAGGTTTTGCCCACCTTAATAGTTTTAATTATTTTTGCGAAAAATGGTTGTTTTATTTGTACGATTAGAAAGTCCGTTGGCATCTCATATTCTCCCATTCTAAAAGTTATTAACATAATTTTGTCATACCATTGCTGACATGTTCATGAGATTATCCATAATTTTTTTTACTTTTCCAATCGAGATGAAAAATTGGTGCCTTGTCATTTAACAACTTTCGAAAATGTCATGTTGAATTTATTACTAAAGCAACTATTTGCATTACCCTTTAGATTGGAATAATCTAACATGTTAAAAGTATTTGGTATTTAATTTGCCAATGAGCCTCTTCACATTAGATGAAAACAATTTTTGTTCTTGCCAAATCACACGAGACTAATTAATCTTGTACAAAATTGTATATGTATACACAGCTCTGTGTGTTAGTGTTTTTTTAATCACAGTATACGCATTACAAAATAAATATTGCTGAATTAAGTGACGATGAAAAGTTTGTTTCTAATTTTATTTTCTGTAAAATTATTTTTATTCTTCTTCGACCTTTTTTGTTTTAATTACAATTTGTTAATAATTTGTGTTATTAAAAATTAATTTTTCCTGAAGAAGCTTTCCATAGGAAAGCGAAATATTGAAAAAATATATCGTTAAAATTTAATTAAAAATTTAGTTTTAAAGATTAACACATATTTAATTTTCTGCAAAATATAAAAATATTATTACAAAAACTTGAATTCAATAATAATAAAATATCAATCATTTAATTTTCATGTGATTTATTCAGGTTACAGATATAAAGGTAAAAAAATAAAAATAGATAGCATAAAATCTATTTATCTACTTTTGAATTCATATTCATATTTACCATAGATAATTATCTATGATATTTACACCACAATAGCCAACTGAAGACTAAAAATCGCTCTGCAAAAAAAAACACAAGACCTGTGTTTTCATAAGTGTATGTGTGTTAGTTTTGTTCTCGTTGTGCGGGGTTGAAACTGGTAGAAAAATTGTGCCAACCAAAATCTACCCTCTTCACCGAAAATACCAACAAACTGCCATGTTAGACCAGCGCAACTAATCCAATGTAAGCAGGCTCAAGGGATTCATTTATCTACAGGTCTTGTAGTGGCACTACTAAATTCTACAACCAAGAGATTTTTTGCCTCGTGCTGAAAAAAAAAACGTTTTTCATTTCCTCTACAGTTTTGTGCTTTGTGAAAAGACAGATGTAACATTTTTCCATTTTGATATAACATTTTTCATTTGAAAAATAAACGTGAGTAATTAATAAAAAAATAGTGTGTTTTTTAACGACAAAAAAACAGCTAAAGTGGTGACCCCGACGCGATTACTCATCAAAGTGGAAAAGTTATAATGATGTTCGAAAGTAAAAACACGCGTGGCAAACTGGAGAGTGCTAGCACATCAACTGCAAGTGTGGAGGCTGCAAGCAGTCTGACGCAACCTGTCACGAGGAACTCCGACGTTGCGGTAAACAGGGTATCGGTGAAAGTGCAACCTTTTTGGTCTGCTCACCCAGAAATTTGGTTCGTACAAATCGAAGCCCAGTTTGCCATTACAGGAAATACGTCAGGCGACACGAAATACAACACAGTATTAGCAGCCATAGAATCGAACATCCTGGCTAAAATTTCAGACGCTGTGCTGCAGCCGCCTAGCAACGACAAATATGGTCATCTTAAAAGATGTATATTCGACCGATTTTGCGAAAGCGAGCAAAAGAAAATACAACGGCTGTTGTCCGATGTTGAGTTGGGGCACCGTCGGCCCATTCAATTATCGAACGAACTCAGCGGTCTAGCAAAAAACACGGCGAGCGAAGACTTTCTTAAGTCCCTTTGGCTTCAACAACTGCCACAACAAGCACGCTCCATATTGCAAGCGTCTGCTGCGGAGCTGCAGGAATTGGCCATATTTGCAGACAAAATATTGGAAGTTAGTGACTATCGCCACGAGGTCGGCTCGGTGTCGTCTAGCAATTTGATTTTAACCAAGGCATTATTTATATTTTTAATATTACAAAATATCCAAATAATGAGGACAAAGAATATAAATAAACACAAAAATTTTTTTAATGAAAAATTGTTTCCTGTCTATTTTTTTCTTAAATAATGTATTTTTTTAAATTTAAATTTTTAGATAGGGTCCGCCAAATAACTTTTGTTTTAATTTTACAAACAAAACTGCACAGCTTCGGCTGTATGGCATGTAGCGCCGTCCTGTTGAAACCAAATGTTGCTAATATCCTCCTCTTTAATTGCCATTGACTGTAACGGCCACTCCTGATAAATGGCCCAATTATGCCTCTGGACCAAAATCCACACCAAACAGTGACTCGTGTTGGGTGCGTCGGCGTTTCAATGTATGCGTGCGGATTTTTCTGTGCCCCAAATGCGACAATTTTGCTTGTTTACATACCCGCCAAGATCCATGAGTTTCATCTGAAAAGATGATTTTTTTTTGCAAAATCGGCATCTTCTGTAAGTCGGTCGCAGGCCCACTTAGCGAAGCGTTGTTCAAGCGTATACACAACCATATTCGTTCAGCGGAAGGATAAAACTAATTATCTGTCAAATCAAGTATGAGCTAAGTTTTATCATTCACGAAAAAGCACTAGTTGAAAAAAATACCTTAGATGGCGGACCCTATATATATAATTCTACTGTACGTGTGTTGTGACTGAACTCCTTCTAAACGGCTGTTCCGATTTCTTGTAGACGTTTGGGTGGCGCCCCGGCTAGTTTAGATTTACAATTCGGTCCAATTGGGTAAAGGGGCGTGGTACCTCCCATACAAACTACAAATTTATAATCTATTCTTTCTGCTCCTGATAACGGTATTGGAACAAAACTTGGTACGTCGGTTTGGTGTGCATTTTTTAAGTGCTGCTGCAAATATGGGCGGGATTGTACAAAGGGGCATACTTCCTATATAAACCACAAATTAAGAATCCAATATTTTTGCTCCCGCTAACGGTATTTAAATAGAATTTGGTATTTCGGTTGTGTGAACATATTTTAAATTCTGCTGCAAATATAGGCGGGATTTGATAAAGACGCGTGGTACCTCCCATACAAATTTTCTCTATGTATATAATTCTACTGTACGTGTGTATGTTACTAAATAAATTTGTTTTTTGCATGGGTTTGGGTGCCACCTTGGATGGTTCACATTCAACAAACCAGCCCGGTAGATGGCGCTGCTGTCGGCATCCAGGTTATTCAACTACACTGCAACTGCACGACTGTATCGACTTGAATCAATTATTGCGTATTCATTCATTCAATGCATTTTATTTTTCTGTTTGCTGTGTTTTGTTATTATATGGTATCGCATTTACGTAAATATTTTGTGTTGCTTACTTCAAAAATACACACACGGCATAAATTCGTCGCCCGCCGACAACAGACCCCGATTTACTTTGGTGGATGAAGGTGGAACGCCCAAAGTAGCATGGACTTGATTACTGCCGCCGTCAAAACAGTCGCGGTGGGCATCGACCTTATTTCTTAGCGTTTCTTTTTTGCGATCTCACAAATTCGGTCTCAATAAGTCAGCTAGTATTAAATATGATTAAGACAATAAAATAATTCAATAAATTTTGCTGTAAAACAATACAAAAAAACAGAACACAAAATTTGCTTGATGTATTTGTTAAGGAATCAGTTTGTTAAAATAAACTTTACTTTGTTTAAGTTAAACACGACTGGTGAATAACTTACACATGTAAACACATTGAAGTAATATGTTGAAGCAAGAGGTAAAATATTACTATTTTCGATAAATAATTAAGGCCGTGTCAGATAGAACTTTTGCTTTGCGTTGCGTCAGAGTTTCGCTTTGACATTTGAGTTAAAATGTATCTAAATGTATGAAAGTTGCCACATAAAGCACTTTTGACGCAGCGCAAAGCGAAAAGTTAACCAACATTCAACTTTTTGCGCGCTTTGACAAACACTTGGCTTTTATTATTTGAGTTTGTGTATTTGTGTGTGGGCGTAAACAAAAAATTCATTAGTGGGGTCAAAGTTTATTGTGACATACATTACTTGATTTACGCTTTTGCTTTAAAGTTTCAAATGTCACGCAAAGCAACAAAGTTTTATCTGACACGGCCTTTAGAGCATTAACTTATCTTATTAAGGCTAACTATTTTAAATAATAGTCTCGTATTAAAATATTATTTGTGAATCTCATATACTTATGTAGATATTTCTTTTACTCATTTTTTGCTTTATATTCGTATATTTGTGTTCTTCTTTTACAAATCTAAGGTTTTGCTGGCGTAGAATCTGCACAGCGAATAAATCTTAAAATTACTGGTAATTTCGTTATGGATTAATTTCAAATTAGTTTTATTGCATTGCTGTGTTATTTATGTGTTAATAGAGTTTATTAGAAAATACATTAATATAATTCCAAAAAAATGAAATCGAAAACACACTATTGACAAGTTTTCAAAATGTTAATTAAATATTTAACTAAAAAAACTACCTGCCTGCGATGAAAGTAATAAATATTTTTCATTAAGAACTTCGGAGTACCACAAGGCTCAATTTTAGGACCGCTTTTGTTTAATATATACATAAATGATATGAAAAAAGTTTTGAAAAAATGTGAAAATGTTTTATACGCAGACGATACGATGATATTTACTAAAGCGGCAACGGAGGAATTATGCCACGCTAATTTATCTGATCATATGGATAACATTATGAAATGGTTGAAAATTAATAAACTACAGTTAAACGAAAACAAAACTAAAATAATGTAAATAAATATAATAATAATATAATATTTAAAATTAATTATATAATAATAGAAAAAATTAATAATATAAAATATCTGGGTTTTCTGATAGACAAGGACTCAAAATTTAAAGAACATATAGAATACATATGTAAACAATTTGGTAAAAAAAATCGGGTAACAACAGTAATAATATACAATACGTCGATAAAACCACATTTTGAATTTGGATCTACTGTGTTATATACATGCTGTACAGAACAGCAGATATCAAGGATGCAGAAACTACAAAATAAGACTAAGTGGGACATACAACCAAGGACCAGATAATAATACAATGCAAAGATCACTGTTCTACAAAGGATTGAAGCTATACAACATGGTGCCTAATATTATTAAGAGTGAAGTTAACCAAATGTATTTAGAAGAACAATCGTAATCTTTATAAAAAAAATATTTAATTTGAAGCCAGAGTTGATGTAATTTGTAAGATAATGTGTGTTATTATATAAAAGTATTAAAAGTACTACTAATAAATAAATAAATAATAATAATATTCATTGTAACAAAAACTGTAAAAATTTCTCTGAAACGTCTAAGAAATAAAACTGAAAATTCTTTAATGTTTTATTGTTGTTTCTTAATATGTTTTTTTTTTGTTGGTGTAGATACTATGTAAGTGTGAGAATATTTATATGGCAGCTATATTGAGTTTATAAGATGTGGCAACATTTCAATTGTATTAATGGCGTTTTTATTTAGTATACACAGAATACATAAATGGTTCTGTATGAATGCCGTTTTTTTATTTTATTTAACCAAGTTAGCTCAAAACATGTTTCCAGACAATAATTAGTGAAATTTGTGTTAAATATTTCGTTTTTTTAATAAACGCAAAAAATCATTAAATATTTTTTGAAAGTGGATGCGTAATATTTAAAGATAATAATATTAATAGAAGAAATTTAAAACATGTATATGGAAATAAAAGATAAACAAAAGAACTATTGTATATAAAATTATCATGTTAGTGGCTACAAACACAACTGGGCAGCAACAATTAGGAAAAATATCACCAACATTATCTTTAAATAATAAAGCTTGTATACCAATTGGTACTGCATGTATTAAAACTAATAATAATAATTCATCAAACACTAACGCCAGTGTAGCGTCACGTAAGCTGGTCATTATGTCATCTTCCCTTGACGTGTCTACTCCAACAGCTCTTGCAACGGTGTCGCCTACTAGCAACAACAATAACTCGAATACAAACAATCTTCAATGTAACACAAGCAGCAACAATAACAATGGTAGCCAAAAGTATGACACTCCATATGGAGGAAATGTATCTTCGCCCTGTAACAGTGGTAAGAAATTTCCTCAATTATTGGATTGGCAAATATTTGTTTTGTTAACAAGTATAGCAATAGAAAAACAATTTACTGTATACATTAAATTTTTTGCCAATCCATTCTACATACATATACATACATATGTATTTATAAACATAACAAAAATTAGCACATAAATACATTTTCGTTTATCACTTTCCGACCTATAGCCGATTCAAGATTCAAGATTCATTCAAATTTTTCAATTCTGCTATTTCTGTATTCATAAAATATTTTAAAGTATTAAGTTTGGCACAGTAACAGGTTTTATCCTTTGTTTTTTTTGCAGGATGCGCACAATTGGTGCAGTCCGGCTTAACTTACAAATTAAAAAATCAATCTCTTTTGAAAAAAAATTATTAATTTTAAGTTTTTCATTGAAAGAAACAATTTTGTTTTTTCTATAATAATCGGGGTTGTCATGGAATCCAATTTGTTTGGAATTGGGTTTGTGTTCGAACTTGAATTTTTATCGGTTTTAGGTGTCATAGAATCCAATGTTATCGATCTAAAACAAGAAGTTAACTGGCGGGCTATTGTTTTTACTTATTTTTTAGTTAAATAACTTCTATAAATTGGAACAAAATTGTGATTTATATATATTTAACAAGAAAATAGGGGAAAGCACGCAAGAGAAAAATGAGCTTAAAAAAACAACAATTAGAACTAGACTTGGTCAAGTTTGAGTACGAAAGTAAATCTTCAAAATGATTTTTTATTTAGTTTTATATCTTAGTTTTACTGTTTTACTTACACATACATGTACAATATTTGTTGCGATCTCTTGACTTAAAAGACTGAATTGTTAAATTTTGTTTTTAAAAATTAAAATATACTTTTAACGATTTATTTTTTCTTTTTTTCGATATTTCGCTTTCCTGTGGAAAGCTTCTTCAGGAAATTATTTTTTATATTTTAATTAAAAAAAAACCATTTAAAAGATTAATACATATTTAATAAAAATAAAAAGGTCGAATAAAACTGAAAATAATAATTAAAATATACTTTATTTTTCAATATTTTATTAATTTTGTGTTGTATTTGTTTGAGAAACTATTAGCTATCTCATCCCTCATTCTCCGGTCTTCACTTAGCAAAGTTGCATTGTGTGATGATACCTTTTCTTGAGCCTAATCTGAACTGAAAGATGTAGTCACATTCACTCTTATTCCGGTTCTCGTATTCGAGATTTAAATTTCTCGTTTCTACACTATGGTACTACCTTTCTCGAAAGCCATAAAAAATTCAACCCTGTTAACAATTCTTATACAATTCGTTGTACTATCATTCTCGAAATTATATGTCAAAAGTTGAAAAAGTAGTCTTTCAATTAATTTCAATTGACAAAAAAAATATAATTTAGAAGTTATGTAAGCATCAAAAGAGAAACGGCTGTATGCATAAAAACTTAAAGTAGGTTTCACTGCCGTTGTTAAACACAATTTCCTGAAGTTGTATTCAAAAAACGTTTTTACCTTAACATACCTTTGTTAACTTTAAAGTAGGAAAAACCTACGTTAAACCTACAATAAATTGACAGTTCAATTTTGTTATTGAAAGTTCAAAAACAAAACAAATTGTGTTTACAATAAACTGAGCCGTTTATTTTAAAAGTGGCATAAGTTACTTTGTTATTTGTCATCTTTTTATATTAAATTAGTTTATAAAACATTTTAATTTTCAGCCATTTTAATTAGTCTGTATTTAGTTTTCTTTCTGAAACGGATTTTTCTAATGATTGTGTTGAAATAAAATCTTTTTTCTCCATGTTGTGTACTCTGAGGGATTTTTTCGACAGGAGGCTATTACTACTATTGCTGTTTTGTCCTTTACATAAGTCACTATGTGTAATAATATGCTTTTGAGTTGTGACATTCTTATTTTATATAACACGAAGCATCCGCCTGAGAATAAAAAAATAACAAAATAATGCTAATTATGTGTAGTATATTAGATATCACTATAATATAGTTCAGTAAACTGCACTATTGTTTCGAACTAATAAAAATAAGTCCAATAATCACAACAATACTTCACATACACTTATTAGATGTTTCCATTTTTTTCACACGAAGCTCCGTAATTAATTTCCTGAGTACAGCGAATTACGCCGCTTTCAAAATAAACATTTTTGTTACACCGTTAATTATCAACACTCCTCTGAAACAAATCTCAATACTTCTTAACTTATTAATATCAAATTTATTAAAAATGAAAAAAAGAAGCTGTTTAGTTGTGACTTATGTCACTTTCAATGTAAACGGCTCAATTGACAATTATACTTTGTTATTCCAAAAATTTTTAAAAATACTTATTAAAAACAAATTGTAGTATACAAATAATAATAAAAACTAAAATATAACATGCCATTCAATATACAACATTTTTACATCTTTATTTTATATTTTACAAAAATATATATAATATTTATAATTTTTTGACCTTTTTTTATATTTTTTAGTAATTAATTTTAAGCACAAGGTCTTATTTAATAAAAAATTTTTTAAAAAACTTTATTTTTTATTATATTTTCGATATTTCGCCACACCGTTGGTTGGCATCATCAGGAAAAACAAAAATAATAAAAATTAATTACTAAAAAATTACAAAAATATAATTATAATTAATTATTTTAAACAAAAGTTTTATTGATGTACATATAATCAAAACAAAGCTCGTTATCCAAATAATTATTTTTTTAATATGAACAAATTCTTTGTAAGTTCTTTGTAAGCCTTGCAAATTAACCTTTTTTGGGTGCTTTGCTTTTTATTAAAAAGATTAATAGAAAAACAAAAAAAAAATATGTTGATTTTGCTGAAAACAATAAAAATTTTTTTATTGATTAACTACCCGGATAAGTAATATTCATTTTTATGCATCGTTAACTACAACGTGACAACTGAAAATAGTGGCATTGCCAGAATCAAAATACTAATTTTACTAAATCATACATTAGCTAAAGTACTGTTTATGAATACCATTTTTTAACAAACGTTTGTTAGCCTTAAAGTGTTTGTTAACTAAAGTGTACTTTAAAGCTTAAGTAAGTTTAAAAAAATGATGGAGTTGCTCGAAGCAAAGTCAGAATTGGCGCAATCATACTACAATGGCCCACACAAAGTTGATACAAAAGCAGAATGGATAGAAATTTCAAAGAAACTAAACACTTTAGGACCACCTACTCGTACGGCGCCTGAGTGGATGAAAGTGTGGGCAGATTATAAATGTAATTTGAAAAAAAAAACTTCTTCATAACAAACCTGAATGGCGCGCAACGGGTGGAGGTTCAAGCAACCAATACATATTAACACCGATAGAAGAAGTCGCTTCAGCTTTGCTGCAACTGAGAAGCATTATTAGTCCCGATGGCGAGGAAATAGGTATCAGTTCTTCTAAAGAAATCGGAAATATATCTTTTGTTGAAGACAATGAAAATCAGGACATATTTGCCCCAGGTACGTCAAAAATCATTCGAAGAAAGGCTACAAAAACTAGTTATCAAGTTCTTTAAAGTCAGACGTGAACCTAAAGCTGTAAAAGAAAAAAATAAAAAAACTTGAAAATAAAATAAATAAAATAAAAATATACCATAAGTTTCCATGAGACCATGGATAGAAACTGCGGAAAATGTAATAAAACTTGCAGAGATGTTGAAATATTCTGTGGCGGCTATTACGGAAAGAACTTTCATATGAAATGTGTTGGTTTTTCAAAATATGAATGTGATGCACTTTTTAAGTATCCAAATATAAAATATATATGTGATGGTTGCACTGGCTTTATAAAGTTAATGAGTGATAATTATAAAAGCTTACAAAATTTAATAAAAGAAAATGAATGCAAAATGGTTGAAGAAATTAATAAAACGAACAGAATAGTGGAGCAACGAGTGAATGATGCAAAAATAGAAATTGTGAGCGAATTAAACAAAACAAGTGGACAAACACCTGCGGTACAAGAATCTTATGCTAGTAAACTTAAATCAATAAATAATATGCCCGTTATATTGGAACCGAAAAATAAACAAAGTAGCGAAAAAACTGAAAAAGAAATAAAAGAAAAGATTAAACCATCATCTCTTAACATGAAGGTGCAGAGAATATCTAAGAGAAATTAAGGAGTTGTTGCTATCAGTTGTCAAAATGAGAATGATAGATCTGTTGTAACTAATGAAATAAAAGATAAGATGGGAAAAGAGTACGAGGTGCGAGCTCCAAGGATGAGAAATCCTAAAATATTAATTACAGGAATGAGTGAAAAGCTTAATGAAAACAATATCATAAAAGCTTTAATAAAACAAAATGGCATCCAATGTAAGCACTTAAAATGCGTAAAAATTTATAAATGCTACAAGAATTCCAATATTTACAATGCATTGATTGAAACAAACGGAGACGGGTTTAGTCAAATTATGAAAAATAAATTGATAAATATCGAGTGGGATAGGTGCCGAATTTATGAAAGCTGCTAAGATGTACTAAGATGTTTCAACTGTTGGGGATTCAACCATGTATCTAAGAATTGCACAAGCGGGGAACAAATATCCGCGAAATGTGGCGAAAAGGGTCACTCTTACAAAGACTGTCGAAATAATGTAAATAAATGCATAAATTGCGAAAAGGCTAAAGAAAGACTAAATTTAAGTGACATAGATACAAATCATGATTGCAGAAGCACTGATTGTCAAGTTTTGCAGAGGAAAAATAACATATTAGCCGAAAGAACTGCTTATTAGCAAACAAATTGTATAAGAGTACCATATTTAAACATTGGAGGTATTACTTCAAATTTTAATGAGTTGGAAGTGTTATGTTTGGAGGAAAATTTCGACATTATCAGTCTTACTGAAACTCATTTAACTGATAATGTAGAAGATGATGAAATATTTTTAAAAAACTATAACGTATTTAGATGCGATACCAAATCAAGACATACGAGTGGGGTTTGTTTCTATATAAAAAATAAATGGCAAATAAAAGATATACAGAAAATCTCTACAGAGAGAAAGATTTGGTGGTTAAAAATAAAAATAAGATAAAAAAACAGAATTATAACTTATATGGCGTGTATAGATCGTCGAATGGACGAGTATCACAGGAATCCGAGTTTATTGAATTTTTTGAGGAAGAAATGGATGAAATGAACGGAAATGACAACAACCTAATAATGGGCAATTTTAATATTGATTGGTTGAATAACAACATATACAAAACAAAAATTCAAGAAAAAATACAAGATAACTATTGCAAGCAAATAGTAACACAACCTACAAGAATAACTTCTACATCATTAACGTTAATTGATTATGTAGTAACGAACATTTTTAAAATCAACGCAAAAACAAACTATAAAATGAAAATAACTGACCATGAATCCGCAGAGATTAATAACCCTATACAAAATGAAATTGAAACAACTAAAAAAATTAAAATGAAAATTATACGTTTTGATAATAATCGTTTTCGCGGACATTTGCTTACGAGAGAACTGAACACAATATCGTCGAATCATTTTTAAAACAAATTCGCTACTATATTAAATAGAAGTATTAACGACGCTTTAAGTACAATAATAACCACTAGGAATGTATCAGACACTACAACAAATCAATGGTTCAGTTATAATTTAAGAAGTATGAAAGAAATGAAAATAAAAACTTGTATCAAATGGCTGTTTCGTTTAACAGTTTCGTTCACTGGAACAATTACAGGCAGTTCAGAAATAAATGCATAGCAGCAATAAAAAAAGCAAAACAAAGTTCTCTGGACAATAAAATAAACAACTGTATAGATCAAAAAACTATGTGGAGAACGATAAAAAGATTTGTACTGAGAAAAGAAAATTCTAAAATACAAGAAATACAATTAAATGGGAAAATAATAACTAATGAACTACAAATAGCAACCGAACTAAACACATTTTTTATAACAAGTGTAAAAAATGTTGTTGAAAGTATAGCAGCTATGACATACACAAATTTGATCGCAGAAAACCCACAATGTATATTTAAATTTGATAATATTGACCTAAATAGCCTTAAAAATATGATGAAAAGCATGAATAATAAAAACGACCAAAATTTCCTCACGGTTAATATATTGACAATAAATTATGATATTATTGGATCATATTTGAACCGCCTTATATTATCATCAATGCAAACGGGAACATTTCCCGACTGTTTAAAAGAGTCATGTATTGTGCCTATTAAGAAAGTCAAAAATACGACTGATCCACATGAAATACGCCTGATAATGATGATAATGACAATAAGCAAAATCTTGGAAAAAGTAGTATACACTCAATTGAGTAACTACTTTGAAAACAATAATTTATTGCATGAAACGCAATCTGGTTTTAGACATAACTATAGCTGTGAATCTCATTTAAATCTTGTAGTTTCTCAATGGAAATCTGAAGTAGAAAATAGAAATTGTGTGGTGGCAGTTTTTCTGGACCTAAAAAGAGCATTCGAAGCGATAAACAGAAAAATATTACTGATGAAGCTGGAAAATTATGGTATAAAAGGCGACGAACTAAAATGGTTTTGGAGTTATCTTGATAAGAGAGCACAGAAAACGAAATGCGGGGAATTTTTATTAGAAGCTGAAAATGTCAACGGAGTACCACAAGGAGCAGTTTTGGGAACTCTACTATTTATAATATACATAAATAATTTACCAAAAGTTTTGAGAGAAGCTAAAATATGTATGTTTGCTTATGACGCCCTTATTTACATAAGTGGCAAAAATGCAGATGAGTGTGTTCGTATTATTAATAGGGAATTAAAAGAAGTGAAAATTTATCTGAAAATGAATAAGCTAAAACTCAATACAAACAAAACAAAAGCCATGGTCATAAATTCAAGCACAACAGAAAATGTAATTATTGAAAATATGGTAATAGAAATGGTGCCAGAAATGAAATATCTGGGAGTGATTCTCGATTAAAATTTAAAGTTCAAAATGCATTTCGACTATACTTGCAAGAAAATCTAAAAAAATAGCATTTCTGAAAAGAATTCGATACCAACTGTCAACGTCTACTTCCATAAAAATATATAACACTACGATAAAGCCTCATTTTGAATATTGCTCTTCCATTCTTTTCCTGGGCACACAGCGAATGAAAAACAGACTTCAAAAGTTGCAAAATAAGGGTATGAGATGCATTCTTCACTGTCATAGACTAACGCACATCAGGGATATGCTGCAGAAGCTACAATGGCTAACGATCAACCAGAGAATTGTAATGAACGTTCTGTTGTATGTTTATAAGATAAGAAGTGGAATGATACCAAGATATATCCAGAGACAATTGGTTTATGTAGCTGATGTTCAACCATACAATTTGCGAAATGTTAGCGATTTTAGAATAAACTTTAGAAGAACGAACTTTGGCCAGGATTCACTATTATATAAGGGCCTTAAGCTTTTTAATGAAATTCCAATAGAATCGAAAAGTGAAACAAATTTTTATATATTTAAAAGAAATTTAATACATTATATTAGACATAATTTTTAATGTAGGAAATTCTTTTTTGCCTAATAATAATGGTAATTGTATTATTTTAATAGCATCTGTGCTTAATAAATATATAGGAAAAAAAAAAAACAAAAAACGTTTCCGCCAAACAAAATCTAATTGAACAATAGTTAAAGGCTCAAACAGACTTGTACAATGAGGTGAAAGATTGAAAGAAATAGAAAGATATGCTCGCCAACAACATAAAAAAAAGTAGGAAAGTATAAGTCTTTATAAAAGTGAGTTAAAAATAAAAATAGAAAAGTTTGAATTGTACAAGAAAGAAACTAAAAAAAGGACAAATGCAGAAGATTAATGCTTCAATTAAAAACAGATGAAATCGATATTAAAAAACGAAGAGTTGAACTCGAGGAATTCAAATATCGTTTTAACCAGTACGTTTACAGGGACTTGTAGAATATACAAAATTGCTGTAACAGCAATTGCAAGTTTGTTCGAGAGCTAATTTCAAATATAAAAACTAATTAAATTTGATATTAGTTTTTACATTTTATACTATTTACTCCTTTTCACATATATACATACATATTTAAACCAAATGCAAGAAATGTGAATTTAATTTTTAGTATATTCTCTTATTTTATACTTAAATTTAATGACTTAAGACTGTTTTTCAAATGAAATGAAATGTGATTTTAGTTATACATACTTAAAAATGTACCTTGAATTGAAACAAATAAATTTTTGATTTTAATAAATCAAGAATGTTTTTTTTTTATATTTAAATATTAAAGGTTCATCGATTGCAATATTTTGTTTCTTATATTTGAAGCTGTTAAATCTTCAGTTGTTCCAATATTAAAATTTTCTATACCATCATTTCCAATATCTATGTCTGGGAGATCCATTTTATAATAAATACAAATATTATGTAAGGCTGCACAAACATTTGTCATTTTTGCTGCTACATTAGGTGGATAGTGTAACTGCTTTGCTCCAAATATACACCGAAACCTATTTTTAAGAACGCCTATTGTGCGGTCTACAACAATTCTGGTTTGCGAATGTATATAATTAAATCAGCTCTCGGGAGTACGCTCTCCTGCTGATCTGAACGGTGTAATAAGGAATGGTTCCAATGGATAGCCTGCATCCCCTTGAAAAAAAGTTAGCATAAGTTATTTGTTTAATATTATTTTACCAAATTATATTGGTCCCACCTAATATCCATGTGTTTTTTACCCCATTATTATGATTACCTTTTAAAAACTGCTTTATTTCACTTGCATTCCATATCAATGAATAGTGAGCTGATCCTGGATAGTGAGATGCTATATATCTGATCTGCAGCTTAGGATCACAAACCTGTAACAAATTTTGTAAATATATTACTTCTTTAGCATAATTTAATTGAATGTTATACATACCACGGTTGCACTAAGACTGTAGAAATCTTTTCTGTTGTAGTACTTGAAACGTTCCTGAGTTCTTGGTGCTAAAATTTTGATGTGTGTGCCATCGATACATCCTATGGTAACGAAGTAAACTTTCGTTACATACTGCCATTTTTTTGAATAGTTTTATATAAAGTATTATTATAATTTTGATCAATATTATTATTATTAATTATCATACTGAATTGAGAATTTTTATGAATTAATATGTATGTACCGTATGTATTAAAAACCGAGGGATGCTGTTGGCAATTCAGTTAATGATTTTGCAGAACTTAAGAATCTTATGGATCGCTTTATTGGGAAAGTAGAAGCTGAGCAAGAAGTGGCTAAAGTAAATTTAAATGCTCTCAACATAAAAATCGACAGATTCATAATGAAAGCAGATAATGACCATAAAACATTAAAGCAATCATTAAGTGATACAGCTGAAGGTTTCAGGTCTGATATGAGATCCTGTTTAAATGAACTCAAGTCCGACATAATTGATGCGAATAAGCTTATTGCACATATTGACATCTCAACATCAAACAAGATTGCCTCCTTGGAAGACGAAATACATGTTTTACACAGGCGACTAAATCGCGCCAATATTGTAGTAAGTGGGCTACCCAACGGCATAAGTGATTTAAAGGAGATTGCAATTAATATTGGTTCCTTTTTCAACATTCCGATATGTAAAGCGGATATTCATCACGCATGTTATATGAGCAAAAGAAAGTTAATTCTCATAAAGTTCAACAACGTAGTTACTTGACACATTGATGAGTGAGTACTTCAAAACAAAATCCATCAAATTGAGTAACATTGTGGAAGGAAATGTTGATGCAAGAATATACCTAAATGACCATTTTGGCCCTGCTGCTGCAAAATTAAACGGGATTTGCAAGAAACTTTTGGGTAGAAAAACTATTACCAGATTCAAAATACTCAATGGTGATCACCTAAAAGCCAAAATAAGTATGACCGATGGGAGGGAGCGGGTTTGCAATGTAGCTGAATGTTTGAATCTTCTTGATAATAGCGTAATATAAAATCTTATATATATACATGTTTTTGCTTTTTATAAAAATGCTTTTGGTATATTCTATCTAACTTCTATTAATGCAATTTATATAATTGGTAAAATTTATGGCTTTTTAGCAAAACTTGTATGTAATTCATTTTAATGTTTATTTTTCATCTCTTAAAATTAGCTGCGTTAAATATTATGAATGTAAATGAACTGTTATTTAATGATAGTTGAATCTGTTTCGTATTATTTCTTGCTCCCCGCCATACGTTTTCTGTTTTCATTTGATGGCTCTTGATCGCTACAATAGTCCGCATACTGGTAACAGCTCCTATTCAAAAACTACCTTGCAAAGTTACAACCGAAATTTTAACATTGCGCATCTTAATTGCCAAAGCATTAAACCTTCGGGAAATTATTCAAAGCTTGACGAGTTAAAATGTTTTGTTAATGAATCTTACTTAGATGTTTTTGCAGTAACGGAAACATGGTTAAAACCATACATCTCCTCTAAGTCTGTAGAATTATGTGGTTTTAAACTCTGCAGAAATGATCGTTTGTTGTCTAGAGGTGGTGGTCTTGCATTATACGTATCCAAAAGGTATAAATACAGGAAAATTTTGCAAATTTCGGATTCAAGTTCTTGTGAGTCGCTGTTTATTGAATTGTCTTTTGGTAATAGCAAGCTTTTGGTTGGAGTTGTTTATCTGCCCCATGGTGATCTTACTTCTTTTGAAAATTACCATTTTGAACTTTTTTCTTCTTATGCGAATATAATAGTTGTTGGTGATTTCAATTGTAATATGTTCGATATTTCTAAATCAATAGCAATGCGTTCTTTATGTTTAAGATGTAATTTATCTATTGCCCACAACTCTCGACCGTCTCATTTTGATGTAGCTCATAACTCAACTTCATTGATTGATTTTTGGTTAGTGACTGACACTTCTAACATATGTTTTTCTGACCAAATGCAATGCCCCTCTATTTCACATCATGAATTAATTTTTGCTTCATTCTTTTTTCAAAAAAGCCGTATAGTGGAGTTTTACGAATTTCGTGATTTCAATTCCATTGACTGGAACGAAATATTTTTATGTTTGTCAGAGTTTGACTCTACACAACTTTTTAACAATAACGTTGATGCTCAATGTTCTATTATTACTGAACTTTTAAACTCGCTATTTAATCATGTTCCCATTAAAAGGAAAAGAATTCATTATGATAGTAATTACTGGATGAACTCACCAAAAATTTTATTTTCGCAATCTCTAAGAGATTTGGCCTATCGAGCCTATATGGCTAACAACACAAATTTGAATTGGAAAATTTTCTGTAAACTAAGAAACAGAGCAAAAAACGTCATTCGTACGGCTAAAAGAAAACATTTTTCAAAAATTTTTAGTAGACTTGATTCTTTGGGCTTATGGAGGGTTTTGAGGGATTCGGGATGCATGATTGAGGACTCAATTTCATATGATGGTGATGTTGAAGAGTTGAACCACTTTTTTGCAACAGGCGATTCTGTTTCGTACAATGATAACTTTAATTTCGATTTTCGAACTTTTTCTGATAGTACATCTTCTTTTTCATTTCACTGTATTAATGAAATTGAGCTCAACACTGCATTGTCTAAAGTTAAGTCTTCTTCAGTTGGAAGTGATAATGTTTCCATAAAATTTATCAAGCTAATTTATCCATACATTTCTGAATATATTTTATTCTTAATTAATTCAATTTTAACTACCTCTACATTCCCTTCTAGCTGGAAAATTGCAAGAGTTGTACCTCTACCTAAGCGACGGGTGATTCATGGCCCTGATGATTTAAGACCGATTTCGATTCTAACTTCTCCATCCAAAGTTCTTGAACATGTTATGAAGTGTCAAATTCTAGAATCTGTTGAGGGGAAAATATATGATGGGCAATACGCATTTCGTAGAGGTTTTAACACTACTTCTTTGCTTTTAACTCTGACTGATAGCATACGACAAAACGCCAACAGTGATCACTCAAGTGTCCTTATTTCTCTTGATCTGTCCAAAGCTTTCAATTCTATTAACCATTCCAACATGATCACAAAATTAAGAGATGAATTTGATTTCTCGAGATCTGCGTGTAAGCTAATATATTCCTATTTATCTGATAGGTCACAGTATGTTGTTCTAAATGGTATTCAATCAACATTATGCACTCTGTTGTCTGGAGTTCCTCAAGGTTCTGTACTTGGACCACTTCTATTCATGCTCTATGTAAACAGCTTGCCAACTGCTGTCGATTCTAGAATATGTGTAACTTTTTTATATGCGGATGATGTATTCTTACTCTTTAATAATAATTGTTCTTCTCCTGAGATATTGGCAAACAATATTGAACTAGGTCTAGATGGTATTTTTGAGTGGACCTCATGTAACTATTTGACAATTAACCCTTCTAAAACTAAGGCGATAATGTTTGGACCTTTAAACCGATTTCTCTTTGAACCGATTGTTCTTTTAAGAGGAATACGCCTTCAATTCTCTGATCATTTAAAATGCTTGGAAATTATTCTTGACTCTAAACTCTCATTTACAAATCATATTGACAGTTTGTCCTGCAAAGTTTTTGGAAGCTTACGTAAAATTTATACGTCCAAATTTTATTTTCCCATTCATATAAGGAAACGATTAGCTAACGCATTATTAATGCCGCATATTTTATATGGTCTTGAATTATTTTCTGGCAGTTGCTCAATCCATTTAGGAAGAGTTAAACGCTTAGTTAATTCTGTGGTGCGCTTTATTTTTAACATTCGCCGCCGTGAGCACATTTCTCCACATGTTCGAGAATTTCTTGGTTGTTCCTTTGATCAATTCGTTATATATCGAAATTTAGTCTATTTCTACAAGATAATAAAAAATTGCAGACCGTTTTCTTTGTACAGCTCATATGTTTTCTCACATTCAACTCGTAATCCGCAACTTATTATACCAAGAATAACGTCTTCGTTTTTTGCAAGATCATTTAAGGTAAGAATATCTCGTTGGTGGAATAATTTGCCATTTTACTTACGCTTATTTTCACACTCGAATAATGTATTTCGTTTGAAACTTCTTAACTATTACTCCAATCTAAATGTTTGAGTACTTCAGGTCTTGTTACTAAGTTGGACTTTTAAATTTGTAAACTATCTTTTTTTGAATATTTCTTTGAATATTGGCTGGGGAGCCTGTTAAATATATCGATTACTGAATTCATTTGTTTAATTATTTAATAACTTGTTTAAATATAATTCGCAAGGGTTAATATTTTAAATAGTCAGGTGTTTTTAATATATCTTATGTAATAAATTTTTTGGCCTTTAAGGCTTTGTATTACATATTATGAATAAATAAATAAATAAATAAATAATATATTATTATTATTAATTATCATACTGAATTGAGAATTTTTATGAATTAATATATTATTATGAGTCTTGTACTATCGTTTAATGCGTATGGTCGTGATTTTCGCTGTTTATTGGTTTGTTACAAAAAAAATTAACAGTTATTCTTTTTTCTTTAAATAACAACAACAAAATTTGTTACATTTACAAAAAAAAAAACTAAAACAAAAATAAAGCGCGAGCGTGTTGATGATGTTCTTGCCTCTCATAGGCAGAATATGATTAAAAAATCAAAAACAAACAGTTCTCAGAGAACTGAATATCAAAACTTTTTTGCTCCTCTCCAAACTGTTGATGATCAGGATGAAGAAGACATTATCAATAAAACTGGAAAAATAAAAGTACCACCTATAACGGTACTTAAATGTAAAGTTGAACAAATACATGAAGTATGTAGAATTCTAAAGATCAGAGAATATTCTATTAGAAAAATTTCAATTGGCCTAAAAGTATTTTGTACAAACAGAGAGGACTTTGATGCGATCAATGATGCTCTGACAAATAAATTTCAACATGAGCACTTTACATATGCATCTAAACATGAAAAACCTTATAAGGCTATACTTCTAGGTCTTGAAAAAACCGACCCTAAAATAATCAAAAGCCGCCTAGAAGAATTAGGCCTAAAATGCCTAGATGTAAAAATAGTTACCAAAGCTAGAGAGAACAACAATGAACAAACCATATTTGTGGTTTATTTCGAGCGTAAATCAGTTACGTTAAAGGAGTTGAGACAGAATTATTCAACCATTGAATACATCAAAGTAAGATGGGAATACCAAAGACCAAGTAATAACAAAATCACACAGTGCTACAATTGCCAAATGTTCGGTCATGGATCCAGCAGATGTAAGGTTAAAACTTTTTGTGGCAAATGTGCTGGGGACCACCATACTAGAGATTGCAATGCTTCATTTGAAAAGTGTGCAAATTGCAATGGAGACCATAAATCTATGTCGCCGAACTGCCCAAGTAGAGAAACTTATATTAAAATAAAACAACGTGCTATACCAAGAAATTCTGGTAAGGGAAGTTATTTGCACAATAATACTGCTAATTATAATACCAACTTTCCCAACTCATTAAACCAAAACCAGAATGCAGACAATAGCTTTCACAATTTTAGAAGCAACGTTTCATGGAATAAAAACAACAACAATAATAACTTATTTACTTTTGAAGAAATTAAAAAACTCACGTTTGAACTAGTTTCCGGTCTAAAAGGTTGTAAGTCTCGCGAAGAGCAGTTCGAGGTAGTTACAAACCTCGCTTGTAAATTCTTATATTCATGAATAATATAATTAATATAACATCATGGAATGCTCAAGGTATTCGACATAAAAAAGAAGAACTTTTAAAA
This sequence comes from Trichopoda pennipes, assembly GCA_030448955.1. Lineage (NCBI taxonomy): Eukaryota > Metazoa > Arthropoda > Insecta > Diptera > Tachinidae > Trichopoda > Trichopoda pennipes. The sequence continues at coordinate 302,985 of JASKUP010000103.1, forward strand.
TTTTTAGAAAATCGCAATGTTGACATTTGTCTATTATGTGAAACATGGTTAAATGAAACTTTATCATTAAATCTCAAGGACTACTATTGCTACCGGTATGATCGTCAGCAGGCTAGAGGTGGGGGCGTAGCGATACTGGTGAAGAGAAGTATACCCCACAAATTATTGCCAATTATTAACACAACCTTAATAGAAAGCGTTGGAATTAAAATTTACTGCAGTGGCGACCAAATTTATATCTACTCATGTTACTTCCCTGGTGGTTCATCAGGCCCAGACCAAAACAAAGTTCAGTCATTTAAATCGGATCTTCACAAGTTAACAAACACAAACAACAAATATGTTTTAGGTGGAGATTTTAATTGTAGACACAGATATTGGGGGTGCCAGCGAAGTAATTGTTGGGGTAACATCTTATACGATAAAATTCAATTAAATGCTACACAAATTCTTTTCCCACATGAACATACACATATACCTGCAGATATAAATAAGCAACCCTCCACCTTAGATTTCTATTTAACAAATATTCCGCAGCATATGGCAGCGGTAAGAGTAATAAACGACTTAAGTTCAGATCACCTTCCAATAAGCAGCATCATAAATCTCGAATATAGAACAATAACAAAGGAATATTATAATTTTAATAAAGCAAATTGGAATCGTTTTAAAAACAGTGTAAATAGTAATACCATTCTGCCTGATTTCAACGAAATAACTAGCACCATACATATAGACACAATGATAAACCAGTTTAACAGAAATTTAAAAATCGCTATAGACGACTCTGTGCCAAAACGGAAAATTTTGTGTCCCAACAAACCATTTCCTCATAACATTAAAGTAATGATCCAATTTAGGAATATCTATCGACGAAACTGGAAGAGATACCGAGATATTGAAGATCATAGGCAAATGTCCCGACTCAACAAGGAGATCACAAGGGAAGTTCAGCAGTTCAGAAATCAAACATGGAACAATATGCTATCTTCACTGGACAAGGCAAAATCCCCTTTTTGGAACGTAACGAAAATGTTCAAAAATAAATCAAAATTTATTCCAATACTTAAACACAATGGTGAAGTATGCTTTACCGATAAAGAAAAGTGTGAACTCTTGGCTCAAAGTTTTAAGGCAAATCATGTTATTTCAGCCGAACTAAGCGACGCGAACACAGTAATGGAAGTTAATAACGTGGTACGCAGTTGCTGTTCTGAAGTCACGACCCCATTACATACGCTTTTCACCAGCCGAAGAGAAGTTTGTGACATAATTAAAAAACTTAAAAACAAAAAAACTCCAGGAACAGATCAAATCAACAACAAATGCCTAAAAATGCTTTCAGACAAAGCTATAAAGTATCTTACCACCATGTTTAACGCTTGTTTAAAATTCTGCTATTTTCCTGCGTCGTGAAAAATATCTAAAACCATACCAATACTCAAGCCAAACAAAAGTGCAGATTCTCCAACATCATACAGACCAATTAGTTTACTTTCTTCAATAAGCAAAATTCTTGAAAAAATTATAAAGGAAAGAATTATTAATTTTGTTGATACAAATAATATACTTCCTTCGCAGCAATTTGGTTTTAGAAAAGAACACAATACAACGCAACCCCTACTTAAAATCAGAAATCTAGTTAAAAGAAATTTTCAAGCTGGCAAATCCACAGGAATGGTCCTTTTGGATATAAGGGCTGCCTTTGATTCTGTTTGGCATAATGGGCTCATTTACAAACTAAAACAATACAATTTCCCAACATATTTATTAAAAATTATACGCAGTTTTCTAAGTAATAGATCATTTCACGTATATGTAGGCACAACGCGCTCTCAGCAAACATATATTCCAGCTGGCTGTCCTCAAGGTTCCTGCTTGTCACCCGTTTTGTATAACTTATTTACTGCAGATATTCCGTGTTTCTCAAGTTGCATCACTTCAATATTTGCAGACGATACCTCCATACTCTGCTCCGATATTTACGCCACTAATATTGTAACTAAGTTACAATTAGCACTAGTTGAACTACACAACTATTTTAATAAATGGAATATCCTGGTTAACCCTGAGAAAACACAAGCAATATTTTTCACAAGAAGAAGGAAGGCATGTTTCATCCCACAAAACCCTATTCAGTTTTTAAATAAAAACATTAATTGGGAAAATAAAGTCAAATATCTTGGTATTATCCTTGATACCAAACTTTGTTACAACGAGCACATATCTTATCTGCTTCACAAAATCAAAATAATGACAATTCTGATGTACCCTATTATAAATAGAAAATCAGAACTCAATATAAATAACAAAAAGTTATTTTTATCAAAGCAATTTTTCATCCAATAATGTTTTACGGCGCTCCAGCTTGGTCCACTTCCGCAAAATGTCATCTGAAAAAACTTCAAGTTGCCCAGAATAAACTTTTAAAATTGATTTTTAAACTGCCTTGGCACTTTTCCACCCAACGCCTTCATACTCTAGCAAACTTTGAACTCATCTACGATAAAATTGAGAGGCTAACAACAAATTTCCATACAAGATGTCAACTCTCCCGGTATGGTCACATAAATGATCTGATCTCATCTTAAATTTTTATTTTTTCACATTCCTAGTTTTAAGTTTTATCATATACCCTCTTTCAAAAAGGTTTTTATAAAATTTTTCCTTCCTTAAATAAAACAACACCAAATGTACAAATATATATATTTAAAATAATAATTAAATAGAAGAGGAACGCAGTTCCTAAACTCTTTGCCTTAAAAAGACAAATGTAAAAATTTCTTTAATATTATAATAAACACACAAATTGAATTGAATTGAATTGAATATATTATTATCATTTCTTTTATCGATATTATTATTAGTAATTATCATTATTATTATGTTCCTGAATCGATGATGACGTATTAATAATAGTCTCTTATCTTTCGAATGAGTTATTACAATTATTCGAATTTAAGAGAAAAGAGTATAAGATAATCAGCCACAATAAGAAAGAGGCTAAACTGGCGGGGTATTGGTGAGATTGTTTGATGTCAATGCTTTAGTGGTAATGATTGGTTGATGGTGAGTGTGATGACAACGACAACTTCAGTTATGCTTGCGCCGTCTTGGTGAACGGACACTAACACAGGTTATTACAGCCTCGATAGTGGAAGGCCACCAAGACATGCAGGTCATTAACAGGTAGTGGTAGAGGGTTTCTACTGGTTATTACAGCCATAGTCCCCAGACCAAGAAGTTGTAGTGAAGAGGGACGCTACTGGTTATTACAGCCATAGGTCCTAGTTGTGGTGAGACACTAACACACTAACAATCAAGCAAGAAAATTAAGAAGTAAGCACTGGGCAGGGGCATTAAGTATCCTACCTCCCGAGTACAAGCACGCGATACGGGAGATCTAAGTCGGTCGGGTTCAGGGCATAAAAATATAAAATCTTGCACGGTCTGGTTGGTTGGTTGGTGTTCAAGTGTTAAAAATAAAAACTCCAAATTGTAAACCTAAAGATAAGAATAAAAGTAAATTAAGAAAGTTGCTTGGGTCTTTTTATTTTGTGGTTTGAATTAAGAAAAAAAGATTAACAATAAGTATTACTGGCACCACTGGACATCCACTGAGAACTACCCCAGCAAAATACATTATAATGGCGCCCGAGCAGGGACTTTGATGTAAATTTTCTATTAACTAAATCAATTTAAAAATAAATAACTTATTGAATATTAAAAAGGCCAAATGACTAAAAATAATATAGGCTTAAAAGATAAACAGATAAACAAAAAAATAAATTGAAAAAACAAAACAAACGGACATACATACAAGAATTCTCTATTTCAATACAATAGATTAAGAATTTAAAAAAAATAAGTTTCCAGTCAAATTAAAAAAAAAAATCGTATCTACGGTTAGGAGCTAAAAACAGACTTTTTCCACTTAAATGGAATAACATTTACAAAAATACCTATAAAATTTAATGATAATAATAAGCCCGACGTAACAATACATCATTATGAGCTGGGCCTTTATAAACCTCGTAAAGAAGGATGCCTTAAGCACATGTTTGAGGGAGCTTGGTCTTAGTGATGAAGGCAACGTGGATGAATTAAGGAGCCGATTCCGAAACTATATGGACAGAGATGAAATTCCACAAGACCACATGGAGTACATTCAAAAATTGAGGTTAAGTTACGACCCTACATACCCAGGTAAAGAGTTAACAGTTACAAAACCTCCGATTTCTCGTGCAACCTCCCCAGTGAAGCCGTCTGAGGAACGTACAACGAATACACATAATGAGTCTGATGTTTGCGATAAAGTCTGTAAATGGGGAGTCAAATATGACGATGAGAAAGACCCGTTATCTTTTCTGGAAAGAATTGAAGAGTTAGCCACGTGCTATATGCTTACACATAATGCACTGTTGAATTTTATGCCTGAATTACTAAAAGGGAAAGCGTTATCCTGGTATCGCAATAACTACGAAAGTTGGCGATCGTACAGTGATTTTATCGAAGATTTTAAATTATATTTTTTACCGGTCCGCTTTTTCGAGTCACTGCAGGTTAAAATTAGAAACCGTCTACAACGCGTCAACGAAAACTTTGTGGATTACGTTACAGAAATACAAACTTTGATGAGGTGGGCAAATTTATCCACGGAAGAACAAATAGAGAGAATTTTTCGAAACTCTCGGTCAGAGTATAAGATGTACATTAAACGCCGCGACTTTAGCACTATAAGGGAACTTGTAATTTTGGCTCAAGATTTTGAAAGTATTCAGTGCCAAGAGGCAGCGCAAAAGAAGCCTATCCATCGGGTGCAATCTGTAGTAGCCACGGGATTTAGACCAAGGGTGTGTTATTGTTGTGGGGAAGCTGGACATCAACGGTTAGCGTGTACGAAACCGCCGGTATTATTCTGTTGGGACTGCGGGAAAAAGGATGTGAGAACCATTAATTGCTGCAGATCTGGATCGGGAAACATTTACAGAGGTCCTTCAGTAGGGGAAGGGGAAGCATATCTCTAACTACACCACCCTTTCCCATTTCACTAACGATTGATAACGAATTACGTTTAAGAAAACGGATTACGATACAAAATAAAACATATTGGGCTGCTGTTGATACCGGTGCGACTCATTTATGCATACTTCAGTCGGTTGTAGAAGAGTTAAAATTTCTGATTAATACGTGCAATGTGACAAAAATTGAATTAGCCGACCAGTCTAAAATTTCAGTGGAGGGTTCAGTAAATATCTGGTTTGTTATAAAAGGGATAGTATACAGTCAAAATTTCTTGGTGCTGAGGTCCAGCATAGACCTTATTATAATTGGGTTGGATTTTATAGAACGGAGTGCGTGCGAACTACGAATACTACCTCGAAGTAAAAGTAAACAGTCTTCAGAATGCGGTAGAAAAATTCATACAGGACAGATTGGATCCTTACAACATTCTCCGCATAATACTTCATCGACAGAAGATCTTGTGGACCAAAAGGTCAACGAATTTCTCGAAAAAGAGCTTCCACGGTTTGACACCATATCCGGGTTTTCAAATGTATCTGAGCATGTCATCGCTATGAAGCATTCCCGTCCCTTACGTCAGCGATATTACCCTAGAAATCCGGCGATGCAGAAAATAATATATGATCAAATAGATGAATTACTGGAAGAGGGCAGGATTGAACCATCAAAGAGCCCATACAGTAGTCCAATTGTACTGGTGCGTAAGAAGAACAACGAGTGGCGGCTATGTGTCGACTATCGACAAGTCAATGAAAACTCAATACGCGATGCTTATCCCATTCCTCAAATCAACGCAATTCTGGAAAAACTACGGAATAGTAAATATTTTAGTACCATTGATCTTCGTCATGGATATTGGCAGATACCCTTATCGTCGCAAAGTAAACAATATACTTTCACTGTTCCAGGACGGGCCTATTCCAATGGCGCGTCATGCTCTTCGGTTTTCATTCTGCACCGGCAACTTTTCAGAGGGCTCTCGATAAAGTTATCGGACCCGAACTGGATAGTTTTGCATTTGCATACCTGGATGATATAATTGTGATGGGGAATTCGTTAGAGGAACATTTCAAAAATTTAAAAACCGTTTTCGAACGGTTAATATCGGCAAAACTACGCATAAACAAGGACAAGTGTATGTTTGTGAAGAAACGAATCCGGTACCTGGGCCATGTCGTCAGCGAGAAGGGAGTGCATACCGATCCGGAAAAGGTGAGGGCTGTCATAGCAATACCAGAACCAAAAACGCTGAAGGAACTTCGTTCGTTTATGAATACGGCAGCTTGGTATCGACGCTTCGTGCCGAACTTTACAACACTAACTAACCCGTTATCTAAACTGCTTAAGAAAGGACAAAAGTGGGAGTGGAAAACCGAACAAAGAACAGCATTCGAAGCAATAAAAAAGAAGTTGATAGAGGCACCTGTTCTCGTATGCCCCAATTTTAGTCTTCCTTTTATACTCCAAACCGATGCAAGTGACAACGGACTAGAAGTAGTCTTGACACAGAAATTCCCAGACAGGGAAAAGGTTATTTCTTATGCTAGCCGTACCCTTTCCGCCCCAGAACGAAACTACACAGTTACCGAAAAAGAATGCCTGGCAATAATCTGGGGCATTATGTGTGATTTGTTTTACATCTGCACCGACCGCGAGGTCATAATCAGATGGTAGTTAAACCACTTAGTTGATTGGACACCAACTACGCCCTAGAAGGCCTTCAGATACGTATATCCTCCAGTCACTTCTAGTAGCAATTTAGAAAGTCCGGAGTAGGCCGTGCCCTCACTCCTTGCTGAGGAGTTGGAGACTTTCCAACTCCTGGTCCAGAACGCATGAAGCTCTTATTTATCAAGAACACGCCAGCATTCATACTCACTGGACCTGAACCATTCATTGTGTTAATTTGAATGGTCCGACCCACAAACTCTCACGAGGGTCCGAAACCACAACCACCACGATACTCCCATATAGGGGCCAACCTCAATAACCAGTCAGAGCACATTTTTTGTCTAAAGAGAGCAAATATTGTACTCTGGGGCAACTGATTTCCCGTGGAAATATGTGGATTGTCCAGATGACTCCTACTAGTCTTTGAAGGGCCTGGGCTCCCTTTTACCCCGAAAGTCACAAATCTAAATGGAATAGTAGGTTCCAAAAAGACTATCATGTGCCCCCGGGGGGAAATCTGGGGCATTAGGAAGATGAGACTCTACATAGAGGGATACCATTTCATTATTGTTACCGACCACCAATCCTTAAAGTGGTTAAACTCCATTCAGTCGCCGTCTGGAAGAATTGCACGATGGGCCCTAGAGATGATGCAGTTCGACTATAAGATTCGCTATCGTAAAGGTAAACTAAATGTCATAGCCGATTCTCTTTCCAGGTCTCCCTTAAGCCCAGATGAAGAATATAGACCAGTACTTCAAGTTATCAATAAGTGTGCTGGGAAAGAAGACCCTTGGTATACTCAGAAAGTAAATGCGGTTCAGTCAAACCCCGAGGAATTCCCCGATTATCAAATTGATAAAGCAGGAAACCTAAGAAGACGTATATATGATGCATCCGCTTATAATGAAGTTGACACTGTTTCCTGGAAGTTGGTTGTGCCCAAGTGGGAACGGAATCAAGTACTTAACGAGTGTCATGACGAGGTAACTGCAGGACATCTAGGAATTAATAAAACAGTTGCCAGAGTAACAAAACTCTACTACTGGCCTGGGATATTCCGAGATACTGCTAAATATGTACGAAAATGTGAGGTTTGTCAACGGTTTAAGCCCATACAACAGGCTCCGGCCGGGAAGATGCATACGGCTATCGCCTCCCAACCATGGCATACCGTTTGTGCGGTATATACTGCTCCCTACTCGCCTCATGAAAATCCTACTGAACGAGCAAACAGAACCATTAAAACAATGATCGCGCAATATACTCAAAAGAATCAAAGGACATGGGATGAAAAGTTACCTGCACTAATGTTGGCGGTGAATTCAAGTAAACAAAGTTCTACAAACTACAGCCCGGCGTATTTAGTACAAGCACGAGAACCACGACTCCCCAACAGTTTGTTCAATGAGAAGACCCAATCAGAAGTTACAAACGCAACGGCTGGGATTGCGGATAAAACAAAACTACTTCAAGAAATATTTGAAATAGTTCAATCAAATCTGCAAGCTGCATCGAGTACACAAGCGGTCCACTATAACTTGAGACGTCGGGAGTGGACTCCCCGTAAAGGTGATCTGGTGTTGGTTAGAAAACGGGTTTTGTCAAAAGCTGTTGATTATTTCGCTTCAAAATTAGCACCCCGGTTTGTTGGTCCATTTTTAATATCAGAATTCATATCGCCTGTTATTGTACGTCTGGTCAATATTAATAATCACAAGAAGCAGCAGGGCACCGCTCATCTCAAAGACTTAAAAGCGTACCACGAGTGAACTTAAAATTATCGAACATAGTTTTCCAAATTTTAATTCATTTTGATTTCAACATGAGCGATCCTAAGTTTACGCAAAGTTGTCTACAATTCAAACAAACACTGGAGCGTGAAAATAGGAAGCGTAGGAAGGCCATTGAAATTGATATACCGTAGCCTTTGGGAAAAGTCCGTATAACCTCCGTGGAAACAAACCTACCTAAATTGAACATTCAACATCTAGGCACAAAACAGAGTTCCCGAATTGATCCACTTGCTAGCCTGATTGCCGCGTTAGGAATTGATAAAGAGGACGAAGAACACCGGCGCAATGATGTTATATGCGATGCCCTATCGTTGATTAAACCGATCCAGCCCGGTAAACGCTCCCGGTTTCAATTAAGGACCCAAAATTCCGTGATCGAAGTATTAATTCGCCGTTCCCTAGATGTGTGGGTGCTGTTTGAGGGAGAGAGACTGATTTTCCCGAAGCCTAGAAACGACAGGGAGACTGAGGCTTCAATGTAAAAACAAAAAAAAAAAAACAGAAATATAAACAACGAGGGAGATGTAACGAAGAAAACTTTCGTTACATACTGCCATTTTTTTGAATAGTTTTATATAAAGTATTATTATAATTTTGATCAATATTATTATTAATTATCATACTAAATTGAGAATTTTTATGAATTAATATATTATCATTTCTTTTATCGATATTATTATTAGTAATTATCATTATTATTATGTTCCTGAATCGATGATGACGTATTAATAATAGTCTCTTATCTTTCGAATGAGTTATTACAATTATTCGAATTTAAGAGAAAAGAGTATAAGAGAATCAGCCACAATAAGAAAGAGGCTAAACTGGCGAAGTATTGGTGAGATTGTTTGATGTCAATGCTTTAGTGGTAATGATTGGTTGATGGTGAGTGTGATGATCACGACAACTTCAGTTATGCTTGCGCCGTCTTGGTAAACGGACACTAACGCAGGTTATTACAGCCTCGATAGTGGAAGGCCACCAAGACATGCAGGTCATTAACAGGTAGTGGTAGAGGGTTTCTACTGGTTTTTACAGCCATAGTCCCCAGACCAAGTAGTAGTAGTGGTAGAGGGTTTCTACTGGTTATTACAGCCATAGTCCCCAGACCAAGAAGTTGTAGTGAAGAGGGACGCTACTGGTTATAACAGCCATAGGTCCTAGTCGTGGTGAGACACTAACAATCAAGCAAGAAAATTAAGAAGTAAGCACTGGGCAGGGGCATTAAGTATCCTACCTCCCGAGTACAAGCACGCGATACGGGAGATCTAAGTCGGTCGGGTTCAGGGCATAAAAATATAAAATCTTGCACGGTCTGGTTGGTTGGTTGGTGTTCAAGTGTTAAAAATAAAAACTCCAAATTGTAAACCTAAAGATAAGAATAAAAGTGAATTAGGAAAGTTGCTTGGGTCTTTTTATTTTGTGGTTTGAATTAAGAAAAAAAGATTAACAATAAGTATTACTGGCACCACTGGACATCCACTGAGAACTACCCCAGCAAAATACATTATACTATGACACCAGGAAAACCGGATTTGTTATAAAAATGTTCTTTAATTTCAAATTTTTCATTTTCACTCATCTTAAAAGAAATTCAGCTCTTGCATAACTCGCTATTCATCGCATTTATACACTCTTTAAATGCTTTATTGACAGATGACTGGGAAAGACCTACATTGTAGTCATTACCAGGTCCTTTCTGGTAACTTTCATTCGCAATTATTCGCATTGTTGCTGCCAGTTTCAATATATTTGGCACCGCCGAAATCCCTTTCGATTTTTCCAATCTAGGTTCAATCTTGTCCAAAACATATTTAAAAGTCGATTTGTTCAATCGAAAATATCTAACGAAACTAAAAGGAATACTTACTTTGAATTTGGCATTGCAAATATATTTGATGAATTTCTTATTTCTCTTCGCAAAGTATTCATCCCTGCACTGTATATTCGTCTTCATCATCAGAGGATGAAAATAAGGCACAACTCAACATTATATTTAATAAAATTATGGAAAATATCACAAAGTAATATAAATTAAATTTGTTTATTTTTGCTGCCGCCAATTTATTTTGTATTATTTTTTTGACAGTTCACAACAGACCGCTTCACAATATTTAACTGTTTTTAACATTTTGTATCACTCTCTTCTTTTCATTCTGTTACAAATTTCTTGCAGTCGAATATTTTACGTAGTTCCACAAAGAAACAAATTCGACTGCCAATACGACTATAGTCGAAGAACATTTTCGAGAACCGTAATAAGGGTGATTATCTTCATTATATTCCACATTGTAATGTCTGCATATATTATGTAATGTACAACAAACATTTATAATTTTGATCACTTTTTATGGGCGATAATACAAGGTACAAAACAAAGTAAATAGCGAAAGTGACTTTTTAATACTCCTATAGTTTGTTCTACAATGTTTCTAGTCGAAGAATACGCTATGTTAAATTTGTGTTCCATGAAATTATAAGACGGATCTCTTGTACGGCGTTAATAGAAAAGGTTCTATGTCATAACCACAGTCCTCTAATAATATTGATGTTGGGTCGCCGGCGTCATAGTTTCAAAGGGTGAAATGTTGCCTTGCGCTGCTTATATTCCATACAAAAGAGTCATGGCAGGAGCCGGGGTACCGTGCTACTACAGCTTGAATTTTCATGTCACCATCGCAAATCTAAATAAAAAAATTATATTGAATATATTGTGTAAATAAAAAAGTAAATGCGGTGACAAATTTAAAATTATAATTTAATTGCAATCATTGCATTCATACTGAAATATCCTTTTCGATTGTAATACAAATGCTCGTCAATACTGGGCTTAACAATCTTGGCATGGGTACCATCGATGCAGTCGTTTGTTGATGGAATCTAGTATTTTTTCTTAGTATTATTATTATTTAGTATTTTTTAGTATTTATAATACTTTAAAATTCTTATTTACATTAATAGTCACAACTAATTATTAAAAGCATTTCGATTATTATGATTATTATTATTATGATTTCGTTCCGTTCTAATATCAGTTGTAATCGTATTAAGTAATTAAAGTCCTTAATAGAATAATGGTCTCTGCACTGCTGCTATAGTCCCTCTCCTTAGCCTGAAATTATACACATTTCGTAGTTGATGTGGTTGTACATCACCAAAATATTCGATTTGCTCGCATATATATTCTAGAGCATTACCATATTACTGAGAGTATTGAATTCAAGTCGCTGTTGAATATTTAGCCATTTAAGTGTATCGATCTTATTGATGTATATCTGTTGCACTTTAGAATAATCCGCATTGCCTTTATTTTGTAACCTTTGTCACCTTTCCATTGTAGTGTTTCATTGCAACGTGTATATAGTATTGTTGATCCGTATTCAAAGTGCGGTTTTATTATCGTATTGTAAAGATTTATCGCCATTATTATAGACACTTTATTTATAATTCTACTGAAAAAACCAATGCATATGTGCCTCTATATGATCGTTAAATCATGGTCTGTTATGAATCTAAGATACCTTATATTTTTTACCTTCTCTATAACTTCATCATTAATTTTGAATGTTTTTTCGCTATTCATATTTATCTGTAGCATTTTGGTATTTTTTCATTTAATTGTAATCTGTTCATTTTTAACCAGGTGTTAACATCAGCATCATCTTGTCTCGACACTCATCGTTCGTAAACCCTTCCCTGTATATGAGTGTATCGTTCGCATATAAAACAACTTCACATTCACCCATTGTATTCGGCATATCAATTATGTATATAATAAATAGTAAAGCACCTAATATTGAGCCTTGTGGGACACCGAAGTTATTAACGATTATATTAGATTTTATTCCATTAACTTTAGTTATTTGTTTTCTATCCTTTAGATATGATTCAAACCATTTGAGTTCTTTGTCTTGGATGCCATATATATCTAATTTCCGAATTAATACTTCTCTGTCGATAGTTTCAAACGCTCTCTTGAAGTCTTAAAAAGTAGCCATCATTTTATTTTTTCATTTTTCTAAATGTTTTTCCACCCATTACTAACAAAATTTATAGCCGTTTCACACGAAAATTTTTTCCTAAAATCAGATTGATATTTTGAAAATAAATTGTTGTCTTCCATATATTTTTCCACTTGTTCCTTTATGACTTTTTCCAACACCTTTTCGCATGTTTTTAGCGTATCCTCACATTTTGTTGTCTTAACCACTTTTTCAACTGGGGTAACCATAGAATCCTTCCACTTTTGTTAAAATTATTTGTTTCCAACAATTTGTTTATAATTTTCAGTAAACATTTTCTCATTATATGCTAGTTATCAAGAATAATTTTTTTTGATATTTTACAGTAGTCCGGTCTGTTTTTTTAATTTCTTAACTGTATTTTTAAGATCTGACATGGTAATTGTATTAAATTTGAATCTTTGGTTGGCCATAAGTAATTGATTGGTATATTGCACATCTAATTGTGATTACGAAATATTCATTGAATTTATCAGCTATTTCAATATTCTCCTTAAATTCTACGTTGTTAAATATAACTGTTTTTATCTCAGGTTGGTTTTTCTTCATCACTAAGTCTTTAATTTTCCTCCACATTTGTTTTTGGTCTTTTGCATTTTTTTTATTTGATTTTTGTCTTATAAATGTTCCTAACTGTGATTTGTCCATGTTTTGTTAATATTTTCAAATTTAGCTATTTGGTATTTGGCCATTTTTTCCGTAGTTTATCATTAAAACATTTTTTAACTTTATTTTGTTTATTTATTGTGTTTTATTAAGATAACTTTTGTACTGTCTTGTTCAGGCAATTATCAAACATTCGTACATTTTGATTAAAATTCATATATCCATGAAAGCACATTTTTTCCATTTAGTTCCTTTGCAAATTTGTTTTTGTTATATTAAAAAAAGTCTATGGTTTTATTTTCATTTTCGATATTTTCTTCTTTTCCCTTTATTAATATTTTGATCACTTTGTGATCTGATATTTTATTTTAGTTACAGTGATATTTTATTTTGGTTACAGTTTTGAACATTTGTCTCAAGGCTATTTATTATAACATAATCAATTAGAATCCTGGATGTATTTGTTACACCATTGTCGTTTAATGAACTTTCGATTCTCCTTTTGTTAAAATTATTTGTTGTGCAATCTATGTTAATGTCTCCAGTCATATAATTATATCTTTATTTTCCTCATACAAATCTTCTAAGGTTTCCTGGAAAATTTCACAGAATTCCGACTTTGAACCGTTGGGTGATCTGTACACTGCTACAATTATCAACTGCATATTCTTACGAATTGCTGTACAAGTCATAATCCAATATTTCGAATTTACCTTTTTTCGAATCTTTTCTGACTTTCCATTCTTTTTTGAAATACATATATGATTACTCTTGAAGATGATGAAGGTGATTATTCTTGAAGAATTTGATAACAATAATAGTTGATTGTAATCTTTTAGATTTATTTCATCTTGGCAATATCTTCAGTCATATGTGTTTCTGAAAATATAAGAAAATCTGGTGTTTCTGTTGCAGCTATTATTTCTACCTCTTTGATTTTCTTTGATTGCTAAAACGATAAACCCATTTTTCTCTTCTTTATTTTAATTTTATTCTGATATACTTTACGCTCACTTTACTGTAAGTCACCATTATACAATTTATAGATTTATTCATTGGTTCTCTATTACATTCCTTGGATCTATGTTCTCCATGGCATTTAATACAAATTTCCTAATATCTACATTCATTTGCCACATGATTAAATCCCTTACATTTAAAGCATCTTCTCACATCAGTGCCATCAAAAACTGTGCATCTTTGTGCACTTATTATTTTTGCATATGATTCATAATCTGTTTTTATTTTAACTAATCTTCTATATAAAAACAAGTCGGGTTTTCCTTCCTGACGCTATAACTCCAGAACGCACGAACCGATTTCCACGGTTTTGCATTGGTTGGAAAGGTCTAGGGCTCTGTGAGGTTTATAAACAGGGAAAATCATTTTAAATAAAACTGGTGGTCTATTCTTCCAGGACGAACCTGGAGAAACAGGAAAAACATTTGTCATTTCACTGATTTTGGCCAATATTCGATCAAGACGTGACATAGCTTTGGCGTTAGCATCATCTGGAATTGCGGCTACTCTTCTAGATGGCGGTCGTACTGCACATTCTGCGCTTAAGTTGCCACTCTATTTAAATACAATTGATACTCCAACATGCAATATTTTTCGATCCAGTGCAATGGGAAAATTGTTGATGCAATGCAAGCTAATTTTTTGGGATGAGTGCACAATGGCACATAAGAAATCACTTGAAGCATTTAACTTCACACTGAAGGATCTTCGTCGAAATAACAACAACTTTGGCGGCTTGATGATATTGTTGGCAGGCGATTTCAGGCAGACGTTGCCAGTAATTCCATGTGCAACGCCTGCAGATGATTTGAATGCTTGCCTGAAGGCATGACCTTTGTGGAATAACGTAAAAACATTATCGCTAACCACTTATATGAGAGTTCAATTTCAAAATGATCAAAGTGCTGCACTATTTTCCAAACAATTGTTATCTGTTAGAAATGGAAAAGTCCCAGTTGATGCGACAGCTGGATTAATTACTCTTACCAACGACTTTTGCCGATTTGTAGACTCTTATTGAAAATGTTAGCTCTTATTGAAAATGTTTTCCCAAACATTAGTGAGAATTATCAAAATTATGCTTGGTTAAGTAAACGAGCAATTCTCGCCGCAAAGAATAATGATGTTGTACATGGACTGAATTTCACCATTCAATAAAAAAATCGATGGCAATTTGATTTCATAACAAATCCCGATGATGCAGTAAATTACGAAATGTTACAAAAATCGAAGCCATCTGGTGGTGAAACGGAGTTCGCCGGGTTTGCTAGTTGTGTATTCTTTTGTTGTTTCTCTTTTATATTTATATGTTTTGTTTACCTTAATTTCAGAATTGTTTATAAATGGATTTTGTTTCTTTATTTTTTTCAATAATTTCTTGTTCCAAATATTAAATTGAAATGTCAATTATGTCTATAAAAAATTCTGTTAAGGTGCCCACCTAAAATTCATAATTACCACTTTGTATTGCAGTTTATATTTTCCCCCTTTCCTCTTTTCGCTTCGTATTATCAAAGTTCAATTTCTTCTGTTTTCCACATTAGTTGTTTATTTTTAAATTCACTCGATTTACTTTATTATTTAATTCCTCCTTTGTTTTTCCAGCATTTGATTTTTCCATTGCTTTTATTATTAATGCCACTTGTTTATTAGCATCATTGGCATCATTGTTTTGGATTGCACTACATCATTTATATATCACTATATCATTCGATTGACATTTATTTCGGTTACCATTTTTTGTATATCTTTTTTCATATTTATATTGTTCTCTTCCATTTTGTTGTTTATTTCACTACTTTTGTTTTCAAACTGTTTTACATTTTCATAAATTTTTTTAATTTCTTGTGCTTTTTTTTCAATGATTTTTTGGGCATTATCTATTTTCTTTAATCTCCCTTCATATATTTTTTCAATAGCCCTTAGTAGTTTTCTTTTAGCGACATTTTGAACTCAATAAATATATTGTAGTAATATTTGGAGAAATTCAATCAAGAAAGTGGAACAAATAAAATCTCCTAATAAAAATAATAAAATAAAATTAGCTGAGCCAGTCATACTAGAATTAGCAATAACATTACCGGTAATAGAAATTTTATTGTATATAGCACTTAAGATTTATAAATACTTCTAAAATTATGTACTTTAATATAGCAATAATATTGTTACACCACAAGTTTAAATTTTAAGGAAATTAGTGCAAAATTTAGTATAGTGTATTTCATTATAATAGGTACACTACAATATTTCACTACAATATTTAAAATTTTAAATAAAAATGTTTGGTTTCAAAACAAATTAAGCAGAATACATTTTTTAAATAGTTCAGTTTAGGAATGTGTCATAAAATAATTGTTATTATTAAATGTTATTAAGACGAAGTAATTTATATAGTTATTATTTATGTAATGATATGCTATCTTGTCCCTTTTTTAGCCTTGTGTAGCTAAAAAAAACAATATTCAAAGATATACTGTTTTAATATCTTCAGAAGTGATATAACTGTGATAAGTTGCATATGCAAGTTATTAAACTCAGAAATCAAATTTAATAAAAAACAATTGAACACTTTATAAACAATTCCTTGTTTCTCAAGTAAACAATTTTTCACAGAAAAGTATCATACATAGCTTCAGGGCGAATTGGTTTATTAAAGAAAATTTCATATAAAGTTATTAAAAAGAGAAAAATTTTTGATTATATTATGTTTTCTTCTGAATTGTATGAAAAAAGAATTTCTTATTAATTTCATTGGGCTACCTTATTAATTTTTTCAAAAAGGTATTTCTTATAGATTTCATTACACTACTTAATACTTTTTTTTAAAAAAAGTATTCCTTATTGCTTTTATTAGGCTTCTATTTGATCATATGTAAATTATCTTATTAATTTGTTAAAAAGAATATCTTCTTGATTATATTAAAAAAAAAAAAATTTCAAAGAACATTTAATATTTTTTCAGTCTCTGTTAAAAGTTCTTATGACACTCATATTTAATAAATAAATTTCTTTTTAATAAATAATCTTTTATCAAAACTTTTAGTTGAAAGTGAGCAAGTGGCAAGTGAAAAAGTGGAAAATCATATTAAAAATATTTCTTGTTAAATTTAAATAAAAAAATTTAATTATTGACAGTAGATGTGGTTTCAAGTAATTAAATCAAATTAATGTTTCTAAATTTATTGACAAGTGTAACATTTGAATGTAATTTCAACATAATAAGGCTGGTATTATGGAGGATCAATGTAGTTTAACGAAAAATGTAGATGTTTTTCCAATTTTTAAATCCTAGAAACTCTGTGATGAAACGTGCCAAATTCTTTTAAATTTTGGAATTATGTCAACAAACATATTGTTACGAATATGTCTTGCTTAAGTTTAAAATAAAACAATTAAGCAATAAGGAAAACTACTGGTTACAAACTGCGTGGAAGTTTATACACACACACACAACTACAATTTGATAGGCTGTTTACTAACTGCCTGGCATGCTGCTTATCATTTAAACGCGCAAGACAAAAACTAATTTTGCAACAACAAATATACAGTGTTTATCATCGGCGTAGTTTTCTAAGAAACCCTTTTTTTTATAAAAGCAACAACAAATGTATTGAAATAAATCCCAAGCAGAAACCTTATCAGCATAAAAACAAAAACAACTATACACACAGGCAAGCAGGCACCGATAAAATGAATAAACAACCTACAACAACAAAATACACACAAAGAGAGTAGAAGATTCTTACATCTTCTAGATTCTTATTGGACAAGTATAAATAGGGGAAGCGTCTGAGTGGATAATCAATCAGTAAATTAAACCTCTACAGTGAAGACGTGCATTTTAAGTAAATTGTTCTGTGTCAACTTTCTGTAGTTGAAAGTAAATAATAAAAGAACACTGAAGATGGCAAACAGCCGAAACCGGTTTGTTCACAAACCAAATTTGACGAGGGTCGACGGAAAACCGTACCCAAACAAAAGAAATAAAATTGTTATTATTTAAAAACTGGTGTTAATTATTTTGCAATAAGAAACTCACAACAAAACGTTTATAAAAGGTATAAACGTAACAACAGAAGTGAAATTGCAAAAAAAAAAAATAGAATAAATCAATTACAATGAAGTTGGAAGAGCTGAAAGTTGAGCAGCTAAAGAAGGTGCTGAATAAGTTGAATCTGCCAACAACGGGAAGTAAAGCGGAATTGCAACGGAGGTTGATTGATGAATTCCAGCAGCGAAACATCGATATTGGGACATACGAATTCGAAGACAAAGAAGTGGTTGAGGTATGTAACCCATCAGCAAACACCGATACAAGCTTGGAGTCAATACTTGCGGCTATGATGGCGAAAATAGATGCCACAAATGACAAACTTCTAGGTGTCATCCAAGAAACCTCTAGAATCAGCGGTGCGAAAATCGATGCCATTCAAGAAAGTTCTAGAGCCAACAGTGCGAAAATTGATGCCACGAATGACAAACTTTTAGGTGTCATTCAAGAAAGCTCCAGAATCAACAGTGCGAAAATTGATGCAATTCAAGAAAGCTCTAGAGCCAATGGAGAAAAACTCGTTTGTGAGGTAAACAAGAAATTTGAAGAAATTTCAGAAATATTTGGCAAACGAGTGGAAGCTGTGGTCAGCGAATTTGACCAAAAATTGTCAGGCCTGGAGAGAAAAGTGGACGAAAATGGACGACCTCCATCTTATTCGAGAAGGACCGGTGAGAATCGTCTCTGAGCACTCCAGCAGGATAAAAACACCCCGAGCAATGACGGTAGCGCACCGTTTATTGTATTCATGTTCCAGTTTGAAACAGTGGCCAGCAAAAATAGTTGGAACAATGAAGAAAAAGCTATAGAACTAATTCTGGCCTTAAAAGGTGCAGCTGCCGAAATCTTCGAAAGCCTACCAGGAGCCTGCAGGAATAATTATGAGGACATAATGCTGGCCTTACAACGCAAGTACGGCGGCGAGCATAAGAGAGAACTGTACAGAATGAAGTTACGAGGTAGGGTGCAGAAGGCAAATGAGACACTGCAAGATTTTGCCATGGAGATTGAACGTTTGGTGAAACTTACTTATCCAGGTGAACATCATCCATTCCTGGATCAGTTCAAAATAGAAGCATTTGTGAATGGCATAAGAGATCCAGATATTAAATATGCAGTTTGTGCAGCACAGAAAGCATCCTTCACCGAAACAATCTCATACGCGCTGGCTCAGGAGACCGCCAAAGTTATCGCGAAGCCACACGTTTATAAGGTACGATGTCTTGAGGCTGATGCGGAAATTTTCGGAGTCAAAAGAAGCGATATAAAAGAAATGCTTGAGCAGCTACTAGAAGAAAGAAGTAAGTCGCGTGCAAAATGCTTCAGCTGCGGTAAGGTCGGACATTGGCAGCGCAACTGCAGATCTGTTAGGAAAATGCCAAGATCTGCAAACAATACGAAATCGCACAGAAAAGACGGAAAACACAACAACTCAGACGCCCTTTCAAGGCGCCCATGCAACATAGAAGGCAGGCACTGCACAAAAGTTGAGAAAAAGGAGTCCCTTATTGATGTGAGGCGTATCCAAATTGGCACTCGAGATGACTGGTCTGAGGATGACAGATCTGTTGAGAAAAAGTCAAGATTTGCTTCACCTCCAAGGGACAATAAACGAGCAAACAACACGAAATCGCATAGAAAAGGCGGAAAACACAATAATGCAGATGCCCTTTCAAGACGCCCATGTAACGTAGAATGCAGGCACTGTACAAAAGTCGAGGAAAAGGAGTCCATCATTGACGTGAGGCGAATCCAAATTGGCACAGGAGAAGATTGGTCTGAGACCCAAAGGGAGGATCATATTTTGTCAAAAAATATATCGGCCAAGCTAGAGAACATAAGACCGGACCGTAACGAAATATCGGCAGAAAGCCCGCTGGCAAAATCATACTGGGCTCAGTGGAATAGCCTTAAAGTGGTAAATGGTTGCTTATATCGAAATTGGGAAAGTGCAGATGGAAAAACTACAATGGACTTAATCGTCGTGCCAAGTTCCCGGGTAAAAGATGTAATGCAGCAGTATCATAATGTTATTATTTAAAAACTCTAAAAACTGGTGTTAATTATTTTGCAATAAAGAACTCACAACAAAACGTTTATAAAAGGTATAAACGTAACAATATTAAAAAAATGGAAATTGAAGACGTTGAAAATATATTGAAGAAAGTGGACCAAAGATATAAGGGGAGTTGATTAAATTCAAAGCAGGCCTAAGGGAATGGAGAAGAAATATTGTTCGTACAAAATAATGTTATGAAAAAAACCATAAATTACTTAATATTATTTATTTTCGAACTTTTTCATATAATTATAATAGTTTTAACTTTGTTAATCAGACTCAAGCTCATTTTTAGTTATAAACTTAAGAATACTACAGGGTGGAACAATCGAGACAGATATACTAGACAAACGATGAGTGTACAAATTAACTTGTACATGCCATTATGGCTATATCGGGCAAACAGGACGAAGGATTGAGACCGGATTTAGGGAACACGTTGGAGACTATAACAGGGAACTACGGGGACCGAAATCGACTCCGGAATCAAATTTTGCGGACCATATTTTCGACAACAGATGTACACCAGGACATATGAGGACAACGGTTAAACTGCTTCATACACAGCGCAAAGGAAGGAGACTAAATGTATTAGAAAACATGGAAATATACAAACAAAAAACATTTGACGGACGAATAATAAATGAACAAATAAACACTGCTTCGGACACAATATTTGGACCATTGAAACATTTTTACAGAAGAACAAACATTACACCAACATAAACACGTTACGCAGGTGCACAAGACCAAAGCAATAAAGAACATCATAAACGTACAATTACGAATTATTATTATGTCACATGGAAAAAGTAAAGAGAAAAAGAAAAAAAACCCAATAGGTTCACACATAAACACAAACGGACAACAAGCATGATCGTAAAAGGATTTAGTTAGGAAGAAAGACGAATGAAAAAGGGAGCGACAAATTAGGTAAAAAGAGTCAAACGAAAAAGGAGAGAGAGATACAGGCAAGAAAGAGAAAGTGGCGAACGCAATAACACGAAGGGCAACACGAACAAGACGAACTATATAAAAACAGCTGACAATAGAACGCAACTAGTACGCAGAGAACACTGAAGATGGCAAACAGCCGAAACCGGTTTGTTCACAAACCAAATTTGACGAGGGTCGACGAAAACCGCACCCAAATAAAAGTAATTTTGAACTTTCTTATTACTTTATCTGATCTAATTATTTCATAACCATTTTTACTGAAATGTAAACGATTTGCTTTGTCATGCAGAAGAAAAAAACATGGTTAAGGAAACCATTATAATAATAGATCATCATATTATGATTGATTTATATGGTTGTAGCTAAACCATATTAATGGTTTACATATACTAGCATTACACATACTAGCAAACCATCCAAGGTGGCACCCCAACGCATGTAAAAAAATATTCAGTGACATATACACGTACAGTAGAATTATATACATAAAGAAGATTTGTATGGGAGGTACCACGCGTCTTTGTCAAATTCCGCCTATATTTGCAGCAGAACTTAAAATATGTTCACTCAACCGAAATACCAGATTATGTTTAAATACTGTTAGCAAGAGCAGAAATATTGGATTCTTAATTTGTGATTTGTATGGGAGGTACTACGCCCCTTTGTACAATTGGACCGAATTCTAAATCTAATCCACCCGGGGCGCCACTCAAACGCATACAAAAAAATTTATGCAAATCGGTCCAGCCGTTTAGGAGGATATGCAAAGATATCCAAATTGTAGTATTGATTATTAAAATAAAAAAAATACAAACATAAGCAAAAAAGCGCTACTATAGCCACTTTTGATGACAAATTATTATCGTAACAGCGAACCTTTTTTCTTCAAGACCCCTTAAAAATTTAAATTAATTTTTTATTGCTGTTTATTTAATTTCTTGTATGAGTTTGTTTTTGTATCTGTTTCTTTATTTATACTTTGGCTGACTTTGCCGGTCTAAATCCTTTTATAATTGTGTTTTTTTTTTTTTTTTAATCACTCGTCCACCTTTATTAGTTTGATGACAAGATTTTTGTTTTGAGTTAATGTTGCCTAAAAATGCTTTTGAATTTGGCCGACAATGTGAAAAATGAATTTCGATACGAGATGAAAAAATATTGTTAGCTTTACCTCCGTAAAGTTTTGTTTATTTTTATTAACATTCTCTTAAATAATCTTTCAGCACCAAAATGTAGATATTTTGAATATATTGCAGGCAGTCATCGCATATAAAGCGCACATAATTGTTGGCTTGCAAAAACTTTGCTGAATATTGGTCCACTCCGGCACATTTATTTGTGCAATTTTATTCTTTATTGCATACTCCCATGCATCTTACATCTGTTTCCTCAGGTGTTGCTATCCTGCTTTTACTCGATTCAGGCAATGTGGTATTTTAATTAAAGTTCGTTCATAAGCTTTTGCTTTTTTTCTTTTCAATATTTTGCTGCAGACTATGTTTTTACGAAAACTTTTGCCCCTTTTAATCTCATAATCTAGTTCTTCAATTTAATGATATTTGGCAAAATTGGTTTTTTTGTTCACTTTGTTTACCAAGTTGCATGATAAGAATAATTCTTCAACTATATAGAGGAGATTTACTTGATAACTTTTGTTCATAAGATAAGTTCAAATCTCTTCTAATTATTTTTACACTTTTCCAAATTATTTTATTAAATTTAACTATTTTTTTATTTCATGAGCGATCACCAAAATAAGTTTATCTTGCGAGTTAAGATAATTTATTTGTAACCTCTTTATTTTACTCTTCTTATTATTTAGTCTTCTTTTCCTTAATCCTAACTCTTTATTTCATTATTTTACTTTCTACTTAATTATGCCTATTACCTTAGATTCCTCTCTATTTTATTTAAGAACACTGTTACATTTGTATTATCATTTTATGAATAAAGAAGCATTGATTTTAATTATATATTAAGTTGCCGTACAGTGTTTTTTTTTGTTTTTTTGTTGTTGTTTTTTTTTCAATAATTATTTATTGTATCTTCAAGAAACTGAACTAACAATAAGTTTTAAAATCTTAAATTCTAAAAAAAAAAGTTACATTAGTCACGACCATGTCAGAACTAAATCCTTTGGGTAAAAAAAATTGATAAAAAAAAAACAAAACAAATATTTCTAAGATGTGTCATCTGTAGCATTGAGTATTAAAGCATAATCCAAGATATTGCGAGCAAGGGGATTAGGATGGCTTTCAAGCTTCATTAAGTATTTGCCTGCGTATTTGATGATTTCTGTAGTCACCAGCGGTATGTCTAAATCACAATGTATGTTTGAATTTCTGATTTACCATGGAGCGGAAGTTATTAACCGTAAAATTGTATTCTGTCCACGTTGAATTCTATCCACATTTGAAGCTGAGGCAGTGCCCCAAAGTTGGATTCCGTAAGACCATATTGGTTTCAAAATACTCTTGTAAATTAGAAGTTTACAATCTAGGCTAAGTTTCGAGTTCCTGCCAATGAGCCAATGTAATTGTGTTAACTTAAGATTCCATGTAAGGCGACGATCAAGATGTATACCAAGATATCTCACATAACTATGGTGAGGAACAATGTGATTATTGATTTGAACGGGTGAACAATTATTTCTTCGCAGGGTGAAGGTCACATGAATGATCTTTTGAACCTTCACTTTAATTCTCCATAATTTTAACCACAACTCCAACTGAGTTATATGTTGCTGAAGATTTATGGAGGCTTGATAGGAGTTTTCGTGCGAACTTAGACACGCTGTATCATCAGCAAACGTAGAAGTGTGGACAGTTTCACTTACAGGCATATCGCAGGTATATATCAAATATAAAACTGGTCTAAGAATGCTACCTTGTGGTACGCCTGAGAAAATTGGTTTGGATAAACTAACGAAGTCTCCTTCAACAACAGAAAATTTTCGTCCAATTATGTAGCTTTTCAGTAGGTTGCTTATATTACAAGGCAAGTAAGCGGTCAGTTTCAGAAATAGACCTGCATGCCAAACTTTGTCAAAAGCCTGAGAAACATCAATAAAAATAGCTGAGCAATACTTCTTCTCTTCAAAAGTCCTTCTTATCACCTGAACCAATCTATGGGTTTGCTCAATTGTGCTATGTCTACTTCTAAAACTAAATTGATGGTCTGGGATACACCCTCTATCCCTTAGCATTGGAGACAATTTATTCATAAGCAACTTTTCAAACACCTTTGAAATAGTCGGTGATAGGCTTATGGGCTTATATGACTCGGTTTTGGTAAGGTCCTTACCCGGTTTTGGAATCATTTTAACTTTGGAAATCTTCCAGTGGTCAGGATAGTATTCAAGCCGTAAAATGGCATTAAAAATAAATAGCATGATTCTGACTGCAATACTGGGGAGCTCCTTCAACATTCTGTTACTTATACCGTCCATACCAGGAGATTTTTTCTGCTTTATCTCAGAAATTAACTTTTGAACCTCACGCAACCTAAACTTTAAGGGTCGAGG
This sequence comes from Trichopoda pennipes, assembly GCA_030448955.1. Classification (NCBI taxonomy): domain Eukaryota; kingdom Metazoa; phylum Arthropoda; class Insecta; order Diptera; family Tachinidae; genus Trichopoda; species Trichopoda pennipes. Next base: position 327,715 of record JASKUP010000103.1, read on the forward strand.
GGGTAATGCAACTACGCTCGGCAAATTAACATCATCAGTACATTTGTGTGGGGTGAGTACATCTTTCAAGTATTCGGCAAACAAGTCGCCTTTTTCAGCGTCCCTTCTTGCCCAATCTCCACTGATATTACGTAGAGGTGGCTTGTACTCAACGGGTCTTTTAAGGTTTTTTGTAGCATGCCATAAAGAATAATTGGAGTTAGGTGTAGTATCGAGGCCCTCCAGATATTTCTCAAACGATGTAGTTTTTTCAAATGCTAGCATGTCTCTAAGCCGCTTTGTGCAGTCTCTGCCTCTGCAAGGGCGATCTATGTTGTTGCCAATCTCTTCTAGCTCTTCGTTTTTCCGCTACGAGACGTTCAATGTCTGCAGAATAGATGTGACCTAAAGTAGTCTACGGATGTTTAGTTGTTGCAAGCTGAGCTGCTTGTTTAATATTTTCACTTAAAGTTGAACACGTCCTCCGGTGTTCCTAGCAAAATATTTTCCGAACAATGGCTGCTGAGATATTTTTTAAAACTCAACCAGTTGATGCGACTGATCATATTTGTATCAGGAAAAAACAAATGTCTTCTAAGCGGGTTACAAATAGTTACAATGGTTGGAGAATGATCCGAAGATAAATCCATGGAAGCTTCTTCTGTCACTAAATCTATTGAAATATTTTTTGTGACAGCAAAATCTATTACATCCGGAATTTTTTGTCTGTCAGTAGGCCAGTATGTAGGCTGACCACTCGAAGCAACATCCAAATCATTGCTGCTAATAGCGTTGTACAATGCTCGGCCCCCAAGGTGTAATTAAGCGCGAACCCCAGTAGGTGTGCTTTGCATTATAATCGCCAGCTGCCAAAAAACGTGGTCCAAGACCTTTAAAAAATTGTTCATACTGCTCCTCGGTTATTGAAAACCTGGGTGGAGACTAGACAGATGATATTACTATATCATTAAAAGATTTTCAACACAAATAGTTGTGGCTTACAAATAGTCTTCACGCTTGCTGTCTAAAATATGGTGTTTCAGTCTAAACTTTATTAAAATTGCTGAGCCGCCGCATGCTCTTCCTCTCAGATCCTTGGTATCATAAAATGTGAATCCATTAATTTTAAAAATACCTCTTGTAGTCAAATGCGTTTCAGAGACCAGCATGATGTTAATGTTTTTTTCCGTGAGGAAGTGTTCCAGTTCGTTTTTATGTTAGCGAATACCATTTGCATTCCAGAAACATATTTTCAACGAATTCATTTTCTGTTCACAATTGCTTGAAGCAAAGTATTCTGCATTTGCAGCATTTGTTGCATCATGCTAGTCATACTAGTTGTAAAATTGTTTATTGATTGCACAAGGTTGTCAATAGTAGCTTCAAGACGAGTAAAATTGAAGCTTGAGTTAGCATCTGCTATGGTATTTGGTGATGGAACATTTTTTGGTGGAACAGTGTTGATTTTTACGGCGTCGGCATAAGATACATGAGTATTGATTGGTCGGGCCATTTGGGGATACGAAGTAGATAAAATATGCTGATTTTGAACTGATGTAATTTTAGGTGCCCGGGGTTGCACCCTGTCTTACGAAAGAATAAACGGGGCAACCTCTGTAGTTTGCTGTGTGATTACCGCCACAATTACTGCATTTTTTAAGGTTTGTTTCCTCTTTAGGTTTATTGCAACTAGCAGTAGCCTGCAATTCGCCGCATATAACGCAAACAGATGGCAGGTTGCAGTATGTTTTTGTGTGCCCAAACTCTTGACAGTTGTGACATTGTACGGGCCCTGAACTTTTGCGTGGTTCTTCTAGAGTGATTTTTCTATGCAGAAGATATTGAAAATTGTAAGTTGGGTGCGTTTCATTTTTCTTCAGTTTTACGTCGTTGGGCTCCAATTCTACTTGGAACAGAGGTTGTGGTATTTTCTCCCTATTAAATTTGTTTACGACATTTTTAATTTTGAAACCTTGATCAATGAGGGCACGTTTTATTTCGTCTGGCTCAACACTTGGGTCTACACCCTTTACTACAACTTGCAAACCTTTTGCACTATTAAGCTGATATGTGTAAAAGCTTAATTTACTCTTTTCAAGTTCGTTAACCACTTTACGGATATTCGCCTCCTCGTGAACCTGTATTTTGGTTTCATCAATTTTGCCACGTTTTATTGGCATGACATAAAACGCTTTATCACCAATAGTCGAAATTAATTTCTTAACAAGGGCGTATGAATTTTTTTCCCTCAAATAGATCGGTGGAGGTTTAGAGGATTTGGTCGTGCAGACAGATTTCTCGTTATTTTCTTGTAACAAAGAAAATCGATTTTGGGAAATTACTGAGGCGCCATCACTATTTCTCGATAACTTTCGAACTGATGCGACCTGGAACGATTTGGGACTTCGCCCACGTTTGGTAATCGTTAGGTATCTGTCCATTCCCACTTGGATGTCGATAGCAGTTGTAGCAGCTTCGTTAAGTGAAGAGTAGGAACCCGACGCGGATGAAGTTGCCGATTTGAGTGGCACTGGAACCGATAATAATTCACTAGTTTGCGGTAGTGAACTTGTACGAACGCGAACGTGATGCTTTGCTGTTAGATACAGACTGTCATCAATATTTTTCGTTGTGTTGTTTTCGTTTACGTTTTCAGCATTAAGGGTTTAATAAGCATTTCTACCGTTAGTGCTTACTTGACAGTTTTTTGCTTTTGAGGTACTCATAAGAGTATCTCTCAGCTTTCCTTGTTTATTTTAATATGTTTCTTTAATAAGTTTTTCAGTCCAAAAATTTTTTTTGGCTGCTTTTATTTAAAATTTCACATCTGCTTTGGCCTTTAGCCGGAAATACCAAAATTTTATGTTAACCCAAATGTCTTCACAAAATTTATGTCAGCCGCACTCGTCTCAACACAATTGGTCCCCTTTCACGAGTAAATACCAGCTTTATATTTTGGTCGTCTACAACACACCGCCGTCAACAAAAAGCACGGCGCAGAAGTCAGGGATTATCTTTTACAAATTATTTTTATAATCTGCTGTGTTCTAAGCGATGCACGGATCGATCTCGACGGTATATATATCGATGTGAACGTTAGATCGTCTACTTTCTTTTAATGCCAAAATCTAGTCACTACGGCACAAGTGAGTGTCATTAATCGCACTACAAAGTTACTGCCAAAAAGCCGCACAACAGTGTGTATATCACTACGGCAATAAAAGAAAAAAATTTAAAACACTGATAATTCAGTCAATACCGCACTGATTTCATAAAATCGTATATTCACTAAGTCGGCACAATTTGCCTGTCCGATTAACAGTACTTTCGGAATTATTCACAAGAAAATTTGCACAAAATCACAATTATTCTTTACCACGAATATTTCAACAGTGTTGCTAATATGATGCCACATTTTGCTATAAAAATAATTTCTTGATCTGCATTTCTCATTTGAGTCCATTTCAACTTTTACCCACTGCGGGCAAACGTAACGTTCGATAGCCACAAGCACATCGTGCAACACTATTGATACAGCGCTTCTACAAAGCGCGCTTCTACTGGAGTCCTTGCCAACAGACACCTGATAAGATCCATCAGCTAAAAAGCGTAACGTGGCTGCTAACTGCAACAAAGGTGGTATTTTTTTAACGTTGCAAGTGCCCTTCTTAAAAAGCCTCTTTGTTTAAACGATAAGAGGCTAAGGACCTGCACAACATTTATATATATATATATATATATATATATATATATATATATATATATATATATATATATATATATATATATATATAAAACGTTTTGTTGTGAGTTCTTTATTGCAAAATAAATAACACCAGTTTTTAGAGTTTTTAAATTAATAATAATTTTATTTACTTTAACTACACAAAGTTGACACTACAGAACGATTTACTTAAGATGCACGTATTTACTTCACCAGATTTAATTTTATATCAGACGCCTGCCCTATTTATATTTGTCCATTTAAAGTCTAGAAAATTTAAGAATCTTCTACTCCCTTTTTACCACATTTTGTTGTTGTATGTTGTTTATTTGATGTATTGGCGCCTGTATGTCTGTGCGTATAGTTGTTTTTGTTTTTATGCTGATAAAGTTTCTGCTTGGGATTTATTTAAAAATATTTGTTGTTGTCTCGTGTAAATAAGTTTTCTAAGAAAACTTCGCAGATGGTAAACAGCATACATGTTTGTTTTTGTCTTGCATGCCACGCAGTTAGTAAACAGCATAACAAATTGTTGTTGTATACAATTTCTGCGCAGTTTGTAACTAGAAATTTTGTTATTGTACCATAAGTTTTCTTTAACAAGCCACGCAGTTCGTAAACAACATACACAGTAGTTCGCTTTATTACAATTATTTTATTTTAAAACTTAAGCAAGACACATCCGTAACAATATGTATGTATGTATGTATATGTATTAAGATTTAGTAACCAACAAAATATACTTGCGCTGTCTGTCTCCGGCACTTCAAACAGATTACTGCAGTCCCTCAAAATTTTTCCAATAACAAAAATGCTGCAATGCCAATATTTTAGTACAGTTAATTTGCAAAATTTTGTAAAAAAAATACACAATGCCTATTTAGTCAAGTACCGTGCTATATTCTTTAGGAAAGGGATAGAGAAGAGATGAAACAGGTGGTGAAAGTAGAAGGATAGTCGGAAATTAACTGCCGTATAAAAGACAGCACAGCGACTGACAGTCAATTTTTATTTTTGACCTTTTTAATATTTTTGTTTTTTTTTATTTTATCTTTTTTTATTAAAAATTTTTAATCTTTATTTTTTAAATATTATTTTTCAATATTTCACTAAACCATGTAGTGTTGGTTGACATCTTCAGGATAAACAAAAAGTGTATAAACAATTAATCAAAAATGAAAAGATTTGTTGACTAACAAATTCAAAATAATCTAAAATTTTTTTCAAAAAACAAAACAAACAAAAACAAGAATTTGTAGTTTTTAATATTATTGTTTTTGTTTGTTATTGAGTAAAGGAGCATATAATGTTAATAAATGGTATAACCGCGAAATGAGTGCAATGAAAAGGGAACAAATACCAAATGGCGAAATTGGAAAGTACGTATAATGCATGGTCAAACTACAGGGCTATACGAAATTTATATAAGACAAAAATAGAGAATGGAAAAAATAAATATATGAACGATCAAATAAATAATGCCAAAGACCAAAGGCAAATGTGGAGGGAGGTAAAAAAAACTAGTTCTAAAAAAACATACAAATGTGATAACGTCGGTAATATTAATTCAAATTGAATGTATATAATACTAATCAAATTGCTAGTCATACTAATAATTAGTTTATAGACAGTATTAAGTTGGTAAGAGAATCAATCACAAATGTACAATATATAAACTAAATACCGTTGATAAATAAAATTTTTAAATTTAGAACAATAACATTGCTTGAATTAAAAAATATAATAAAAGAAATTAAAAATAAGCCTGACTACACAAAGATATCGACAAAGATCATTCTAGAAAATTGGAGTGCTATCGGGATAATTTTATTAAAGATAATAAATAAATCAATGAAAACAGGAGTTTTTCTTGACAAATTGAAAGAGACAGTAGTAACGCCTATAGAAAAAATTGGCAAAACTAATAAATATAAGGAATTTAGAACAATTAATACCCTGAAAATATTCGAAAAAATTTTGGAAGAAGTTTTAAAAATACAATTGGAAAAATATATGGAAGACAATAATTTACTATCAAGGTATCAATCTGGCTTTCGGAAAAAATTATCATGTGAAACAGCGATAAACCATGTAATAAACGAATGGAAAAATATAGGAAAAAAGCATAAAATTATGGCAATATTTTTAGATTTTAAATGAGCATTTGAAATCATTAATAGAGATATTATGATAAAGAAATTATATATGTGAAATTATATATATATGAGGTGTTGAATTAAATTGGTTTAAATCGTATCTTGAGATTACGAAAGTAAACGAAACCAAATCAAATGGACTAAAAACCGTCTATGGTGTCCCCCAGGGTTCAATTCTTGGTGCATTAATGTTCATTATATATAAACGATATACCAAATATTATCGAAAATTGTTCTATAATGTTATATTGTTTTTTTTAACGGATTAGGAACAACATTTCAACAATAACCGCAATAAATGTTTATAATACAATGATAAAACCGCATTTTGAATATTTTTTTTTTTTTTTGTATATATATTTTATTTGCAATCTATTTTACAATAATAAGCAAATTGTATAAACTAAAGATATAACATGTCCTATTGATTTCCAGTGAAAACAATAATTAAAATTATATATGATACATGCATATATGTACATATATATGGATAAATTATATTCTTAAGAAAATAAGTATTATTATTAACAACATATATCTAAATTATTAACGAGAAAATCTTAAAGATATTAAATGAAAGGGAGATCTAAAATGTGATTTCTCTTAAGTCTTCTGACCTCATCAGTATCATCTAAAAGTGAGATTGCCAACACATTTGTATGCTTGCTAAGTCTTTCTAAATAGTTACAACTAAATTTCTTTATTTCTGATTTTACGAAAGGTATATTTAGGTCATTATGCAGAGATTTGTTTGTTAAGTAAAAAGGAGCATTTGTGATTGCACGCAAGGTTTTCGACTGAAATCTTTGCAAAATTTCGATGTTAGAGTTTTTAGCTGTTCCCCACAATTCTATGCCATAGGTCCAAATTGGTTTCAAGATGGTTTTGTACAGTAAAACTTTGTTTTCCAGGGAGAGTTGAGACTTTGATCCAAGTAGCCAATACATTTGTTTAAATTTAATATCTAACTGCTTTCTTTTAGCGCATAAATGTGCTTTCCACGTTAGTCGTCTGTCTAAATGAATACCCAAATATTTTACGGTAGTATCGTTACTGGGAATTGCAGTACCATTAAGGAAAACCGCCGGACAATTTTCTCTTCTAGTTGTAAAAGTAGCGAGACTTGATTTTTGAGTGTTAACTACAATATTCCATCTTAAAAGCCATTGGTTAAAACAATCAAGTTGTAGCTGCATTATTCTAGAAGCTTCAGAAGATGATTCGCTAGTACACAGGAATGCGGTGTCGTCAGCGTAAGTTGCAATAGTTATATCCCCTCTTGCTGGCATATCATATGTGAATATAGTATATAACACTGGTCCGAGGACGCTACCCTGAGGGATTCCGGCTTCTATTTGACGAATATTTGAGTAATCGTTATTTACTCTTACATAGAAATATCTCTTCCTTAGATAAGACAAGAAGAATAAATAAAATGGTGTTGGGAGTAATTGTTGATTAATAATTTTGAATATGGTTCCACGATTTTATATACGTGCTGTTTGGATTCACAACTGAAAAGAATACAAAAGTTACAGAATAAGGCGATGCGTAGTATCCTCAAGTGTAGCAGATATACATCTATTTGTTCAATGCTAAATGCACTTAAATGGATGAACGTACGACAGAGACTTGAACTAAATACATTGTGTTTTATTCAAAAAATTAGACTGGGCGACGCTCCTGAATATCTGTGTAGGAAAATAGAATATGTTGGAGATGTACAACCTTATGAATTAAGAAAGTCCGATAATTTTAATGTACAACGGGTGACATCAACAGTAATGCAACGATTACTATTCTATAAAGGGCTCAGATTATATTATACAATACCGAATAATTTGAAAATAGAAAGAAATTTTAACATATATAAAAAGGAAATTGTGAAATTTGTGAGAAATGTTGTTAAAAATTGTTTATACACTTTTTGTTTATCCTGAAGATGCCAACCTACACTACATGCTACATGTAGTTTTAATATAAAAACTACATATTTTTGCGAACGAAAAAAATATGAATATATTCTTAAACCAAAAAATTTAATTTCTATAATATTAAAAAAAAAAGAAAAAGGTGAAAAGCAAGCCGACAAAAAACTGCTTCGCTGATCACTGTGAAGAGGTTGTTATTGGATAGGTTATTGTAAATAAATTTCTGCAGGTTGAAAGTACTAAAATACAACAATAAAATATGTTTCAGACTATTTCATTTCACATGGATTAGTAGATGATTTTAAAGTTGGCCAAATATCGAAAAAACTAGAATATTGTTATGTTCATTGCAAACTAATAACAGAACACTTTAGAGTTTTTAAATTATTCACTTTTAATATACAGTGAATGAACATCCAAAAACATGAACATTTTTTTCTTACATTGATTACTCTAAAACGTGAACAAAGGCTGAAGGCTTTAAAACGTGAACTTTTTATCGAACGTTAAAATTCAATTTTGTAAGCTTATTTAAATATTTTGGGATTCCCTGCAGAAGAATCTCGTAGTTTCTTTGTTGTAAACAACTTTTGTTGCAGGATAAGTAGTTTTGGTATTACCCCGGCAGTTCTACTGTATTGGTAACAAAATATTGCAGCAAAGCCTTTTAGAAAAAATTCAAATGTAAATTTATTAACGACTGATAATTGAAACGGTTTTTACAGAAAAAAAAAATTCATAATTGACATAAAAACGAAAAACACATTTCTCAATGAAAACTATATTTATGTTGTACAGTATTAAAATTATAAAGTATAATTTCAACACTCTTCCTCAACATGAATATATGTTTACTTGAAAATCATTTAATTTTTAACAATTCTTAAAATTTCATATGTTTTGGTTTTGCCAAATTTTTTGTAAATATATCTGCTATCATGTCATCTGTTGGACAGTAAACAAGTTGAATTTCTTTGTTTTTGATTGACTCCCTTATATGATGATATCTGATATCGATATGTTTACTTCGGTTGTGATAAACTGGGTTGGCTGCTAGTTTCATCGCACCTTGATTATCAACGTTTAATTGTATAGGTTCTCGATTTCCAAAACCAAGTACCTTCAACAATCTGTTCAAATGTATTGCTTCTTTTGCAGCATTTAAAATAGCCATATATTCAGCTTCAGTGCTGCTCAAAGCTATTGTGTGCTGTTTCTTGGACTCCCATGAAATTGCATTATTTCCAATATAAAAAACATACCCTGAATAAGATTTTCTATCTTCTGTGTTGCCACCATAATCAGCATCTGCGAATCCGGATACATTTTGATCGCTCTTTGTAAAATATAACTTCATGTTAATAGTATGTTTAAGGTAACGCAGCATGTTTTTTGGCAGCAACAAAATGTTCTTTATGTGGGTTCGAGTTTCTTGATGCCAATTTTGATACACTGTGCAATATATCCGGTCTTGTGGTTAATGCCAGATATAATAATGCACCTATTGTAGACTGATATGTAGTTATATTTACTAACTCGCAATCATTCCTTTGACACTTTGTTTGATATCCTGGACTCAATGGTATTGTCAGTGGTTTGCAATCCACCATTCCGTACTGGGCCAACATGTCTTGTATATAAAGTTTTTGACTTAATTCTATGTTTCCGGTTGGTCCGTCACGTTTTACTTCCATACCCAAGAAATGATCCAATAGTCCTTTATCTGTAATTTCAAACTTTTCGCCAATTTCTCTTTTAATATTAATAATTTTATCTTTGCATGCTATTATAATTTCATAATTGACATAAAAACGAAAAACACATTTCTCAATGAAAATTTTATTTATGTTGTACAGTATTAAAATTATAAAGTATAATTTCAACATACTGGAAGCATCTCTAAAAATATCTTTATTGAAAATATGTCTAATAAAAAACCAAAAGTATTAAATCTTCAAGAAAAGTCAGGTATTTTAGAGCTTTTATGGAAAGGTTCACCTGTAACTGGTTTGTTGAAAAAATATAATGTCGTCAAATCGACGATTTGTTCAATAAAAAACAAAAAAGATGCAATTTCGAAATGTGTTAATAATACATTTTCGGGTCCTGGGAAACGGAAAGCATTGCATTCTTCAGAGCTTCCAAAAATGGAAAGATCTCTGTACTAATTCAGAAATTAGTATCTTAGAAACCCTTTTGCAACCCATAGTAGCATAGTACATATATTAAAATATGGCAGGAGCTTACCAAATGTAGAATCTAAACATGTCTCATATTTGAAAAATAACGTACTTTATTTTAAATTAAATGAAAGACAAAACGAGACTAAAATATGTTATAGAAAAAATGCAATCTAAAACGTGAACACCCTCGGTAAAAATTAGTTCACGTTTCTGCGAGATCACTGTACACAAAATAAACACGATGGTAACTTTACCACTGTAACGTCAATGTTTGTACTTAAACTAACTGTTATTGCCACGTAGATGGTGCTCACATATCTGTGTTAAGTGGTTTTAGCAGATAAGAATTATTCTATTTTAGCCTAATAACATGTTGTTGTTATCATCATTTAGTGTAGGCGCCAGTTTGGCTGTGTGGTATTTTTTGTTTTGTGTTCGTTCTTTTTGTTTTCTGTTGTTGTTTAAGTTATTTCGTGAAATTTTTTATAAGCATGTTATCTTGAGTATATAACATTAACATTTTTTAGAAACTACGCAGTTTGTAAAAGACACAATAAATCATTTCGTTCTCTTTTTCACTGATAAATATTTCCTTTTAAAATTCAAACAAAACGTCTTCGTAACACTGTCACCCACTTAACCCTTTTCGTCCTAAATAGGCTCAGTATCACCTTGGCGGTATTTGGTCAGCCGCCATTCAATTTCTTGATCACCTTGTATTGTCCATTTTAGTGGGTTTGCAATTTAGGGGACAGTTCTTTCTTGCGTTGTGAGTTAAATAGTAGAACCATTTATCCTTCTGCGACTTTTATTTTATCATTGGACATTTTAATACATTTGCGGACAAACTCATAAATCTAGTGCAGTTTTGTTTGTGCCTAAAGAACGTTTTCTTTATCGTCGGGCGCTTGCTTAACGCAAAACTCTAACTCCGCTGGCAGTTTTAATTCTGTCCCAAATATGATTTTCGTTGGGCTATTTATATTGTGAATTGTGGACAGCTGATCGGCATGTTAGTAGAAATTTTGGTACATGTGTGTACTGACTACTATTCTTAAAATTCTCATCTTTTCGATTTCATATACATCGCACAACTCTTTGAATATAGCCTCGCAATTTCGTTCCTGGTCAGAATGCAGTTCTCTGTTGGAACACCGTATCGACATTCTCAATTGTTCACAAATGCATCCAACACTGCTTCGGATTCTTGGTTTGGAATGTCATACACTGCGAAACATTTCCTGAAATAATCCATTAACACTAGTAGTTACCGGTTTCCAGCATCCGCTGAAAATAACACCAGCGTTGTATCACTGCAGCTCACCATCTTCTCACCTTTTCTTGTTGGACCCTTGGCCACAATGCACTGTTCGCAATTAGTTATCCAAATCAGGCAGTTACCCAGTAAAATCGCTGTTTTATGTTGTGCAGAGGTTTCGTTACACCCAGATCAGATGACCGTTGCTGGGACCATTATAAAATAGCTTCATTATGTCTTTTATTCTAGAAGTTGGTACGAAAAGTAAGTCTGTTGCAGTTTTGCCATTTATACTTTGCCAATTTCGATATAAGAAGCCATCTAGCAGTTTTAGGCTATTCCACTAAGCGCAGTACCATTTTACCAGTGGGCTTTCTGCTGATATTTTATTACGATCCGGTATTAATGTTATCATGCATTATCCATTGTGTCATTAGTGGCATTAAAGTAAAGGAAGGTTTAACAGCAGTTGATATGTTGTTAGATATTGTGAAAGGTGTTGGTGTAGACTTAAAAGAAGACGATGTTGAGGAAGCATTTTTTAGTAAAAGGAAAAATACCTCAAGCAAAACTGAAAAACAATCTATTATTGTAAAATTTGATAAAAAAAAATATAAACAAAAACTAATGCAATCAAAAGCAAAACTGAAAGTAAAGGAGGAAACTAAATCGGTTTACATAAACGATTATTTAAGTAAAGAGGCTTTAAATCTTTTTTAGGCATGCTACAACCCTGCGTAAAGTAGCATATCAGTCTGTGTACACCTACAGTGGCAGAGTGTATGTAAAACGAAGAGAGACTTCTAAGCCAAGACTAATTAGATTTGAGAAGGAAGTTGATGATATGCTTTTGGACGCAACAACGAACAGGATCCAAAAACGCAGGTCTAATCTTCAACCACCACTAGCAGTTGGGAATAAATTTGATAATGAGGATGAAACCAATGTTACTTTTATGTTATCAGCTTGATATCCTTATTATATATCTTGTGTAATTATGCTTTACTATTTCTTTTTTTATTTTTTATGATTAATAATCAACATTTTTTAAATATTGAATCTTTTAACACATATTTTTACGGAATAAAGTTCCCTATTTTAAATGTTATTTCAATAAACATAAGAAGCATTTCGTCTATTGATAAATTTAATAAATTTAAGTATTTAATTTCTAAATTACCACAACTACCAAGCGTTGTAGCAGTTCAAGAAACGTGGTTTAATACAAACTTAGTTCAGATTTATAATATTCCTGGTTATGACGCTGTTCACTGTTGCAGATCAGATGGATATGGTGGGACATCCTTTTATATAAATAACAGCTTTCGCTACAATATTGAAACTTGTTGTAGTAAGGATTTTATTGCAAGTATTACAATATCTTTGATTAACCATAAAAGCAACGGAAAAAGCTTAAAACTAACAACTTTTTATAGATCTCAAAAGTGCAATGTGGAAACATTTTTGAGTTTTATTGAGAACTTACGTTTCCCTAATGTTATAGCTGGAGACTCCAATATGGATTTAGTTAACAACAATTTTGAAGATTTTAATTAATATTTTGTCAAGTTTTGATTACAAAAATTGTCATACATTAACAACTCGTCCGGAATCTGGGGCATGTATAGATAATGTGTATAGTAATATCCCAGATGAACTTTTGATAAATGCCATGGAGTGTTGTTTAACAGATCACAATATAATATCTTGTATCCTAAAAAGTAATGTTACAAGCTACGAGTACGTTGAAAAAGTTTCCAGAATATGTAATTGAACGTGCAAAAGAAACTTTAACTAACTATTTAGAAGCTTTTGAAGAAACTGGAGACCCGTCTCTTGATATCACATATTTCAAATGCAACAGTTAGTTCTACTGTAGCAAAAACCGAACGAAAAGTGATTAATAGAAATTTACCAAGCTCTTATTTTATATAAGAAAAATCTTTTGAAACAGAGAAAAAGGCGTGATGTTGAAAGCAGATCAAAAAGAATAAGTAAAGTAACCAGAAAAGCTTGCAAACAGTCTATGAACAATTTTTATTACATTAAATTGAATCAAATACAACATGAGCCGAAGAAATGTTGGAAATTTTTGAATGAAAATCTTGGAAGAAAATTAAAGAATGAAATAAAAGTAAAGGATCTAGCGGGGAGTTTATTCTAGACAACCAACTTAAGAGTAATCTATTTAACCAATACTTTCTTCAAATTCCAAAAACATTAAAACAGCATATTATTATTATATTATTGAACTGATGACTCGTTTAATGATCTGAGAACTTTACGTCAATCTCAAGGCAACTTTAATTTTTCTTATAGTACGGAGTTGGAAATAGCTGAACTCATTTCAGAACTCGATCTTACAAAACGTTCTGGGTCTGATGGAATTTCAGCAAAAATACTTAAGGTATATAAAGATGTTATTTGTCCTTATCCTTCGAGAATTTTTAACAAAATGATTGACACTTCAATATTTCCACGTAATTTAAAAATAGCAAAAATTATACCAATACCAAAAGAATCTAAAGCTGCAGTGCTAGAAAAATTTCGACCAATTGCTTTGTTACCAATCATTGATAAGATTTTTGAAAAAATAATGTTCAAACAGCTGTCTTCATATTTTGAAGTCAATAACTTATTATATAATTGTCAGTATGGCTTTAAAAAAGGATGTGGCACAGAAGAAGCGGTTATAAATGTAGTTAATAATATATGCAAAGGTTTGGATGATGGATTCATTGTTGATCTTGTTGATAACGATATAATGATAAACAAACTCAAACACTATGGAGTTAATGGACGAAGCTTTTTATTGCTAAGGAGTTATTTAGAGAAAAGAAAGCAGTATGTTGATGTGAATGGCGAAAAAAGTTTTATTAGGCCTGTTGAATATGGAGTTCCTCAAGGAAGTGTATTAGCACCATTATTATTTAAAATTTACGTAAATGATATAAAAAATCTTCAGTTATTTGGAAAAATGTTTATGTATGCAGATGATATAAGTATTTTTTATCCGTATAAGCATATGGAATACGATGCAGCAATGATTTCAGAATATGTAAAGCTTAACTGATTGAAGCTTAATTCGGAAAAAACTAAAATATTGCGATTTAGACCGAATCATATTCATAATCAAGTTTTCAGCATTTGGGTAGATGGAAATGAAGTAAATGAATGTTATTCAACGAAATACCTTGGTGTGCACTTACAGAATAATCTCTCATGGAACATACATATTCGGAAACTAAAATAAAAGGAATTGTCGGCAGTTGGCCTATTATATAAGTTTAAAAATAAATTTAATACGAAAACAAAATTGGTTATATATCAAGCTTTAATACACAGTCATTTAAACTATCTGCCATTAATATATGGTCATAAAAGAACTAATGAATTGAAATCCCTACAAAGAGTACAAAACAGAAGATTGAAAACTGTTTTAATTTTCCCTTGATGCACCCAACAATACTTCTGTATAGGAGCATAGCTCTAACCATTCTTCCTGTGTACGGATTACACAAACTGCAACTTTTACTTTACGTATTTAAATTAATGAACAACATTGGGCATCATACAATGCTTTTTCAAGAAATCAAACAGCGTTTAACACAAGAAATAATATGAATCTAAAAGTAGTACGATGTCGATTGGAAACCACAAAACAGAGAATAGAACACACTGGTAGTTTAGAGTTTAACAAACTTCCTCAGAATATTAGAAATATTGCTCGAATCTCCGTTTAAAAAAAAAATGTGAAAGAGCATCTTTTACAAAATTTGGAAATGCTTCTATATTGATTATAAAAATTATTATTTGATCTCAATTTAAAGATTTGTTATTTTTTTCTATTACAAAATTTGTTATTTTGTTTTATTTTTTTCCCATTATTAAAAAATCTTAATTTTTTATTATTTTATTAATTTTTTGTTTATTTTTTTTAAACTTAATTATTTATTCTTCTGGTAAATACACCTAATGTTATATATAATAAATTTTGCAAACTCTCCTCAACAATGTCTTTAAGACACAGAGGCATTATATATTGTAAAATAATTATCATATGAATAAAGAATTGATTAAAAAAAAATTAATTTATGTTCAGCTATCGTATAGACGAGGACTAGCGCCGAACACAAAAGCTCGTTAAGCCTCTGAAACAACTGTTCTGCTGCCGCACTCCAGTAGTATGGTTGCGAATTTCCGGTGAACCCTTGCAAGCTAAGTTCGGCACGAATCTCTTGTTCTATGTGCAAAGCCCTAGAAAACTATGCAGCTCATGAAAATTTTGTGGGCGTGGCCAATTCTTTACTACTAATACTTTATCGTCACCATTTGATACGCCTTCTGATGTTACACGGAGTATTTGACCTTCTTTTGAAACAAAGCACATTTCTCTATAGTCCTGTAGCCGCTAAGCGCTTAACTACTTCATCCAGGTTTTTGAAGGGTTCGTGAAAAATGTTTTCTATCACGATTGTGTCATCCAACCGTTCCATTAAATGCTTAAAATTAGCTGGAGCGTTGCAAAGCCCAAATGGCATCACCTTGAATTGTTTCAAACCATCGCTCGCACTAAAGGCAGTTTTCTCCTTGTCCTTGTCGACTATCTCTACTTGCCAGTAACCACTCTGCAAGTCCAAGGTAGAAAACCATTTTATTTCGATCAACGTGTATCGTCAATTTTGGATAGCAGACGGATAATTGTTTTTCTTGGTAACGTCATTGAGTTTCCTGGTGCTGTCATCTTTCTTCTTTACGTAGAATTATCGGCGAGCTCCACCGACTCGAAGATGGGTCGATAACTCCATATCGTTGACCAGTTCTTTGAACTCGTTTCGCTTTGCAAGGTGAACTTTCCTGGCCGCGCTTCGCCAGTATTTTTTTCGTATTCTACCTTGGATTTTATAAATTAAGGCGAAGACGGAGACATGTTTTCTCAGCAACTGCTTCGCTTTGTTGCTGTCATGGGATGTCAGTTGTGCCACCCAATTATCCACCTGTCCTTATCAAACCCACTCTTTAGCTGTTATTTTGGGTCATTCTGAATTCGCCGCATAATTAATTATGGCTCCTCTTGGCTCGCATCAACCGATTTCAAAATTTCTTTTAATGGTCTTCTCGCTGCGGAAAAGACTTTTCCTCGGGAAACAAGCAGTTTTGAAGCATAAGAGTCAACTTGTAGCAAACAAAACTTGTTTGATAGGCCACGTTTTTCCGCACTTTATTTCAAATATTCAAATAATCCCATTTAACCATTATGGATTCAATTATTTCTAATTGATCTACACCACTAATGCACTACCATAATACCATCATCACAACCGCGTTTGCAACAGTCAAACCAATCAAAGCAAACAAGCTTTTGCTACTTGAACGCAGTTACTGATTTGTGCCTTACAAATGATGGCCTTTAATACCAAATACGCAAAATTTAATTTTATCTAAAAATATAACTTGTTTCCAAAACTGCTATGCAGCTATAAGCAAATTCGATGCGTTTCGCTTGGTTACAAGCGAAATTAGGATAAATAACAGTGCATGATCACTCAATCAATACAACGAGTGCTTACTGCACTAAAAAACTAAGAACAATATTAGTGATCCCTAGAACGCTGGCATGTGCCCATGATCTGTGGTTCCTTGCACCTATGACATTCACTCTAACTGCTGTTCTTAGTGCTGGCTACCAGTCGAGTAAAACCAACAGAAACCAATTTCACCATGGTAAAAAAGACTCCGTAAACTTTGATCCGTCAGTGTCTCTCATTGTCGTCATCAAAACCACCACTTGTATTTTGATAAAAGAAAAATCTTTAATAAAGCTGCAGCTGGTTTTGTAACTTTTCTGGAAGACCTGAACAACCGAAAAGCAAATTCTTTATTTTCCGTTTATTAATGTAAATAATTTTATTTGTATTCTGTAGATGGCAACAATAGTCAAAACTTAGACGATTCAAATGGAAATAATAACAAAAATAAAAGTAAAAATAGTAATGGGGTAAATTTAGCGGCTATGGATTCTACAAGTCGGGGTGAACGTGATTCCTTATCAAACATTTCATCAAATTCTCTTATAAGACAAAGCTCTGCCAGTACCAACAGCTGTTCTGTACAGTTCAATGAATCATCACCAAATAATGGTGATTCTTCAAATAGCAGCAGTAATGCATCACATATAAACAACGACAACAATAAGTCAAATGATGATGAAAAATTAAATAATCCAACATCGAAAAATAGTACAATAATTAAAGAAGAAGAAAGAGGTAAGTGATGACTTAAGGCCCCATTTAAATATTTAAAATGAACGTCATTCATATAATGGGTGGGGCAAATTTGAGGTTAGAAAGTAAATTCGCTTAAATCACACATACTTTTTCTGACAAATTTAGTTTTATTGATAGCAATGTAAAATAGAAATATGGAAATTAATAAAGAAATATGATATCGGGCAAATGTCCACCTCTAGCATGCGCGGCAGACATCATATCTTTTCATAACATTTTGAAACACATTTTTCATAATATAGCTAGACTGTATAGTGAGTGGGCAAATTTGAGAAAGTAAATTCACTTAAGGCACACCCTTTTGTTTCGACAACTGCAGTTTCATTGATGCCAATTAGGATAATGCAATGCAAAGTAGAATATCGATTTTAATAATGGCATTAATAGAATAAGATTTAATTAAATAAGGTTTAATCGAATAAAGATTAATCGACTCAGATTCATCGATTTAAGCTTAATCAAATAAGGTTGAAATTAATAAGGTTTCAATGAAGAAGCTTTAATCGAATAGGAATTAATCGAATAAGGTTTAATCGAGTAAGATGTAATTGAATTAGGTTTAATC
The DNA here is from genome assembly GCA_030448955.1 of Trichopoda pennipes. NCBI lineage: Eukaryota > Metazoa > Arthropoda > Insecta > Diptera > Tachinidae > Trichopoda > Trichopoda pennipes. The sequence continues at coordinate 345,798 of JASKUP010000103.1, forward strand.
GAAAAAGTGTAATCTAATAAGGTTTAATAAAATAAAGTTTAAACAAGTAAGATTTAATCGGATAAGTTTTAATCGCATAGATTTAATCGACTTAGCTTTAATCGAATAAAGCCTAAACGAAAAAACTTAATCGAATAAGGTTTAATCAAGTAAGGTTTGATGGAATAATCTATAACCGAAATGGGCTTAATCGAATAAGGTTTAATCGAATAAAGCTTAAACGAGTAGCTTTAATCGGATACGTTTTACTCGAATAAGATTTAATCGAATAAGCTTTAATCGAATAACGTTAATCGACTAAGATTAAAATAAAGTTTAATCGAATAAGGTTTATTCGAGTAAGGTTTAATCGAATAAAGTTTAATCGAGTAAAGTTTAATCGAATAAGGGGTAACCGAATAAGACATAAACGAAAAAGTTTAATCATATAAGGAGTAATCAAATAACGTTTGATGGAATAAGCTATAATCGGAAAGGGTTTAATCGAAAAAGTTGATATCAAATAACATATTATCTAATAAGGTTTAATCGACTAAAGTTTCATTAAATAAATTTATTCGAATAGTAACTTTAACAAGAATTTCAAATGCCCGTCGGCATATGTTCACTCTTTTTACGTTTTGCATCGAATCTTCGCCTATCTCGGCAATGCAATTCCGAATTGCATCTTTTACAGCTTCAGTTGTTTGTGGGTTGGTCAGGTAAACCCCATCTTTTGAATGGCTGCGGAGAAGAAAACCCGGGGGCATTAAATCATAAGAATGAGGCGGTCAATTGATAGCGCAAAATCGAAAAATTGTGCGACCGGGGAATTTCTCATGCATCCAACAATTCAATTTTTTGGATGGTGCCATCTTGCTGAAACCAAAAGTCAGTGATAACAACATTCGCCAATTAAGAAGATCTTGGATTGGTTGGGTAGAGAATTTACGGTACGTTTTCTTACTCAATTTCAAAAGAATACGGGTCAATGATAATGCCTGAGCACAACCCTTACCATACGGTCACTTTCTTTGGATGTAATGGTTTTTCGAGAGCTGTTTGTGGGTTTTGTGAGCTCAATAAAAGACAAATACGTTTGTTAACAGAAACGCCTTATTGAAAATGAGCGTCGCGTCATCACTGAAGATGATTTTATTGAAAAATGAGAGTGTTGTTTCATGCTGAACATTTCCCTAATTTTTACTAAATAAATGTCGATGGATGCTTAATGGCTGGGGCACATAGAATCCGTCATACGTTGTATTTTTCAACTGACAAGTAAGTTGAAATACACGTTTTCTTATCTGCGTTGTCACAATCAATACGTCTCCGTCAACGCAAAGTACGAAAGTTGGCCAACTTTTAACTTTTGACGTACGTTGAGTACTTTGACATTATTCATTTGCTACTTCTTCTTGCTTTTTTGTGTTTTCGCTCTATTGTAGTAAAATATTTTTGAAATAAATTATAAATAATAATAATAAATAATGGAATAAATAGTACAAATTACCATTAATAGAAAGTCTGAGATATCGTCTAACTCCATTTCAAATGTGCACTTTAATAAAACTTTGCTGCAAAAAAATATAAAATAAGAAAAACAAAAAAACAGCTGATTTCTTATCCGTCAACAAAGTACTCATTGTGCCGACCTCATCCGTCGTTACTTTGACTTCAGTTGAATACGCCAAAGTATAACGCATGACGGATTCTATGTGGCCCGGCCTTAATTGCTGACATTTACTTATTTAACAGACAATGTCCCTCCGAATCGCAAATTTGGCCAGCTAATTTTTTTTTTGGTTGCCAAATGTTTCACAATTCAAATTTTTTACTGAAGAGTATAATGATCTATGCTTAAAGTTTTCTAACTTTTTTCCAAATGAATATCAAAAGGGTGACAACTCAATCCTTAACATTTAATTATTTGACCGGGAATTAACTTTTTAACCTGAAATTTGCCAAACTTCTCAATTGGAAATGTTATATATTTATTTTCTCTTTTCCGTATCCAATTTTAGATAAATCCAATAGCTTATCCTCTACCCCGAATTCTACGTCAGGAAATGGCACAACAAACGTGTCCTTACCAAATCAATCGTCTATTAGTAACCTTAAGACAGGACTATCTGTTGCTATTGCAAAGGATGAAAAAGACTTGGTAAAGAATGAAGAAACATCATTATCATCACCCAACATGTCGCCAGTAGGATTTGGTTCAATTGTTGGAACACAAATTAATGAATGTAGTGACAATCCGGGTTCAACTAGTAAGTATCTATCATAAATTGGCTGTAGTTTGTTAACTTAACCTCCAATCTCGAAAAATGAATTTTATATGAGAAATTTTAAATCGCTTCTAGTTTCTTAAATAAGCGTCCGTCCTGTCGAGAAACGCTTTGACATTTATGATCACTTGTATATTACAGTACAGTACAGTACAGTACTGATGATTTTGGGAGACAATTCTGAAAGTATTTTCAAAACTATTTTATTGGTCATACGATTTTTTTGGTTCAGTGGAATCATCTTTTCTATATTTTAACAGGATTTATATCTCGAACATTTTCAATTATTCTCAGTATCCATCTAGCCTCGTTGATCGTTCACGCTTGCGGTTCTGGTGATTTTGTTTTCTTTCTAGGTCGTCTAGATTCATGTTCTGCGGTGCATCATCCATCATCCGAGTTAGATGTAAAGTTCAAGGACATATGTTTTTTTCAGTGTCTCCACCAATTTCAGTGGTAGCCAATTAATTATTGTTTTTTATCGTAGGTTTTTCATAATCATGGTCTGAATTTGCCTCATCATCCGAGTTTGTTTCCAATTTTTTTCTGTTTAATCCACAAAAGGAATTTATGCATGCTTAGCACCTGACACATACCCAGTTAGGTATTGCATTCGCATTTCTAGTGCTTCATAAAAGAAAGCTGTGATGTGTCCAGATTATAACAATTTTTGCACACTGTGTTCGGCATAATAATTTCTCCACTGACAACACGTTGTTTTAAATTCCTTAGTACATACTGTATTCAAAGTTCTACTTGAGTATACTTCAATACACAAAACTATACTAAAATACCTAAATAGACAAAACTACACTAAAGTATACTAAAGTATACAAAATTATACAAAGTAATACTAAAGTACACTAAAGTATCCTAAAATATACTAATGTATACTAAAGTATGCCAGAGTATACTAAACTACACGAAAAACTAAAGTATGCTATAGTATATTAAAGTTTGCTAAATTATGCTAAGGTATACTTAACTATACTAAATTATACTAAAGTACAAGTGTTGTTTATTCAACAGCCGTTGTGCACCCAGCTTCACAACGAATAATGCAGAGGTTCTTACATTTCAATAAAAAAATTCATTTTATATAAAAAAATCTTTTAATTGCGTTTAGTTTCTTAAAAGAGCCTCCAATTGCGAAAAGTACTAAAACTTGTTATCACTAAAACTTTTTAATGTTTATTAATTCAATAGCTAAATCCAATGACTCATCATCGTGTGATAAACGGATGGCCTTGTCTGGAACTACTTGCAAAGAAAACGAGGAAAGTTCTGTAATCCAAAGCAGTGGAGGGTTAATAGTTTCAGGACCAAATATAAATATCATAAACAGTTGCAATGCCTTGAATACAAATACCAACTCGTTAAATGCAAAATCTTCTTTAGATGGATTTTGTTCAGATGCCGCTACCTCAAATATTCCAAATACACCTTGTAATATTCCATTGAATGCATCGTTTATTATTAACAATTTATCAAATACTAATGGTCTACAGCAGGGTGGTGGTGGTGGAGGAGGTACAAATATTATTAGTGGTGGAGGTAGCGGTATCAACAACTGTATGGAATATATGCAGCAACAAAATCATATATTTGTATTTTCTACACAATTGGCTAATAAAGGAGCTGAAGCTGTTTTGGCCGGCCAATTTCCTACTATAATCGCATATCACTGCACTCAACCAGCCACGAAATCATTTTTTGAAGATTTTTTTTTAAAAAATCCCATGAAGATGACAAAATTGCAAAGACAAAATACATTAAATATAATGGGAGGGTTACCACCAGGTGCAGGTGGTGGCGCAGGTTCGGGTGGACAACCTCCTTGGGTGTCACACAAATTATCTTTAAATAAAACAGGTAATTTTCCAAAAAAAAAAGAACTTATGTCACATTTTCAACATGTTTTTCTTTTAAATATTTATAATCAGAAACAATAACTTCTTCAGCGTCTAATTCCACGGGAGGCGGCGTTTTGAATGAAAATGATATGATGTGCTGGGATCAAACACGATCGGTAATAGGTAGTCCAGCTGGAGACTCGACAAATGCATTGAAAATTTTAGAAAACGCTGAAAACTCCAACAATTCGTCCAAATCTGTGTGTAATACCCTGTCAAATGATGAAAGTGGCGGCATACATTCATTGCAGGGAGTAAAGGTTCCCGATGAAAACCTAACGCCACAACAGCGCCAACATCGAGAAGAACAGTTGGCCAAATTAAAGAAAATGAATCAGTTTTTATTTCCGGAAAGCGGTAGTAACGACTTTCATCCTCAAGCACCACCGGGCAACAATCAAATAATGGCTGGAAAAATGCTAGTGCCACCAGAAGCATTGGGTGGCGGCGGTATGCCTGGTAATCCAGTGCCATTAATAAATATGCAAACTACGAATATGGGCAATAAGCTAAGCGCAGCTGCTATGAGAAATATTTCAAATAATTTGGTGAATCATACGAAAGCCGGTGTAGTAAGCGATTCACAGCTTGATAATATACCAAATCTGGGAGAAGATATTATAATGCCAAACGATATGATGCAAGGTTCTGGATGTGGACCAAATGATATGACCGTAATACCACCATCTCTAAAGCAAGGATGTATGACAAATATGAATAATCCTGCTGGCTTGGGAGCAAATAGTGGTCGAGGTTTAGTAAATGCCAGTGGTGCTAATCCAAATATGATGAATAACAGCGGTTCGATTGGTATACCGTCAGGAAATTTATTGAATGATCCAAACAATTCAATAATGGGCAATAATTCGGATGTTCTATCGCCTTTCAATTCTAATCATTGCCCATCCTCTAATCAAGAAGTTGGTGTAGGCGGAGGTAGCAGTGCTATTATGGGAACACATAAAAATATGAACGCTCCTTCAACCCATCCCTCGGACATAAATTCTGCTGTAGGCATACCTCAACTGGAGTGGTCAAAGTTACATCATCAGATATACGAAGAACGACTAAAAACTAATCATTCCAATGGCAATGGTTTGCCACCGGAAATAAGCGCTGGGGGACCTACGATATGCCAACAAACTTTGACGCGTTGTAATTCAACAGGTATTGGTGGTGGTGGTGGGGGTATATCTTTACGAACCAATTCTAATGCAAACGCCAACACTCGAGGTAATCAAGGACCGCCACCACCCTACCATCCAACACAGCGATCAGCTTCCGTACCCATTGCCACACAATCACCAAACCCATCAAGCCCTAACAATCCCACTTCCAATATATCATTACCATCACCCCGTGCCTCAAATTCCATGGGTGTGCCATTATCGTCATCGTCGTCGACCACATCTCCCAGTATGGATGTAACATCGACTTCCTCCTCCGCCCACAACACAACCAACAACACAAACTCACAAACCACAACATCATCAGCAACGGCTGCTGTTGTCGGTGGAAATGCAACAGGCGGTAATGGCGGCTCAACGAACAACAAAAACAATTTCTCACAACAGGGTTCACCAACAACGCCCGGTTCTAGTGCGGTTAGTTCAAATCGTAATAGATCGTCAGCTGTAAATAATATAAATAGTAATCCCACCACACCTCTCTTACATGTTTCACCCAAAGATATTGATTCTAAGAACATGAATACAACACCCAAACCAGGTACGTGTGTTTTCAAAATTTGTCAATTGCACTTAAAGCAGCTTTCCTGTGTAGAAACTAGATATTTCTTCCGATTGCTTGATAACCTCTAAAGTTAGCTAAGAGTCGAAAATCTATTGCAGAAATTGTAGATCGAAAAATAGTCCCCCATAACAAAACTATGGATATAGTCTTCACAAATCGCTAAAACTGCCTATAATGGAATTTCTTCACAGACAGAAAACAATTTAATTGATTCAATGCATCAACGATATAAAGCTAAAAAAAAATACAATGGTTAAAATACAATGGATTTCTTTGATATAGAATGTTCTAGTTTTGCTTAATTGCGACGTACAACATAGTTTAAAAACTAAACTTATGCGATTATAACTTATTTGATCCGACTTTGTTCGGTTAACCTTCATTCGTTTTAAATTTATTCTATTTAATTTTATTCTAATTAATCGAATAAACCTTCTTCGCGTAAACTTTATTTAACTAAACTTTATTTCATTAAATCCCATTGGATTAAACCTTATTCGATTAAACCTTATTAAATCTTATACGATTACATTCAATGTAATTAAACTTTATTCGATTTAATCTTATCCGATTAAACCTTAATCGATTAAATCCTATTCGACGGAATCTTTGTCGATAAATCTCATTCGATTAAACTTTTCCTATTAAATTTTATTCGCATAAATTTTATTTGAATAAACCTTACGCGATTAAATTTTATTCGATTACACCTTATTGGATTAAATTTTATTCATATAAGCCTTGTTCAACTAAACTTTGTTCGATTAAACTTCAGTTCAATTTTATTCGATAAAACCTTATTCTATTAAATGTTATCCGATTAAATCTTATTTCTTAAAACTTTTTCGATTAAACATTATTTAATTAAACATTATTTGATTAACCCTTATTCAATTAAAAATTATTCGATCAAGCCTTTTTCAGTTATACTTTATTCGATTAAGCCTTTTTTGATTAAACCTTATTCAATTAAACATTATTCGAGGAAAAACCTCTTAATTTCATGATTCCTTACCACAATTCCTGCTAAAAATATCCAGTGGGGGGTAAAAGATTCATGTATCTGGGCTTTTGCAATAAGCTTTATTCGATGGAACCTTATTTAATTATATAATATTTTATGAAACTTTATTCATTTAAATCCTGTTATATAATTAAACCTTATTTTATTCAACTATATTCCATTAAACTTTAGTCGAATAAACCATTATCGATTAAACTTTATTCGAATAAACCTTCGATTATAATTTATTCGAATAAAACTTTCTTAATCAAACTTTATTCAATTAATCCTTATTCGACTAAATCCTATTGAGTTAAACTTTTATTCAATTAATCCTTATTCGATTAGATCTTATTCTATTAAATTTATTATTCGACTACCAAACCCGGCGAACTGCGTTTTGCCACCTTCGTTTTTTGTAACATTTCGTTTGGGGATTGAAAGATGAAGTAAAATTATTTTTTTTGTTTTATATTTGAAAAGGAAAAATTTTATTTCATTGCACAACAATAATGAATTCATTTCGATTACAAAAATGAAGTGAAATGTAGTTGAACTTCTCTAAGTAAAAAATTAAAGTGAATCCAAAGTAAATACGGAATCGAAGCGTTATACGTGTCCGCAAATTATCCGTTTAATTGAAGTGCTCTATGATAAACCACATTTTTTGTTTTTTGGTCTGACGTATAGCTGCCCATGTGAAAAACAATGTTTTTTTTAATTTATCCCGGAAACACTAAGCGATTGGCCTTGTGACTTGTTAATTGTCATTGCGAACGCAAGGCGAACTGGAAATTGCAATCCGGTTAAAGTCATCCGGCCGGAATCATTGGTATTCTAGGAATACGTACATTTTCACCTGCGTACTTTCCGTTAATAATGGTTGCATCAATCAAATTCGGCATAAGTCTTTTCACCGCAAGTCGACTACCGTTGCAAAGTCGCGGTGGTCAAATTACGCAATATCATAATAACTGAACCAACTTTGAGTTGCAAGGTGGTGGAAATCCTGGTAACTCCAGAGAGTTCAAAAACTCCGTTAGATAATTTACTGCATCATCTGGATTTGTTATGGAATTAACAGATTTATATGTCACCAAATTGCCATCGATTTTTGACTAAATGGTGAAATTCAGTGCGTGTACATCATTATTTTTTGCGGCGAGAATTGCTCGTTGACTTAACCAAGCATAATTCTGATAATTCTCACTAATGTTTGGGAAAACATTTTCAATAAGAGCTAATTGAGAGTCTACAAATCGGCAAAAGTCGTTGGTCATCAACTGGGACTTTTCGATTTCCAACAGATAACAATTCTTTGGAAAATTGTGCAGCACTTTGATCATTTTGAAGTTGAACTCTCATATTAGTGGTTAGCGATAATGTTTTTACGTTATTCCACAAAGGTCATGCCTTCAGGCAAGCATTCAATTCGTCAGCAGGCGTTGCGCGGGGAATTACTGGAAACGTTTGCCTTAAATCGCCTGCGAACAATATCATCAAGCCGCCAAAGCTGTTGTTATTTCGCCGTAGATCCTTCAGTGTGAGGTTAAATGCTTCAAGTGATTTCTTATGTGCCATTGTGCACTCATCCCAAACAATGAGCTTGCATTGCATCAACAATTTTCCCATTGCACTGGATCAGGAAATATTGCATATTAGAGTATCAATTGTGTTTAAATTGAGTGGCAACTTAAGTGCAGAATGTGCAGTACGACCGCTATCTAGAAGAGTCGCCGTAATTCCAGATGCTGCTAACGCCAAAGCTATGTTATATCTTGATCGAAAAGTGGCCAAAATCAATGAAATGACAAATATTTTCCCTGTTCCTCCAGGTCCGTCCAGGAAGAATAGACAACCAGTATTATTGTCCACCACTTACATAAATGTTTCGTATACTTATTTTTCTGTTCATTCAGCAACGTCACATTATTTCGAACGAATTCCTGCAACATTGTATTGCAGCTCTCGATTTAATTCTGGGTTGAATGCATCGATCCATTTGGCGCAATCATTCCTACTTCAATCAGTAGCTTGTTTGCAATAGTCAAGCATTGATCCTCAATCAGAATCAATCCTTCATTGTATATTTCATCGGTTATTTGGTACTGGTGCCGTTCTAGTACATGCATACATTTATCAGAGATGGCGCTGTATGTGAAAAATGATTTTCCCTGTTTTCCTGCTTTTCTTTTAAAATTTTTCCTGAATTTTCTTTGCTATAAACCTCACAGAGCCCGAGACCTTTCCAACCAATGCAAAACCGTGGAAATCGGTTCGTGCGTTCTGAAGTTATAGCGTATAAAGATTAAAACTTAGTTTTTAAATTCGTGCAAGAACAATAACTTTGTCGTCTCCTAATAAGGGTGATCCACATTAAGGATTTTGCGAATAATTGTAAACACCGCTGCTCAAAGACTTTGCGGTCGTTCATTATTATTTAATTTTTTTTTTATGTTCCGGTTTCATCTCTCTTGTTGTTGCATTTCAGTACGAGCTCTTACGTTTCCTACCAAATTTGAGTTGCTAGTTTGACTTTTAGAAACCTTTAGCTGTCTTAAATCTAATACCGTAATTCCTGTTAAAAAAAATACACAATGGGGTAAAAAAATGCATATATCTAGCTGGTCTTTTGCAATTAGCCATGTATACAAATGAAAAATCTGCAGTCTTCTTTTATGACACATCTTTTGTTTGATCAAATTCATTTTGCAAGCACTTCAATAAATGTTTCAATAAATATTTTATATTTATTTTATAACAGATCATAAAGCCACAAGACCAAATTCCCAGAGATCAAGAAGTCCTTTATTAAATGATGGAACCAATAATAATGCTATGGAACCAAGATTTCCCAGCCCAGGATTAAACTTTGCGCATAGCGGTCCATCTGGTGGAAGTAACCAAAGTTTATCTAACAGTTTCAAAAATCAAAACGCGAGCCTAGAGGTAAATAATATCTAAATCTTATTTTTTTATATTGTATTATCAGAGAGTTTCAGCGACTTTCAAGGACTTGTTCTCTATTACCGCCATAACAGTCTTCGTTAAACCGGATAACGTTTGTTAATTGAAGTAAACGAAATCAGCAGCAACTATTGTAATTAATTTGTCGCCACACCATTCATGGGTTGAAATTTCAATAGAAATATTGAAAATAGGAATAAAATTTATTTAATTTGTATATAAAGACCTTATGCCACCATTGAGTGGGATCTTTAGGAAAAGAAAAAAAAAGATGCCACTAAATGGTGTGGCGAACTAGGTTTATTGAAAATCAAAATAAAATTTATTTAATTTGCATATACAGACCTTGTTTTTTTTACATTTTCTTTTTAGCATCGTCAAAATCTGCAACAAATGCCGCCACAATTTTGTCGACGTACCGATAATATGCCACTGAATCCAAACAGCAATCGAAATAATCAAAATAAAATGTCAAATTCATTTGATCCCATATCATCGCTGGCTCAAATGTCACAGCAGCTAACAGGCGGGGGCGTAAGTGTTAACTCTGGCGGTGTGGGCAATTCACCGAATAATATGTCAGGCTTGTTGGGTGGTCCGGTGGGCTTAAACGATATCAATATGAATAATTTAATGGGCGGTCCAATGATGGGTGGTCCTGTCGATCCGAGCATGGATCACTGTAATCAAAATCCAGGTGGTGGTGGTGGCAATATGGGCATGTCAGGACTGGGAGCGGGTCCGGGATCGGTGACGGGGCCATTTGGTGCTGGAAACTGCAATATGATGGGTGGCAATCCTGGACCTATTTGTCAACGCTTACTAAATCCAAAAATGTGTGGACCAAATTTGACCAGCTTTAATTCAAATCAAGTGGGAGGTATGGGTATGCGTGATGCGCCCTCAGGCTTTCCGGGCATGATGCCAACTCATCGAATGATAAATCATCGAATGTCGGCAAATTTTGGCAACTTTAATGTGTCCCCCAATATACAGGTTAAAGCCAGTACCCCCAATACCATACAGTATATGCCAGTTAGGCCTCAACAAAACAATAACAACAACAATATGCGAGTACCTCCTAGTCTTGAATTTCTACAACGTTATGCAAATCCGCAAATGATTGGAAATTCCGGTGCTGGCGGTGGTCTAGGAACTGGTCCGAATGCATCACCTTCCGATATGCCTGCCATGAATGGTCCAAGTGATTTAAATAAAATTCCAAATACGAGTAATAATCCGAATGCCATGAATCAAATGAATTTCTTTGGAAACTGCAATCAAATGTCCGCAATGGGTAATATGGGTCAACCGGTAGCTGGTGGAGGTGGCGGTGATCAGGATGAATTGCAGGGTGGCGGCATGATGTCAAATCATGACCCCATGAATATACCAGCCCCTCATGCCCCCATGTTAAGAGGTATGCGACCTATGCGCCATGGTGGAATTCAGTCGGGTGTTGGTATGAATTCTGCATCACGCATGCAACATCCCGGAATGGGTAATATTCCTCCAAATGGTTTAGGCAATAATCCCTTTCCTGGCCATGACAATGACTCATTAAACTGTAATGATCCCACAAATGGTATGTTCAATAATGCTGCTGCATCCGGTCTTTATCAACATAAAAATAATAAACCTTCCATGGGAATGGCACATGGTGGTTCACCCAATCTTAATCCCAACAATGGCAACAATGTTACCCTTACAAATAATAACCTACTAAATGAACAAAATCCTGCTTCCAATCCAATGCAAAATTCTGTTATGATGGGACCCAATAATTCCATGTTAAACAGTAATATGCCCAATAGCAATAACGGTGGTCCCAGCAATATGGGCGGCTATAAACCATTTGTTGGTCACACCTCTAACGATTTAAAATACGCTCAACAATATCATAGTTTTCAACAGCAACTGTATGCCACTTCTACCCGTAATCAACAACCCGGTGGTGGTGGCCAACAGCAACCTCCAAACGCAATGTTACCCAATAGTAATCCAAATGCGGGATTTTTTGTTAATAAATAAATTTTGCTCTAAGCCCTAATAACCCATGTTAATATTAGCATTAAACAAAAAATTAAATAAAAAAATCTATTGTTGTGAACAATTAATACAAAATTGAAGAGTTTATTTTTGGGATGAGCAAATTTGAGGTTTGAAAATAAATTGGCTTCTCTTAAGCACACACACTTTTTTTGTAACAACAGCAGTATTAAAGTTTTTACTACTTTCAAATAAATTTGTTGTTTCGAAAATGATTAATATATAAATCGATTAGTCAAATAAGGTTTAATAAAACAAAATTTAATCGAATAATATTTAATCGAATTAGGTTTTATAAAAAAAAGTCTATAATAATAAGATTTAATCGAATAAGATCTTATCGAATTAGATTTAACCAAATAAAGTTTAATTAAATACGAATTAATCGAATAACTTTTAACAGAATTACATTTTATCGAATAATATAAACGAACAAGGTTTAATCAAAAAAGATTTAAATTGAATAAAGTTAAATCAATAAATATTTAATCGAATAAGGTTTAACAAATCTGATTTAATCGAAAAAGGTTTGGTTGGAATAAGATTTAATAGAATAAGGTTCAATGGAATCTATATATATAAAAGAAAGTGATGTTAGTTACTACGCTTATAACTCGAGAATGCCTGGACCGATTTCGGTGATTAGCACCAATTCGGACAGGTCTCCGGCCAAATAAAAAGAATACATCAGAAAATTTTGGAAAATTTCCCAAAAAAAAAATTATGAAGAAAATTCCTTTTCACATACATTTTTTTTACAACGCTATCTTAACTCAAGAACCCATAAAAAACATGATTGTAAATGCTATATTACCAGTAGATGGCGTTGTATGCACACTTGGCAGATGCAATGACATATGTGACTGGAGTTTTAGTAACATAAATATTGGAATTTTTTTCAGCTTTTATCAGCTTTCCTTATTTATTTAAATTAAATTTGATTTAATACAATATTTTGAAGAAAATTTTGGAAAATTTCCCAAAAAAAAAATTATGAAGAAAATTCATTTTCACATACATTTTTTTTACAACGCTATCTTAACTCAAGAACCCATAAAAAACATGATTGTAAATGCTATATTGCCAGTAGATGGCGCTGTATGCACACTTGGCAGATGCAATGACATATGTTAGTAGTCAAAAAAGTCATGAAAAATGTGATTGAAGCAAAAATTTTAAAAGAAAAATATAAGGGCGATGTGTTGAAACCACGCATTCCTATGATTCCTCCACATTTGCCGTTTGATTTTAAATGGCTTCAGTTCCCCATACCTGTTGCTTTTCAATGATCCCTGTTTTTTGCACTTTCAGTTATATGTATCACGTTCACGTGCTTTGTTTTTCAATACCGCGAACCAAAATCGATCAAAAAATGTCGAAGAAATGACTTGCAAAGCAGTCACGGGCACGCTAGTGTTTGATAAGATTTACGTCGGTACCTAGCTGTGTAAGCCAAACCAGATGGTGGATCATTCCACTCTGGATGAAATGTAGCGTCATCCTCGCCCTAGAAAGTCTTCAGATACGTATATCCTCCGGTCACCCCTAGTTGGACCTTTAAAAGGCCGAAGCAGGCGGCAGCCTTCACCCCTTTCTGAAGAATTTTTGACTATCCAATTCCTGGTCCAGAAGGCATAAAGCTTAATAAAATTTAAAAACACAACAGCATTCATGCTCACTGAACCTGGACCATTCATTCACCCTTATTCCATTTAGCGTCATCAATATGAAACGATAACGTTTTGTATCAATTGTTGTTAATTGGTATGCCCATTATCAATATCAAGTGTTATCGACAAGCGTCGATGTATTTTTGGTATGCCGTACGCAACGTTAACGACGGCATCGATTTAAATTGACTCTGATTTTATCGTCGGTCTGGTTTGTGTCGAAACAGTTTTAGTGTTTTTGATTTTTTTACAATAGCACTTTTAAATTAAAAAAAAAATGGAAAAAGAAAAAAAAATACAAACAGTATTCAATTTAATAAGTTAGTGGAGGAGATGGAAAAGAATCCACCACTTGCCAAGGGTTTCCAAAAAGGCAGTCTTCCCAGTGACTTCAAAGAGCAGTGGGAAAGAATAGCAACGATATTATATGCCCTTGGTCCACCGAAAAGATCAGGTGATGGTTGGCAAAAGGTAAAGTAAATAGTTTTAAAAAGATTATTGTATAATAAAATTATTTTTATAGGTTTGGCGGGATTTAAAATTCAAAGTGAAGAAAAAATTAGTGGCAAATAAGCCAGAGTGTACGTCTACTGGGGGAGGAATTTATAAACAAATGATTCTTAGCCCGCTGGAAGAAGCATTTAGTTATTTAAAGTTATATGGTCCTTTTAATTTTTTATATTTTTGTCAATAATTCGCTCTCCTTCAAAAAAAAAACTTTACAAAAATTGAAAAAAAAACAAACCAGCTGTCTAAATTGTTAGAGATGTGCTTTAAAAAAAGATAAACCATCGACATCGTTACACTGCTCTTAGGGCATACCAGTTTCGTTTTGAATTGATGACGATGTCGATAAAATTTGAGATTGATATTAAATTGATGACGACGACGATAAACAGAATAAGGGTGATTGTGTTTATTGTGAACGATCCGACCCACACAACTCAAACCAGGGCCCCGAGACCACAACCACCGCGATAATCCCGAAGGGCCAACCTCAATAATCCGACAGAGAACAGCTAAAAAGACAAATAGCTGAACTCTGGGGCTTTAATGATCCCCGTAGAAATATAGTGGAATTGTCCAGTTAGTTCCTGCTAGCCTTGAAGGGGACTGCGCTTCTTTTTACCCCCGAAGACACGTGTAATGACGGTGAGATTCTGTTAAAAAATATCAATGTGTCCGGGTGAGACGGTTTAATGGAATAAGGTTTAATCAAATAAGGTTGAATCTAATAAAGATTTAACGAATACGGTTTATACGAATAGTGAATCCAACACGAATCTTGTCCGCATATGTCCTCTTCTCATGAAATATTGAAGTACATCTTGAAATAAAACTTCGCTTATCACGTCAATATAGCGCCGAATTTCGTCATGCAGAGCGTCATTTATTTGTGGGTTGTTTACGTAAAAGTAGTCTTTCAAATAAAATATGTCGGCGGTATTAAATTACAAGAAAAAGCTGCTCGAATTTTACAAAGTGATAAGTGAAATTTTCACCATTTTGCTAATACATATATTCGAACAAAACTTATTTAAAAGAAATTTAATCAAATAAAATTAAATCGAATCAAGTTTAATAAAATTAAATAGCATAAATTTAAAACTAATGAAGTTTAACCGAAGAAAGTCGAATCGAATAAGTTATAATCGCATAAGTTTAGTTTTTAAATTATGTTGTACGTCGCAATTAAGCGTTAGCATCATCTGGAATTGCGGCGACTCTTCTAGATAGCGGTCGTACTGCACATTAGGCGCTTAAGTTGCCACTCAATTTAAACACAATTGAAACTCTAATATGCAATATTTCCTGATCCAGTGCAATGGGAAAATTGTTGATGCAATGCAAGCTAATTGTTTAGGATGAGTGCACGATGGCACATAAGGAATCACTTGAAGCATTTAACTTCACACTGAAGGATCTACAGCGAAATAACAACAGCTTTAGCGGCTTGATGATATTGTTGGCAGGCGATTAAATATTTTAAATTAAAAATGTAATTTATGAGTTATTTTTTGTTTTTTCGTTATCTTAATAATATTGTGCAAAATGTTAAAAAAAGAGGTTTAATTTTCTAGGGTCAATGAAGTTTTTATATCTAAATAAAAATACCTTTAGCTATGTAAAAATTTGGTTAAAGATGTTTTTAAATGAGGTGGCTTGAGCATCTAGCGAATTATGTAGCTATATCAGCTTTTTCACTCAACAAATAAATCGCATTTTGTTTGGGGTCTTTCGGTTAATGAAAATCATTGAACTGTACCTACCTCGGTTTCTTACCCCAGCTACTCCAATCATATGAGTATTGGGTGGACAAACTAATGGTTAGGATTAAAGGTGCCCCTGTAGGCTAGTACCTCTGAATTGTAAAAATGTTAACTCTTTTTAAAAATGCTCGTTATCATTCCATCAAACAAGCAAAATTTAATTATTTAAATCAATGTTTTCTACTTTTTGTTTCTTATATTTATATAATTATGAATAAAATAATTTTGTTGTAAATTTTACTAAACTATTTGTGTTTTATTGAAGGAAGAAAAAGTCTTGAATTTAAAATTAAAAATAAAGCCGGTACGGTATTTTTTTTTACCGTAGATATATAACATATATAGCGATATAGCGACATTGTTTTAATATTTAAAAAATTGTTAATGATGTGGAACGAATTACCTTGGATTTGTTGCTGAGTTTGTTTGCTACTTTTGTAGGCAATTTCTAAAGTACGTTGACTTGCATATCAGACTCTATACTTCGGGCGAAATTCTCCACGCCACCCAATACTTTTGTAGCACTACCAAACTTATGGATTAATTGCAACCATTGTTTAGTTTGTTTTGCAAAATAAGTAGCTCCTACATGCAACTGTTTATAGGAAATATCATGGTAAAATTGAATCCATTGAATTTTTAGCCATTTCAACTAGTCTGTATTTACTTTTCCTTCTGAAACGGATTTTTCTAATGATTGTGTTGAAATAAAATCTTTTTTCTCCATGTTGTGTACTGTGAAGGATTTTTTTGACAGGGGGCTATTACTACTATTACTATTTTGTCATTTACATAAGTCACTATGTGCAATAATATGCTTTTGAGTTGTGATATTCTTAGATATTTTATACAACACGAAGCAACCTCCTTAGAATAAAATAAATAACAAAATAATGCTAATTATGTGTAGTATATTAGGTATCACTATAATATAGTTCAGTAAACTGCACTATTCTTTCGTACTAATAAAAATAAATCCAATAATCTCAACAATACTTCACACACACATAAGTGTGTGTGTTTCCATTTCTTTCACACTAAGCTCCGTAATTAATTTCCTGAGTACAGCGACTTACGCCACTTTCAAAATAAACACTTTTGTTATACCGTAAATATAAACACTCCTCTCAACACAAATCTTAATACATCTCAACTTATTAATTTAAAATTTATTAAAAATGAAAAAAAAAACTGTTCAGTTGTGAGTTATGCCACTTTCAATGTAAACGGCTCAATTGACAGTTGTACTTTGTTGTTCCAAAAAAATTTAAAAATGTTTATTACAAACAAACAAACTTGTTTATTTTTTATTTTACAAAAATATAGTTATAATTAATTATTTAAAACAAAAGTTTTATTGATGCACATATAATCAAAACAAAACTCGTTATCCGAATACTTCGTTTTTTAATATGAACAAATTCTCTGTAAGTTCTTCGTTAGCCTTGCAAATTGACCTTTTTCTGGTTCTTTGCTTTTTATTAAAAAGATTAATAAAAAAACAAAAAAAAATGTTGATTTTGCTGAAAACAATTAAAACATTTTTTATTAATCTAACTACCCGGATAAATAATATTCATTTTTATACATCGTTAACTACAAAGTGACAACTGAACTAAAGCATACATTAGCTAAAGTACTGTTTTTGAATACCATTTTTTAACAAACGTCTGTTAGCTTTAACCTGTTTGTTAACTAACGTGTTCTTTAAAGCTCAAGTAAGCGTTTTTATGCATACGGGCGTTAATCTTTATATCTGCTTTACTTTCTTTGTGAAATTTCCCTTACACTATGAATTTCTAAGGGGCTCACAAAAAAACAAAACAGCATAAATAAAGCAGCTCAAAATTTTCTATAGTTTCTTTACGCCTTAATTTTCCTTGACCGCACTGCACTTGCCTGTGACTTGCATAGCTATTCAACTGCCATCTATCAAATCAAGAAGCTCAAGTATGTCGATAACAATAAATATTCTTTTCTGCCACTTCTACCGTTTTGACAAACTGACCAATCACAATCGTCATGCTTGATGAGAAGAAATATTTATTTATTCACTGCTCCCGTTTTGGATGGCTGACCAATCGCAGTCAATAAACAAATCAGCTGCTATATTTATGCTGAATATATTTTGTTATCGATATTTTTATTAACAAGCAGTTTGTTAATAATTTTACTTAATTTTTTTTTATATTAAAAATGTAAATTTTTATTGATTTATTTTTATACTATTAAATCATTTATTTATTAAAAATATGAAAATACAAAAAAAGCAAAAGTTCTACAATATTTACCTTGTAAATACATCTTTTTTATGTAATTAAGATTGAAAAGTAGAATATTGAAATTATTTAACGAATATGTAAAAGGAATCTAAAACAGTATAAACATGATAAAATAATAATTAAAATAAAGTTTTTAGTTATTTATAATTATTCGGAATCATTTTTAATATAAGCAATTTTATTTCGTGCTTGATTCCTTAAAATAAATATTTTATGATATTCTTACAAAATATTTATTACAAAAATTTTTATTAAAAAATAAACATCTTATGATATTCTCATAAAACATTTATTCAAATAAAAATATTTGAAATACATTGTAATGGGGGAGAGCACATCCATATTGCAATTTCACTATTGCTCAAGTAGCTCATCAGTGAATTTTACCCCAATATTGTATAGAAAAACCTAAGAGTCTTATATCCAAAGCCAAACTGATTTTATGAGAATTTTTCATAAAATCAACATAGCATAGACAGCAAGATTCAAAGACACTTCCATACAAACACTACAAAACATTTCAAAACAACAAAAAATTTTTAT
Organism: Trichopoda pennipes; assembly: GCA_030448955.1. Lineage (NCBI taxonomy): Eukaryota > Metazoa > Arthropoda > Insecta > Diptera > Tachinidae > Trichopoda > Trichopoda pennipes. The sequence goes on from JASKUP010000103.1 coordinate 364,517, forward strand.
TTTATTTACTTTACTTAATAAAAAGTATTTGAAATGCATTGTGATAGGGGAGAGCACATCCATATTGCAATTTCACTATTGCTCAAGTAGCTCATCAGTGAATTTTACCCCAATATTGTATAGAAAAACCTAAGAGTCTTATATCCAAAGCCAAACTGATTTTATGAGAATTTTTCATAAAATCAACATAGCATAGACAGCAAGATTCAAAGCCACTTCCATACAAACACTACAAAACATTTCAAAACAACAAAAAAATTTTTATTTTATTTACTTTACTTACTTCTGTGCAACGCTGACAAAAACATTTACAATTCAGGGCTTGTTATCTTCTCCTATGCACTAAGTAGTAGAATACTCCGTACTTAATCATTCCAAAATTTTACAACACTGTATTTTAGTACGAATTTGTTATTTCTTGCCAAATAAATTAATTATACATAAATAAATTGATAATTATATAAATGTGTTAAAAAAGGCTGCAAAAATAAACTAAGTAAAAGAATTTGCAATGCAGACGTTAAGACAGCAACAAATATTGTGGCAATTAAAAAGGTCTTTTAATCATAAAACTTTAAATGGCTTAAATACTATATATTTAAATTTTGCAAATGAAGTACGTTTAATAAAAAGTCGCCAGTACAGCAATAAGCAAACGGAAAAGAAGTTGACATCTGTAGAAGACTTTGAAGTGCTGTATTCTTTAACCAAAGAGAAGTTTCTATGTACTTAAGATATCCAATTAAAATTTAAGCCCTGTCTCTAAACAACAATTTAACATGTTTGGTAATATTAATATGTTATATGTGGTTTCTAATACCGTTAGCTAAAAAGCTGCCAAAAGATGTGAATGCACGAGGTGTTTTTGCCTGCAATGAATTAGATCTGAGTGAAGTAAATGTTTATGGTTTTGATTATGATTATACGCTGGCGTGCTACAAACCCTGTCTGCATGATTTGCTGTATAATTTGGGACGAAACATGTTAATAAAAAAGTTAAAGGTATGATTAGTCCTTAAGTACTACATAAGTAGTTATTTAGAAAATATGAAACAGAAGGGCAAGTCGTGCCGTCGCTGCTAACACCTCGGCGGCTTAATACCTGTTTTAATTATATTTAGTTATTAACGGCTATATGCATAAAAACTTAAAGTAGGTTTAACTGCCGTTGTTAAGCAAAATTTCTTAAAGTTGTATTCATAAAACGCTTTTACCTTAAAATACCTTTGTTAACTTTAAAGTAGGCAAAAACTTACTTTAAACCTACAATAAAATGACAGTTCTATTTTATTATTGAAAAAATTTAAAAACAAAACAAATTGTGTTCACAATATAAAAAAAATGTGTATTTAAAAACTTTTACTTTCTTTGTCTATTTTTCAATTCTTTATTAACATATAAATTTATAATTTTATATAAAATATTTGGTGAAAGTGTCAACAATATTATTAACAACTGTTTCAGTTGTGTTGTTCACAAGTTTGGCAAAGGAAAATATGTTCGGTCCGTATCAGGGAAATTAAGTGTGGAATAAACAACTATTCTGCTGCAGCTTCTAATAACGAATACGGTTTTGTGACACTTTTGATGTTAATTAAAAAATTGTGGTACGCATTAGAAAATCCTACACATTTTAATGATTAGTTGATAAGCACAATAGTTTTTTTGTTTGTTTAGATGGCCAGACAATCTCTTGTAAAGCTTGTAAGCCAAGGTCTTTGTTGGGTTGATGATCAAGACAACGAAAGAAGTTATTGGTTTCCTAGTTTGCTTCCAGCTAGAAATGCTCAATGTAATATATAAAAGGTTATTTGAGATTGTTGCTACTATTTATTTTTTATTTGTATACATTTGTACATTAAATTAAGAATAAAAAACAACAAATTTGTATATAATATATATATATATATAAACCGAAAATCATGTTTTGATATTCCAAACTACACAGCTACAGTTAATATAAAAAACAATATTAAAAAGCCATTAGCCGTCTTTCGATCTTTCCCTCCAGTTCAGACTGAAATGTATTTAAAATAATAATTATGTACGTATTTTACTTTATATTACCAATGCTTTGGCGCGTTGTCCGAATAGATGTTATAAACCATTATTCATACTATCTCTATATTTCTGCTTAAAGCGCTTACATTTTGAGACCAGTATTTGAATGAAATTTTTTTGTACTAAACGCAATGATATAATATCTCTCAAATAAAGTTGAAAGCAAGAAAGGCTCCAGGAATAGATGGAATTAATAACAAATGTCTTAAACAACTACCAAAAAAATCAATTGAATTTCTATCCACCATTTTTAATTCATGTCTAAAACAGAGCTACTTCCATCAAGATTTTAAGAAGGCAAACGTAATTTCAATAAAAAAGCCAAATAAACCGTTAGTTTTCTACCGATCGTTTTTCTTACAAAACTCATGCTATACACTTCACAAGGAAAAGAAAACCTTGTTATATTCCTCAACGAAATATTAGCTTTTTAAATACGGAAGTTATATGAGAACAAAAAGTCAAATATTAAGGGATAATCCTAGATCCAAGAATGAAATTCAAAGAGGATGTACAATATATAGTCAATAAAATAAATATTTTGACGCGCACAATCTATCCTTTTATAAACCGAAACCCGTCTTTAAGTATTGAGAATAAAATGGTAATTATTAAATTTATTTTTCAGGCAGTACTATTTTATGCTGGCCCTATGTGGGCTAAAAGTGCAACTTGTTATATAAAAAGGCTGGAAATCGTACAGGACAAGTTATTAAAACTTGTCTATTTAAATGTAATTTTTTTTAAAATGAACACGTTAATATTATTTCATGGATAAAAAATTGAATTGAATTAATGCAAAACAAAAATGTAAATAACACAAATGCTTATTGATGTACATATAATCAAAACAAGGCTCGTTATCCGAATACTTAGTTTATTAACATACAAAAATTATTTGTAAGTTCTTCGTTAATCTTGCAAATTTACTTTTTCGTGTTTTGTTTTTTATTTAAAAGATTAATAAGAAAAAAATAAAAAAATGTATGTTAATTTTACTGAAAAAAATAAGATTATTTCTTATAGATCTAACTATCCGGATAAATAATATTCATTTTTATACATCATTAACTACAAAATGACAACTTAAAATAGTGGAATTGCCAGAATAAAAATACTAATCTTGCTAAAGCATACATTAGTTAAAGTACTGTTTATGCATACCATTTTTTAACAAACGTTTATTAACCTTAAAGTGTATGTTAACTAATGTGTACTTTAAAGCTTAAGTAAGAGCTTTTTATGCATACAGCCGTAATTCTGTAATATTTGTGTAGTGGTATCACATGGTCAATTCTAATTACAGCTTATTGAACATTTTATATTTTTTGCATACTTCTAAACATATCCAAAACAAAAAAAATTTATTGTCGAAAAATTTTCTAATGAAATTTCTGATATCGATAAATTTGCTAAAAAAAACTGTCTGGTTTCGATAAATTCCCCAAAAAAATTTGCTAACGATAAATTTTCTTAAGGAAATTCTGTTATCGATAATTTTGCTAAAAAATGTCTGTTATCGATAAATCTCCTATAAAGAAATTCAGTTCTGATATCGATAAATTTTCTAACAAGAAATTTACGTTATCGATAAATTTAAAAAAAAAAAATTCTGTTGTCGATAAATTTTTTTAAAAACTTTCTGTTGTCGATGAGTTTTCCAAAAAAACTTCTGATATCGATAAAATTTAGAAAAAATTTTCTGATATCGATATATTTTCTAAAAAAATTTTATGATATCGATGAGTTTTCTAAAAAAAAAATTCAGATATCATTAAATTTCCTAAACAAATTCTACTATCGTAAATTTTCCAAAAAAAAATTCTGTTATCAATAAATATTCTAAAAAAATATTCCGTTAATGTTCTTAAAAAAATGTTTGATATTGATAAATTTTCTAAAAAAAATCTAATATTTATAAGTTTTTCTAAAAAACTTTCCGTTATCGATAAATTTTAGAAAAAAATTTCTGATATCGATAGATTTTCTAAAATAAATTTCTGATATCGATAAATTTTCTAAACATAAATCAGCTATCGATAAATTTTCTTGAGGAATTTCTACTATCGATAAATTTGCTGAAAAAATGTCTGTTAGTGATAAATTTTATATGAAGAAATTGAATTCTGATATCGATAAATTTTCTAACAAAAAACTTTCGTTATCGATTAATTTTTGAAAAAAAATTTCTGTTGACGATAAATTTTCCAAAAAAAGTTCTTATATTTTAGGAAAAAAATTTCTGATATCAGTAAATATTCTAAAACACTATTCCGTTATCGATAAATGTTGTAAAAAAATGTCTGATATCGATAAAGTTTCTAAAAAAAATTCTCGTATATATAAATTTTCTAAAAAAAACTTCGATAGTTTTCTAAAAAAAAAAATCCCTTGTCAATAAATATTTAAAAAAACATTCCGTTATCGATAAATGTTCTTAAACTATTGTCTGATGTAGATAAATTTTCTAAAAAAAATTCTGATATCTATAAATTTTTCTAAAAATCTTTCCGTTATCGATAAATATTCTTAAGGAATTTCTGTTATCGAAACAAAAACAAACAAAAAGTTTTCGTTATCGATAAATTTTTGAAAAAAAAATTCTGTTGTCGATAAGTGTTCTTAAACAAATGTCTGATGTCGATAAATTTTCTAAAAAAAATTCTGATATCTATAAATTTTAAACAAAGAAATTCAATTCTAATATCGATAAATTTACAAATAAAAAGTTTTCGTTATCGATAAATTTTTGAAAAAAAAAATCTGTTGTCTATAATTTTCCAAAAAAAAAAAATTCTGATATCGAATTCTGGTATCTATAAGTTTTCTAAAAAAACTTTGCGTTATCGGTAAATTTTCTAAAAAAAAATCCGTTGTTGATAAATTAAAAAAAAAATCCGTTGCCCATAAATATTAAAAAAAAAATATTCCGTTATCGATAAATGTTCAAAAAAAAATTTTGATATCGATAGATTTTCTAAACAAAATTCTGATATCTATAAATTTTTCTAAAAAATTTTCCGTTGTTTTTCTAAAAAACTATCCGTTACAAAAATATTTCGGATATGGATAAGTTTTCTTATATAAATTTTTGATATCGATAAATTTTGTAAAATAAACTGCTACCTATAAATTTTCTTAAGGAATTTCTGCTATCGATAAATTGCTTAAAAAATATCTGTTATCGATAAATTTCCTATAAAGAAATTCAGTTCTAATATCGATAAATTTCCAAATAAAATCTATTATCGATTAACTTTCTAAAAAAATTGTGTTATATATTTGATTATCGATTAAGTTTCTAAACGAATTACTGTTATCGACAAATTTGTTAAAAAAATTTCTCATATGGATAATTAAAAAGAAACAAATTCTGCCTACCTACGATTAGTGCACACTTGCATTGTGCTTATTATTATCAAGAGAGTGTGTTTGCCAAATTCAATTGCAATTTTTCTGCAGAAATTTTTCATCTAATTTTCAATTTTCGATAGATTTTTTATCGCATCTAGCTTAATAGCAGTTTTTTAGACGTCGCTAATTTCACAAATTTTTCACTTTAAACGCACTCTCTCTTTATTTAAACAATACTAAACAGTTTTAACATTCTATTCCGTTATAGCAGTGAAAGTATAAAATCAAAGCTGTCAGAAACTTTTACGGCGTTTTTCAACAGCAAGTTAACGTTTTGTTTCCAAAGTGTATTAATAAAGGTAACACAAAAATGTTTAGTTTTTTGCACCGAGTGTGCGTGCCTTTCAACTTAAAAGTATAAAAATGGCCAACAACATTTAAATCCGTTAGTTCCTGTTCACACGCTTCCACTTTAGTTGCTCAACTTTTGATTCTTCCATTAGAAAGAAAGAGAAGGTATAAAAATTGGATATCTTTCTATTTCACTGCAGTACAGAGCTGTTTGTACTGGGGAATTTCGTTTTATATTTCCATTGGTAATCATATACACAAAGTTGTATATGTTGTATTTTTGACATTCCTCTTTATTCCCTGTTTCATTGTTAAACATAAAATTGCCGGTTATTTTAAATTATAAAAATTGTTTGCTAATAATGTTGTGTTGTTAAACATTTTTCCATCTTTTTCACCTTCATCAGACTCCCATTTAATGATTTCTTTAATGCAGTCAGTTGATAGACTCCAGTATGTAATTTTTTTCAATAAACCTTTTTCTTTCAACTCAATTTTTTCACAACTTGAATGAAATAAAACGTCAAAAAGTACGAATTTTGAGGCAAAGCACAACACGAAATTTGTTGACACAAATTGCTGCGTGTAGACATTACGTCAACTTTATAAAAAACAATGAGCAACAAAAGTGGAAGCGTGTGAACAGGCACTTAGCGGTTTACACGTTGAAAATAAAAGAAAATTGGAAACCTTTCTTTTACGGTTGTTATAAATGTAGCATAAAATAAGTATAGTCACTCCTAAAAATATATTTAATTAACGCATGAGAAGTTTGTCAATTAGGCGATGTCAATTGGTCGTCTCGTTCTTGTGATTTATAGTCGCTGTATTATTTTGTCTGCAACCATATTTGAAAGATCGCGCTTACGTTGACAACCCACAAGCAACTGCCGAAATTCGTCTGCCGACGTACATTAACTCGACATATATTCAATTATTAATTCTCATATTTTTACTTTACAGGGGTGTCAAACTGAAGTTTGTTATAAAAAAGTGTGTGTGTTTGAAGTAAACTTATTTCCTGACCACAAATTTTCCTTATCTTTAGGTCAGACTTTCTGATATGATAACTAGTATTAAGTCCACCACTTAACCACTGTTTTGCTATTCCCTAAAGTTTTAAATGCATTTGTTTTTATTTTCTATTGCCTTCTTTAGTATCCAGAGCCAATTGCAAAGTTGGAATATATACCTGGCTTCGCTGTACGTGGCCTCCATTATGATATTGAAAAAGGTTTGCTACTTAAGCTGGACTCTTTTCTACAAATACAACTTGGTTCGGTGTATAGAGGACGTACCAAAGTACCCGATCAAGAGGTTCTAAAATTGTATAAAAATCGTATTTTACCAATTGCCTACGTTGAGGGTACATCCAAAAATTATCAGGTTACTACTTAAATCAACTTTTTCAAAATCATTTAATTTAATTTCCTATTTTATTTTGAGTTAAGCCAAATGTTAAAGCTAAAATGGTACAATTGGCTGATTTATTTTCGGTACCAGAAATGTGTCTCCTGTGTAATGTTGCTGAATATTTTGAGAAAAATCATATTGATTATCATCCAGAAATTTTATTTCATGATATTAAGGCTGCAGTGCAATCCAGTCATCCTATAATGCATCAAATTGTTATGAAGAATGCAGAGGAGTACATTGAAAAAAATGGCCATTTACCAAATTATTTCGAAAAGTTGCAAAAGGCGAACAAGAAACTATTTTTGGTAACAAATAGCCCATATTCCTTTGTGTAAGTTGATCTGGATACATTTGTTGGACAAATTTGAGGTTAGAAAGTAAATTGTTTGTCAAAACAGTAAATGTCAAAATTGAGTTGTCATTCATTAACAAACAGGCAATTAGTGTAGGTAACTCCAATACAAATAAAACAAATGAAGTCATAAACCGAATACCACAAATACCCCAGTTCCGGAAATTATAGAAAACAACTTCTTTTGAACCTACTTCCTTGGCTAAAAGATTTTGATTATTCTGATTTACGACAGATTGGTGTACCATTAGCCTATAATCCAATAAAGATAAAAATACCGCGGATAAAAACATTTTGCCACCTTCGAAAACAGACGACTCCCAACAAAATTAATTCACCCCCTAACTCTCCAGTTTTAAATTAGCGAAAAAGGTTTAACCAAATAAAATTAAATTGAATAAAGCTCAATCGAATAAAGTTTATTTAAATAATATAATCTAATCGAATAAGGTTTAATCGTATAAGATTAAATCGAATAAGGTTTAATCGAATAAGATATCTAATTTGAATAAGGATTAATCGAATAAATTTTATTTAAACTATAAGGTCTAATCGAATAAGGTTTATTCGTTTAAAATTAAATCGAATAAGGTTTAGTCGAATAAAATTTAATCTTATAAAGCTTAATCGAATAAAGTATAATCGAAAAAGCTTTAATTAAATAAGACTTAACCAAGTAAGCTATAATCGAAGTAAGGTTTAGTAAAATTAGGTGTAATTGAATAAGCTTTAATCGAATAAGTTTTAATTGAATAAGGTTTAATCAAGTAAGCTTTCATTGAATAAGATTTAGTAAAATAAATTTTAAATAGAATAAGGTTTAATTGAATAAGATTTAATCAAATAGCGTGTAATCGGATAAGGTTTAAACGAATATAACTTAATCGAATAAGGTGTAATCTATTCAGGTTTAACAGAATAAAATTTAATCGAATAAAGTTTATTTAAATTATAAGGTCTAATCGAATAAGTTTCAATCGTATAAGATTAAATCGAAAAAGGTTTAATCGTATAAGATATCTAATCGAATTAGATTTGAATAAGGTTTAATTAGATAAAATTTAATCTTATAAAGTTTAATCGAATAAAGTATAATCGAATAAGTTTTAATTAAAAAAGACTTAATCAAGTAAGCTTTAATCGAGGTAAAGTTTAGGCAAATAATGTGTAATCGGATAAGCTTTAATCGAATAAGTTTTAATTGAAAAAGATTTAATCTAGTAAGCTTTAAACGAATAAGATTTAATCGAATAAGGATTAGTCAAATAAGGTGTAATCGAATAAGCTTTATTCGAATAAATTTTAATCGAATAAGGTTTATTCGATTAAGCTTAAAACGAATTAGATTTAATCGAATAGCGTATAATCGAATAAGGTTGAAACGAATAAAACTTAATCGAATGCTTAATAGAATAAAATTTAATGGAATATGGTTTAATCGAGTAAGGTTTAATCAAGCAACGTGTAAATCGAATAAAATTTAATCGAATAAAGTTTAATCGAATAAGACTTAATAGAATAGCGTGTAATCGAATAAGGTTTAAACGAGCAAAACTTAATCGAATATGGTTTATTCTATTCAGGTTTAATCGAATAGAATTTAATGGAACATGTTTTAATCGAATAAGTTTTAATCGAACAACGTGTGAATCGAATAAAATTTAATCAAATAAGGCTTAGTCGAATAAAGTTTAATCAAATAAGGTTTAACCGGTAAGTTTTTATTAGCATAATTTTTAATAGAATAAGTTTTAATCGAATAAAGATTTTTTAGATGAAATTTGGTCTAATAAACTTCGATCGAATAAAATTCTAATTTAATTACATTGGGTATAAATAAAACTGATGTTATCAGAACAAAGTGTGTGTCAATATACTCCCTAACCTCAAATATTTTTTGTAATTAAAATGAAATTTTATTTTGCCTTTAGCGCATACGAATTGGTTTGACGGCCTTTTTAAACGGCAAATAAAAAATTAATGCGTTATTTTTAAATTGAGGAACACGCATCCATAGAATTTATAAGACGTCAGAGCGTTTTATGCGATTTTGGTTTCAGCGATTTCTTGCGGAACGGAATGACCGCATAAACCGAGCTTTGGCTGTAAATATGAAAAAAACCCAAAAATTATGACCTTTTACTGAAATAAGTCTGCAATCTTGTAGTATAAGCAAACTGTGCCATAAGATACGGTGCATTCTAAAGCAAATATTTACTTTATGTTTCTTAAATAGAAATCGTGGCATGACATTATTGGCTGGAAATAACTGGAGAGACTATTTCGATGTTATAATCGTACAAGCCCGAAAACCAAAATTTTTTACCGATGAATCTCGTCCAATACGTTTATACGAAGAAAATATCGACAGCCATGTCTGGGATAGAGTGTCAAAGTTGGAAAAGGGCAAAATTTATTACGAAGTAAAATTTGCAAAATTTTGTTTTAATAATTTTACTTCCCCCCGCCACATTAAAACACTTGAATTTTTTTACAGGGCACCGTAAAACAACTGCAGGATTTAACGGGTTGGCGAGGTCATAGTGTATTATATTTTGGTGATCATCCTTACAGTGATTTGGCTGATGTCACGTTAGAACATGGTTGGCGAACAGGTGCAATTATAAGTGAACTATCGGTAGGTGTGAATTCCATATTTTTATTACTTTTTCTTCAGGAAATATTTATAACCTGGATTCGTTTCATAATAATCATTAAATATAAAGCTCAAATATAGTTTGAAAGCCACAGTAACGGACAAAACTAAAGCCCGAATTGTTACGTGTTAATTACTTGTAAAAAAGAGATCATTTTTATTTGCTAAAAAAATAAATACGTTTAATTTGGATAAGGTTTTGTCGAAAGAGGTTTAACAGAATTAGGTTTAATCCAATAATGCCTAATCGAATAAATTTTAGTCGAATAAAATTAATTGAATAAAGTATAATCGAATTAAGTTTAAGCAAAAAAATTTAAATCGAATATATTACAATCGAATAGAGCTTAATCGAATAAAATTTAATCAAATAAGACTTACGCGAAATAAGCTTTAATAAAATTAAGTTCAATCGAATAAAATTTAAACGAAAAAAACTAATTAAATTACTTTTAATCGAATAAAGTTTAATCCAAGATAAGCTTTAATCGAATAAAGTTTAATCGAATAAGGTCGAAAGAGGTTTAATAGAATTAGGTTCAATCTAATAATGCGTAATCAAATAAAATGTAGTAAAATAAAGTTAATTGAATGAAGTATAATCTAACAATGTTTAATCGAATTAAGTTTAAACAAAAAAATTTAAATCGAATATATTACAATCGAGTAAAATATAATCGAATAGAGCTTAATCGAATAAAATTTTATCAAATAAGATATACTCGAAATAAGGTTTTATAAAATTAAGTTCAATCGATTAAAATTTTGTCGAAAAAAATCTAATTGAATTAATTTCAATCGAATAAATCTTAATCGAATAAAGTTTAACCGAACAAGTTTTAATCGGATAAGGTTTAGTCGAACAGGGTTTAATCGCATAAGCTTTTGTCGAGTTAAATTTACCCATATAGTTTCAGTCGAATTTGGTTTAATCGAATAATTTTGAAGCATTAATCATTGTCAAGCCGTGATATAATTCGTACTGGTGAGTCAGTGCTCGCGTTTGGGTACTTCTGTTGTTAAGTTCGTATATATCCATGCAGGCAGAATGCCAGCCACCTAGCACTTTATGCAAAGTAAATCTCTCAATACCACTCCGTCTTTTATTATTATCTAGATACGTGTGTCCGTCTGAGGGTGTTTTTCGTTTGTACGCGCCTGTTGAAAGTTTTTTGTTTTGTAGATTTCCATGTTTTCAATATTGTCTAGTATTTATCCTTTTTGCTAGGATGTAGTAATATCATACATTCATCTATTTCCCGTGGTCATATTGTTACGTGCCTCAGACGCCGCTGCAGTTTTTGTCACCGGCTGACTATTTCGCAACATCTGGGAAGGTCCCCAAACCTACTGCGCTACAGAGACAAGAACAAATAAAAATTAAAAAAAAAAAATCAAACTTAAAAACACGTCGAAGACTCTCAATGGAGAGCCCGATGTTCCACTCACCACTCGCCCTCCCTTCTTAGAACGCAAAATCCTCCTCAGATAAATCTTATCGTGATTGTGAAGGTGTAATGCAAAGTTAGAATCTTCTGTTTTCCGTTTGTATGAGCGTATGCATGACAAGATTTACATCTGTACCTAGCTGTGCAAGCCATAACCAGATGTACCTACCAGTGTAAGCCATACCACTGTGGATGAAATGTGGGCCACAGCCTTCACTCCTTGCTGAAGAGCTGGAGACTATCCAACTCCTGGTCCAGAATTCATGAAGCTTAATATAATAAGGAGCACGACGGCATTCATACTCACTGGACCTGGACCATTCATTGTGTTCATTGTGAATGATCCGAATCACAACTCAAACGAGGGCCTCGAAACACACAGCCACCACGATACTTCCGAAGGGCTTACCTCAATAATCAGTCAGAGAATAGCTAAATGCCTAAAGAACCAAATAGCTGAACTCTGGGGCTTTACTGATTCCCGTGGAAATGTAGTGGATTTTCCAGTTGGTTCCTACTAGCCTACGGTGACTGGGCTCCCTTTTACCCCGTAAGACACAAGTCTAGATGGTTGTGTGATCCATAAAGACTTATAATGTGCCCCTGGGGGGATTAAATTAGTGCAATTGGTCTGCTGTATCAATGGTTGTGTTTTGTCTATATATATTTTTATATAATCTTTTTTGTACATTATTATAGTCGTGTTTCCTTTGTCCGCCTTTGTAATTATTAGGTTATTGTCCCGTAATCGTCTTATTGTCTTGTGTAGCTGTGTCTGGTATTATGTTGTTTATAGTTACGTTGAGACCGAATAAGTGCAGAAAAAGAATATAAAACTGTTTATAAAGCAACCTTAGTCAGCCATGCCTGAAATTTCCCAACCTTTTACTAAATACTTGACAAAGGATGACAATAAACTCTTGATATTTAATTATTTGGCACACAGTTCACTTTCTAATCTCAAAATTGCTGAGAATTTTTCTAAGTGAATTAAATCTACTGAATGAGACTTTTTAATGATTAAATTGGTAGCAATGTTTTAATTTTAAACAAAAATATGTCATATTTTTAAACTGTGTAAGACAAATGCGTGTAACTTTTTCCAATTAAAATTCGTTGCTGAAGAGTGTAGCGGGGCAGGTTTAAAATTTTCTAACTTTTTACTAAAAAACTGTAACGATGAATTCTTAATATTTAATGATTTGACAGACAATTTACATCTTAAACTCAAATTTGCCCACCTAATATATTCCTAATATGTTTGTTTACATGTTTTGATAAATCTCATTGCTTGAGAAAATGTTTTTAAGTCCAATTAGTTACAGCAACAATATTTTAGTTAAATACTTTTATTTTATTTGTAGCACGAAATTAAAACTTTAAATACGGAAGATTTCAAATCAACGGCGAATTGGTTACAAATGCTTACGCAATTAATTGAAGAAAATCAGGACAATGAAAGTGAATTAGCGAAAATATTCCTACACAAGTGGATGCAGGAAAGAGATCAGTTAAGGTAAATATGTAGTTTTATATTCTTATTCATGAGTTAATATTTATTTATTTATTTTCTTTTTGATTTTTGTTAAAGAGAAGTAGCACTTCAGGCAAAAATGCCTATTTAGTAACAACCGTGCTACATTCATTAGGAAAGGGATAGAGAAGAGATGAGACAGGTGCTGAAAGTAGAGGGATAGAGTTACATCATAGCTCTCAAGCTCTTATTTTTTTGTAGTGAAAACAACCACCCCCAGATTGGTAGGTTAAGTACACTACCTACTACCCTACCGGGGTAGCTTTCATTTCTAGAAAGTCCATGTTAACGGAAATTAACTGTCGTATAAGACAGCACAGTGACCAGTGACCATGCCTTCATCACTGAGCAACCCTACCGACAGTCAATTTTTATTTTTTGCAGTGAAAAACAGTTAAGGTCTTTGTTGGGAGTCGAACCCACAACCCTTAGACTGATAATACCTTGTACACTACCTACTATCCTGCAGGGCTACCTAATAGAATAAAGTTAATTAAAAGTGAAAGATATACATTAAGTGTACCTACAATATGACAACATCTTGAGCATATTCGTCTGTGTGGCGCGGCCTTCCTATGTACGTGGGTGGCAAAAATGTAATTCTTCCTATCGCGGAGATGAATGTATTCCTCTGTGTGTGTCTGTCCAGGAAGTATTTAAAATAATTCTTACTCAGAAACTAAAGATCGTAAGGGATCTGGTGGTGGGGGACCAATTAAGGCTGACTAAGGTCAGGCCATCTTCTCCTGGCCATTGTAAATTGTAATTAATAAAAGTGAGAAAATTGTTTGCGCACTTAGTCACTATCACAAATTAAAATTGAAGCAGAGCGCCATCGTTTGACCAAAAATAATATTCGAGGAGCAGACTAAATTGTCAGCTCGTTTCAGCTGTCAAATCGGTCCAACCGTTCTCGAGTTTTAGCGGCACCAACGAACAGCAATTAATTTCTATAGAGATAAATATGTAACACCCTGTTATTTTTGAAACTATGTATAAACATTTGGCAGCACTATCTCGCTACTATCTTTTTTTTTTTGTTAAGAGAAGTAGCACTTCAGACATTAATGCCTATTTGGTCAAGTACCGTGCTACATTCTTTAGGAATAGATAGAGAAGAGACAGGTGGTGATATTTCAAATCCTTTAAACTTTAAATTAAGAAAATTTGTTAAGTTTTTATTATTTTTGGTTTTTATTTTCAGAAACCAAACCAAAACTGTATTCAATGAACAATTTGGCAGTGTCTTTAGAACTTACCACAACCCAACATACTTCTCCCGGCGTTTATTTCGATTTGCTGACATTTACACCAGTGACATAACAAATTTGCTAAATTACTCAATTTCTCATACGTTCTATCCACGAAGAGGAGTTATGCCCCATGAATACATGTCCTACTTTATGTAAAAATATTTTCTTCAAGTGTAAACAAGCTAGACAAACGTTTAAGTTTACGAATATAATAAATACAAATTGTAGCTGGATTTACAGCCCAAAAATTAAATAGTAAATATATATTTATGTGGACAGTAGCGGACAAAACTTTTGCCCTTTAGTTAAAAAAAAAAGATAATATTTTTTTATTACAACAAAAGCTACATAAGTTTTGAATAAGTTTAAATGGAATAAGATTTAATTGAATAAAGTTGAAATAAACAAAGTTTAACTAAGTAAGCTTTAATCAAATAAATTTTAATTGTATAAAGATAAGTCCCATAAAGTTTAATCGAAAAAAGTTTAATCAAGTAAATTTTAATCCAATAAAGTTTAGTCGAGTAAAGTTTAATCAAATAAAGTTAAGTCGAATCAAATTTAATTATATAAACTTGAATCGAATAAAGTTTACTCAAATAAAGTTTAATCGATAAAAGTTTAATCGAATAAAGTTTAACCGATTAAGCTTCAGTCGATCAATTTTTAATCGAATAAAGTTAAATTAATTAAAGTTTAATGGAATAAAGTTTAATCGCACAAAGCTTAACCGAATAAAATTTAGTCGAATAAGATTCAATCGAATAATGCCTTGAATAAAGTTTAATCGACTACTTTTTAATAAAATAAAGTTGAATCGCATAACGCTTAACCGAATAAAATTTACTCGAATAATGTTTAATCTAGTAAGTTTTCATCAAATAATTTAAAATTAATTTGAATAAAGTTAAATCGAATAAAGATTAATCGAATATAACTTAGTTGAATAAAATTTAATCGAATGAGGTTTAACCGCATAAAGTAAAAGCATAATCGAATAAGGTTTAATCGAGTAAGCTTTTATAAAATAATTTTTAGTGTAATAAAGTTTAATAAATAAAGTTTAAGTGAATAAAGTTTAATCGATTGATTTTTATTCGGATAAAGCTTAAGCGTATAAAGTTTTATCGAATAAAATTTAATCGAAACAAAAATTTTATCGAATAAAGTTTCAGGGTTTAAAATTAAATCGAGCAAAGTTTAATTAAACGAATATTTTAAAAAGTACGCGCCGATGTAATGGTTTTTCGAAGACTGTTTAGGGATTTTATGAGCCCCAAATGCGGAATTTTCGCCTGTTTACATAATCGTCCGCCTTCTTTTCGTTTAGTTTTTCAAACAGCTAATAAACAAACGATATATCGAAGTAATGTTGGCACGATTTTAGTTCTTGCGTAAAGATTAAGATTTTTATGCGGAATGATGCGCAAAGTGCGAGTCAGTCGAGGGCCAATTGTTGAGAACATTAAAAAGTTTAGGTTCCAGGCTCATGATTACGAAGAAATGCTGCTCGTTTATGACTTTTTTGGACTGGGTAATGGTAAATAAATATGTACATGCATGCACATGCACGTTTGTGTAATAAATGTCAAAGGATGACAACTATATTTTAGACATTTATTCAGTTGACAAACAATTTACTTTCTAACCTCAAATTTGAGCACCCATTATTTGTTTTAGACATTTTAAAAATCACTTGATTATTTTTATTTTGTAGTTTTTGTAGCTTAAAATCAGTCTTTTTGGTGAAAAACAGTTTTAGAAATTTTTCACTCAGCTTTTGCCGCCGCCAAAAATTTCTATTGGCAGCGTTAAACGCAGACGGCAGTGTACTTTGCGAGAAAATTTCCTAAATATTGGGTGGTATTATTGATTCCGCGCGGAAAGGAAGATTGAGCGGAAAGAAATACCGATCGATATGAAAATTGCAATTATTCCACCCTGCGGTATTCTCTTTCCATACACTTAATTTAACATCCCTGTTTTAAGTGTTTATAAGCCAATGTTGTGTCAGCTGATGGGAAAAAATCAACAAGTTTAGATGTGATTTTAAATACTTGTATTAAATATGAACACAATTCCCTTTTTTGAGAATAGTAGTGATAGTGATTCTTTAGACAACCGATTGGAAAGAAGAGTTTTACACTATAAATCGGAAATGTGTTCCAGATGAACGATAGAGAGTAACTTGAAATAAATAAATGGGAACCGGAATCCTGCTAAATGAAAGCTATACTTAATTTTTCCAAAAACATTTCCGATTAAACAAGGTAGCGTTTAAATACATTTTGTCTGAGTTAGAATCTATATGCTAAGACTGGGGTCGTCAAGGAGCTCTTTCAGCCAAAAATAAACTTTGCGCTCTTTTGAGATTTTTTGCAGAGGGCAGCTATCAGCATAGCGTTGGTAAGGATTTTAACCCTAGAAAGACAACGTTATTTTTTAGTATGGTAAAGATAACGTTACGTCTGAAAGACATATGGTTTCTAACATCCTTTTAAGGACTTAAAAAAAATAAAAATTGGCATAGAAGTTATTGAGATCATTTATATATTGAATTTTCTCTTTGATAACCATTAGCATGCTAATGACATCAAAGCATATACTCACATTTTCTCTTACTACAAACCACAGAGATGGAGTATAAAATTAAAAAGGCATACGTCTGATAGACGTAACTTATCTATGCAGGGTTAATGTGAACATAGCCCAATCAACGTTTTCTAAATTGCTGGATGAATTATTGAGCAAGTTAAAGAATTTGTTGTGCAGCAAACGGATATCCATGAGCATGAATGCAGACGAGGAAAGAATAACCAAAATGACTTTCTATGAAAAATGTAGTATTCCAAATGTTGCAATGGCTGTCGATGTTACCCATGTAAAAATTATTGCTCCTAATTGCAGTAAACACCTTGTTATTTTAATCATAAGGGTAACTACAGCGTTAATGTTATGATTGTAAGTAAATCTTTATTAACTTCGCTTGTTTATTTCTTTATAACTGTTAAAGTCTGAAGAGTAAAATCTCCAACCCTGGCTCATATATTTGAATGAAAGCTGCTGACGTCTATGGGGCGCTGTAATGAACACCATTTTAGTTAGCTAAGTTTTTTTTTTTTTGGATTCAAGTTCGTTTGTTGACGGAAGCAAGGTCGTAGCTATTAGCTACGACCTTGCTTCTTTAAAAACTATAAAGTGCATATTAAATTTTTTGTGAAAATTGGTATAAACCAAAGGAAGTTAATTTGTAACTTCACCTTTTGTCAAATAGAAAACGGAATTTAACTCGTGTTCTTTTTTATTGCGACCAACGGTTCAGCGCTTGTGGTTCCTTTGTTTGCTTGGGTGAGGATAACCCTCTAGAAGCCATCATCATCCCCCAAATTTTTAATAATTGTGTAAATGCAGATATGTGATCACGAACAGAAAATACGGTATGTATCTTCACAATATCCTGGAAGCTGACATGATTCCCACATTTGGGAAATGAACGCTGCAAAAACATTCCTTCAATCAAAGCATAGCAATTGAAGAAATTGTCTGCTTTTGGGTACGTTAGTAAATTAAAAAGTTCTCAGCAACGGAGTTTTGTTAACAAATTTTAAAAATTGTTGCAGGTGATAAAGGGCACGGCTACTAGCACCTTACAGAGAGCCAGTTAATTCTACCAACAAAATTAGATTTAATACCGCACATTCTAAAGGAAGAATTATAGTAGAAAGAACTATTGGAGTGCTCAAATCTGTTTTAAGGTACCTTAATAATGAACGGGGATTACATTACGATCCCGAAAACTCAGCAAAGATCATAAATATTTGCTGTGCACTTCACAACATTATACTACATTACAATATTATGGAAGAGGAACTTATTTTTCCATCATCTAAAAAAGATCCAATAAACGATCCTGTTTAAGATGATTTTAGTGGGGAAGCAAATGAAATAAGAAATCAAATACTATAGAATTTTTAATTTGTTATTCAATTCTTGATTTCTTTTCATTCATTCTACCATTGCTTCTATTTGCATTTTGTTTGTATATTTTCTCGTTTGCTCCTATAAAAATAGTAAAAAATATTCAAAAAAATTAAATACACAATTAAAAAACAGTTTCTTACATTTTTATTCTTTCCGTTAATTACCCGTCGCAAAAATTAAGCGTAAGCAAAATGGAGAAAAATATCTACCATAGATTATGTTTAGATAGGACACGGGGAAAAAGCTCGGCAAATGGCCCGCCACAGTTAATCCCTTTGTTTTTACAAGACAGCATGCTATTCAATTTGTATGCATCTGTCTCTTTTATATAAAGGAGTTAATGAATTTTATTTGTTTACATTTTTACTTTACAATTTTATGCAAGTTGGCGCAAATAATTAGAAAATTTTGGTTTTTAGCCATAATTTTCTAATTTTTGCACCAATTTGCTGATTAAAAATACAACAAGTGCATCCTTGTGCAGAGCTGTTAGAAAATAAAAAAGGAGTTAAGAAGAAGGTTCAAAAATGTGAGTATTTTTCTTGCTAAGGAAAAATTTTTCTTCCTAAGGAACAAGTTTAAACTACTTAATAAAACATTTTATCTTATTTTTAGGAGCCGCGAATGTGTAATGAACTGTCCAGACGTAAGGAAACTCCACCGCTTCCGAAAGAATCTGACAAGGTAAATTTTTTTCAAGTTTGTTTAAATTATTTAATTACACATTTTATTTTTTAGGAGTCGCCAGTGTATTAAATAATTACAAATACCTATTTGCCTGTTTTGTACAATCATTTTTTGTTGGCTCATCTTATTTTCCAAACGCAGAAGCCAAGCGCAAAGAAGCATTTTTACATAAAATTAATTGTCTTGTTCTAAATAGACTTATTTCGTTTCTACTGTGGCGCAATACATAAATCAGAAGCGTTTAGAAGCGGAAGCGCAGCAGTTCAATGTAGGAGGTACTAATTTTGCAAAACAAACTCAACAATGATTGCAATTAATCGATAAGTTTAATAGTGGCAACAAAGTATAGGGTGACGTGGAAATTTGGCCCGAAGTTTAGAGTCTGATATGCAAGTCAACGTACTTTAGAAATTGCCTACAAAAGTAGCAAGCAAATTCAGCAACAAATACAAGGTAATTCAACAGCGGTGGCAGATAATCGTTCCACATCATAAAAAAATACCGTACCGGCTTTGTTTGTAAATAAAAATTTAAGACTTTTTTGTTCCTTCAATGAAATGCAAACAGTTTTATAAAATTTACAACTAAATTATTTTATTTATTTATGTAATTAATAATTATAAATAAAAAGTAGAAAACATTGATTTGAAAAATTTTGCTTGTTGGTGGAATAATATCGAATATTTTTAAAAAGTGTTAACATTTTTACAATTCAGAGGTAGGTGTAGCTAGCCTATGCACGGTTAGTTAGCTTCTCTTTATTCAAGACTGTCATGCGTGGTGAAGAGCCACATCCGACAAGAAGTGATGCTGTTCATAGCAAAACATGATGGATCTAGACTAGACAAGGTTGAAAAAAATCATCTTTTTGTGAAGTAAACATTAAAATTACAAAAGTGATTTTAAGGGATACGGAATATCTAAGAGAGTAGATAAAATATAAAAAAGCATTTCTTTGTTATCTTGATTGCATTTTTTTCACATATAATATTCTGGCTCTGCATTGAAAGTTGTAGGAATATTTTAATATTTAGACTCCATAAAGTTCCTGTAAGTAATACTTACCAATTGGTGTCCAATTCTGCTGATTTTCATCATTGCATCAGTACAACAGTAACTTACTTTTTATTTTCAGACAATGCTAAAAACTCCTGTTCTGCCAATTTTCCATAAGCCAAACACAAATGTGTGAATTTTCAATTTATCTCACTTTTAGTTATTTTATAGCCCTCAAAAAAAGTTTTAATTTATCTCTTTTTAAAGTTTTTTATAGCTCTTAAAAGAACTGTTCTTGGAAGCGCTGGATTTCAAATGGCGATGTTGAGCAAGGAATTTGTAAGCTTTTTAATTCATTTAAATGCGATAATGATGGCGTTTCAGCTTTTCTTTAAAAAAATGCTTCTCATCATTAGTTCTGCCTTTGAGAATTATATTCAATAAATCTCTAAAATCCGGTTATTATATACAAAAATGGAAATATACTTCTATTTTACCAGTTCACAAGTCTGGCAGTAAAAATAATGTGAAAAATTATAGGCCAATCTCCAAATTAACAAATATTGCAAAAATATTTAAGCATATTGTCTACGACAAATTATTTTCTCTGGTTAAGCGCCATATTTCAGTTTCCCAGCATGGTTTCATGGCTGGAGAGTCAACTACTACTAATTTACCTATTTTTACTCAAATTTGTATAAGTAATTTCGAGAAAAAGTTTTAGGTCGATACAATCTACACGGACTTTGTAGTCGTGTACTACATGAATTGTTGCTCTTTAAATTATCCCAGAGTGGAATTCATTCTGAGATGTTATCTTGGCTTCGTTACTATTTATTAAATAGGCATGCTATAGTTTCTATAGATGGAGTTTCTTCAAATTATTTTATTCCTACCTCGAGCATTCCTCAGTGTAGTATTTTAGGACCTCTTCTCTTTAACATTTTTATTAACGACATTGCACACTGTTTTAAGTGCTTTCAGTTTTTATTGTATGCTGATGACTTAAACATTTTTAAGCCAATATGTAATCTTAAAGACTGTTTAGATCTTCAAGAAGATTTAAATAGGTTGAGTTCTTGGTCTGTCTGCAATGGTATTCCTTTTAACGTAAATAAATGTTTTACTATGACTTATCATAGATGTCGTAATATTTTGATATCTCAATATAGAATCAATGATCATTTATTGTCATCAGTTGATGAGATTTTAGATTTGGGTGTAGTTTTTGATAATAAACTATCTTTTGTTAATCATTTAAACTATATAATACCCAAGGCATATTCTATGTTTGCGTTTGTCCGTCGAAATTAGGATCATTTGTTTGATTATTATACGAAAAAGGTTTTGTTTTCTGCTTCTGTCAGATCCAATCTAGAACACGCATCATTTATTTGGAGCCCAAAGCTTAATGTAAATATTAAGCGAATTGAGAGAATTCAATTTAAATTTATTAAACACGCTCTTTCTTTTTTATATGTTTCTATTTCTTCAAACTTCATTCCATCTTATGCAGACAAATGCGCCTTAATTTGAATGAAAACTCTTGAGGTTAGGCGTAATATTGCACCAATGATATTTTTGCACAACATTATTTCGGACGTAATTGATTGCCCTGATTTAATACATTTTATTAAATTACATGTACCTTCTAGGTCACTAAAAGGTCATGGTTATTTTTTCTACATAGATATTCACAGAACTGATTATGGTATGAATGAACCGCTTACTAAAGTAATGCGATTGTTTAATTCCTATTGCAATGAATTAGATATAACTTTATCTATTATTAGGTTTAAGATCATTTTAAATAATTTGTTGAAATAAGTTAATTACTTTAGATTTAAGTTGCTAGTCTGTAAGGATAATATTGTATCCATAGACTGAAATAAATAAATAAATAAATATATTATTTCCAGCCAAAACTTGTGCCCAGTTTCATTAGTGTTTGACCAGCCATTTGCCTTTTACAAACAACATATATTTTTAGTTACCCTAAAACCTGAGAACAAAAAAAGATTTTCCTTTTATAGGAATGTAATTCACTTACCATTCAGAGTACAATTTTGATAATTCCATCAGCCACGCTAGTAATTCCACATCTATGTACTTAGGTAAGTGCCTGTAAACAAAATGCAAATTTTGTTATTAACAAACTAATGAACATTTCAATTGCAACTAATACTTACCAACTTGTTTTGAGTTCTGCTTATTTTTCTGCAACCTATGCACACAGTTTGCCTTCAAATAGTACAATTTAATTTAATTATTTTTAAAGTTTTAAATAAAATTTTGCAAATTTTTAAAGTTTACTTCTCATTTATTTTGTGTTTGTTTATGTGTTTTGTGGCTGTCAAATATATTTTTGTTTAGAGGTGGGTACGTATTGTATGTATAGCTGCTTGCTTTTTCTCATTGTTTTTTAGGATACCACTCTATATCCGCTCTCTTTAATAAAGGGGTTAATTTCATATGTTAAGTGAATATTTTATAAGTCAATTCTAAGGAATCTGGTTTGTTTGTGATATCTACATTGCGGAATCAATAATATGGCAATACCGCAACTGTAGAGTTGATACCGCAACAACGGAAGGGTGCCACAGCTGCGGAATGAATAATAAAATATTTACAAAATTTGCTTCCGCAAAAAAATCTTATGCGCAACCGCGGAACGGAATCAGTTAATCGGACCCATTATTCAAATTTTTCGATTACAAACACAAGCGATGGAGTTGAATTCCAAACTTAACAGCTAAATATTATTTGTATTTTTATTATTAATAAATTATCTTAAATCGTTTGTATTGTATTTGTTGTTGTTATCGTTATTATTCTTCTGTTGATGCCATAGTTTTTGTTCAAAAACCCAAAAAAAAAGAGAGAAAAATAAATATCTTTTTACAATTTGGTACTCATAAAATATGAGTTCATTTTATTTGATTGCTGTTATTTAGCAGTGTTGCTGTTGTTATTGTTGTTTAAGTGCAGTTATACATATCTTATACATCTTATACATATCTAGTGTATGCATGTCATGTTTTATCTATTGCCCAAATAGTTTTGATTTTTATCTCGTGCCTTATTTAAAGAATTTTAACACCCTTCTTAAGTGGTTTATTATTATAATTGTTATTAATAATTGTACTTCATTTCTTTTGTTTTCCCCCTCTTCCTTTCTGTTTCATAAAGAAAAAATACAAAATTTACAATAAAAGAAATTTCTTAATAGTTTTAAAGTACCTATTGTTGTTATATTTTTTAAATGCGACTGTTGTTTTTATTAAATAATTTTTATTTCATAAAAGACTTATTTTCCCGAAAAAAAACAAAAAACGAAAACAAAAACGTTTTGTGCGGTTGTAATTTAAGAAATGCATTCAAAAACAAGTACACACAAGGCACACAGAGTTTTTGTTTTTAAAAATTTATTAGTTTCCCACTGTATTGTCTTGTGCACCTAAAAAAGGAATGGGTGTTACAAACATTACAAAAATATTTTAGTTCTGCATTTACATACATACATACGTACATATATTGTTTATTTAATGACTTGCAATTTTCAACCAGGTTTACTTAGGTGCACACAAGAACTGCTGAATTCTAATAAATCTCTCATTAATTTGCTGCTTCTTTTTAGCTTAACTTCCAGATAATTTTTAAATTATATAATTGCAATTAATAATTTTTCTCAATAGAAAATAAGGTATTTTTATTTATTTTCTTGAATCCCTTGAAACAGTTAAAAAAAAACACCACCATTTAAATACAGCGCAGCCCCGGTTAACGCAGCCAATAGAAATTCAGGACTGCGCAGCAAACTGAGTAAAAAATTGTTATGACTGCTTTTCACTTAAAAAAATTATTTTAAACCATATGCATGCATACATACATACATATGTATATACATATGTAAAAGTTTTATTAAAGAAACATAGATTAAACTTTGCAGAAAACGAATTTAGTTAATTCAAATAATTAATAAAACAAATAATATTGGATGGGGAAATTTGAGGTTAAAAAGTCAATTGGCTTAAAACTCGCTTTTTGTTTTTAACAACAACTACAGTTTTATTAAAGTAGAAATATGGTAATTCTTAACGGTCAGTTATCCGAATAATCGAATAAGATTCATCCAAAAAAGCCCAAGTCGATTAGCTTTAACCGAATACAGTATAATCGAATAAGATTAAACTGAATTAAGTTTAATCGCGTAAGTTTTACTCAAATAATCATTAATCGAATTAAGTTTAATTAAATAAATATTAATCGAATTAAGTTTAATCGAATTAAGTTTAGTCGAAAAAAATTAAATCGAATAAGTTTAAATCGTTTAGCTTTAACCGAATAACGTTTAATCAAATAAGATTTAATCGACATTAATTTAATCGAATAAGCTTTAAGCGAATAATCTTAAATCGAATAAAAATTAAATGAATTAAGCTAAACCCAATAATTTTTAATCGTTAAATTTTAAGTGGGTAAGCTTTAATCGAATAAGGTTGTATCAAATAATCAGACCAAATACACTACCGCCGTCAAGTTTCACAGTAACCGAATCGAATAAGGATTCGATTTAACTTTATTCGATTAAACCTTATGCTATTTAACTTTATTCCATTAAACTTTCTTGAAGTTAACTTTATTCAATTAAACTTTATTCTATTAAACCTATTTGGATTATACATTATTCGTTTAAACATTTTTCGATTAAATCTTATTCGAATAAACTGTATTCGATTAAACCTTATTCGAATAAAACTGGCCTTGAAAGGTTCTTGCGTAATGTGTAGTGCTAAGGGACTTTGACGATATGATGTGTTATTGCCTGGTCATCTCGTTTGCTTCCATTGTGTGGACTTTATTACATTGTGTTGCCAGCGAGACTGTGAAATGATAACGGAAAACGGTGATTAATAGCGGGTTTTGTTGTAATGCCGTGAGTATTTCTTGTCACGACGAATTCGAAATCACACAAAGAATGAGTAAATAAATGCAAATTTCTCTATACACAGTTCAAATGATGAAAAATAACGGTAATTGTTGTTATTAAAATAATCTTAAAAGAAGTAACGGTAATTGTTGTTATTTCTGTTGTTTTGTTAGAGCAAAACAACATAGCAACATAGAAAATGGGCGCGCTATAGTTTTGTTGTTGCCTTTCTGGAATTTTTGGAAAACAAATTAAATTGTTTTTTTTAATTACAATTACAAAGAAACATTTATTTTTTATTTTAATTTTGAATATTTCAGATGGTAGTTGTTAAAAAAACCAACAATATTTTTCGTTAAATAAACCTGCTTATTAACCCATTAAAGACGGCTCATAGACGGCGCGTACGATTTTGACGAAACTTTCAGAATTTTACTTGGATACCTGGATGCCCATGGAAATTGGCTGGTGTAAAAAAAAATGTTTACCTCCCCCCCTTTCTGGGGGTATTTAAATAACCAACCGTCTTTAACGGGGTCTAGGGTGTGTGGTGATACAAAAATGTATGCCCAGAGATAATTTCAAACGAATCAAGCAATTTTTTCATGTCTGCGTTCCTAACGACAAATTTTCTAAAGTGTCGCCGTTAAATAGCCTGATGAACAAAAAGATCCTTCAGTTTGGAGTACTTTCACATAATCTTTGTATTGATGAGCAAATTATAGCCGCCTACTATGGCAGACATTCATGCAAAATGTTAATCAAAGGAAAGCCAATTAGGTTTGATTACAAATATTGGTGTTTGGCTTTTGACGAAGGCTACTTGTATCAGTTTATGCCATACAGGCAAGCGCAGTTACAATTAGGAGAAAGGGTGGTACTTTCTCTTCTTTCTCATCTTGATGTCCCCGCGAAGCATACCGTAACTATTGACAATTTTTTTACTAGCCATAAACACGTTTGCCAGGTGATTGATTTTTCGCCTTGGGAACAGTTCATGAAAATCGGACTAATCATGCTCCACTGATGGACGTCAAGAAAATGCGTAAACAGCCCCGTGGGACCTCCGTTTTTTTGTTTTAATTTCGACAATTCTATAATTGCTGTATGTTGGAATGACAGATAATTCGGTATGTTATTCACTGAAATATTTTTTGCAGTTAATCAATTAATATGCTTCCGTTATTATTTTTTTAGGTCATAACATTATTATCGAGTTATTTTAAGTCATACACCGATGAATGGCGCAAAGCGATATGATCGAAAACAACGAAAAATGGTTGCAACCAATATAATAAATACATGGAAGGTATGAACCTTTTCAATAACGCCATGAACAATTATCGCATTCGAGTTCGGGGCAAAAAGTGGTATTGGTCATTAGTTACAAACGCTTTCGTTGCGGCTATGGTGAATGCATGGAAACTGCATTGCCATTGTAGCAAATCTGAAAAGCAACCCCAAATGTCTGAATTTGATTTCAGAGTGTAAGTATGCGAGATGATAATAATGAAGTTTAATTGGCAATGTCGGCAAGATTATGATTTTCGGAGCACAAATGGGAGTTAAATATTATCGCGTCGATCATTTAATTGAAAAACTCGCAGAACATCGTCGCTGCCGGCACTGTGGTGGCAAAACAGAGTACGAAGGTTTGAAGTGCCAGGTGAATTTGCACCCAGCACCGTGCTTCCTGGATTACCGTAAAAGAGTCTCAAAAGATAAATCGAAAATTACAAAGTGTAAATAATCTCTAATTTTCTTTAAATAAATTTCAAAAATATAAATTTGCCTTTTATTAACGCCAAAACGAATTATTTCAATATAGAGAAAATAGTTAATTTTAGAACTCATTATGGACGGTTGGGTATTTAAATACCTATTTTCACTTTTTAGCGTGTGACGGTCAAGTGCGTTGACAAATCCCTTTTATTTTTTTACATTATAAATGCGACACCAAGGCTATTTAGTGTCGCATTATCCTTAATTTTACAAACCATTTGCTGATAATTTTTCTACAAATCAAAAAACGCAATTTTTCCAATTCTCAATCTAAAAGCAAAAATTAAAAAAACAATTTTTTTTTAATTTTTCCCACATTAGTCAATCTCTAGTATTAGAGACAAATTAAGGATAAATTTGTTCAAAAGTCGAGTCTATTTATTTATTTATTTTTGATGTCCCACACACAAGACTCTAAGTCTCATATTGCAGTATGGAACTCAGTAAAAGTACAAACAAAAATTTAGCAAAAAAAAAAAAAACAAATAACAAAACTAATAAAAACATAATTATCAAAATAAAAATATATATTAAAAATTAGTTAATACTAGTTAAAAAAGTGACAAACTATATTTCTTTTGAAGTGATGTGCGTTACTAATGATTTGAGAGCTATGGGGAATCTCGTTCCAGAGTCGTATTGCATAAATATAGAATTGGAATTGAGATATTAGAGAAAAATGTATCTAAAAGGAAGTAGTCTTTTGCCTCTATTAAGGGTTGAAAAGTTCAATCGCTCATATAAAAGCTCGGGTTTACGCGTGTATATAATTTTATGCATTACAGACCAACCTAAACAACGGCGTAAAGCGTTTTTTTTGCTGTCAAAAGTTCTCATGCCCATACATTTTGTATGTAGCATACCGAAATAACGCGGCGGCAACGCAACGGCAACGCTTTGCAATTAGAAAATCCGATTTTGACAAAGCGTTGAAGTGAAGTTAGTTGCAAAAGAAAAAAGAAATTATTGTAAACAAAAATATCAAAGGAGAAGGAAGAAAAAAATATATTTGTAATAAAAAAATGGAGGTAAGTTAATCTTTTCAATAAAATATAGTGTGATATAATTTTTGTTTTCTTTTTTAAAGCAGAATATTTGTGAACAAATTATAGAGCTGGTTCATCAGAATCCATGCCTGTACGACAAAAGGGATGGCAAATATAAAGACATCAAGCATAAAGAAATGATTTGGGAGGATATTGGAAATCAGTGTAATACGTCAGGTAATTAAACAACATTTATTATTCTCGAATAATTTATACGTCCAATTTAAAATTTATTTAGTCAAAGAATGTAAAGTGAAGTGGAAAAGCTTGCGGGACAGGTATAGAAGGCAAAAAATGGTCGAAAGTCTTCCCTCTGGCTCTTCACAAAAGCTTGGAAGTCCGTGGAAATATATGAAAAATCTGAGTTTTTTAGCAGAATCTGTAGAGCCTGCAAGGTAAAAATTTTATTTAATACTTTTAAAAGTGAAAATAGTCCTGAAATATCATTCTGTTTATTTCAGTACAAGTGGTAATATTGAATATATGAAGAAGTCGACACAAGTGTAGAGTGGCTGATCGATGATACCAGCAACCAAGCAGCGTGTTCTAACACACAGCCAACCCGAAAAAGAAAAAATGATGACCTTTTTATGGAGGTTCTAATGGCTATGAAAAAAAAATATGAGGAACCACCAAAATCAACAAGTAACGACAAATACGTTAACTTTTTTGAAATTTTAAAAGAAAAGTTTAACAGATTAGATGAAAGGGAAGTCGATGATGTTCAAGTCGATATTCTAAAACTCGTCAACCAAAAAATAGTTTACAAAAACTAAAACTATGAAAAGCTATTTGCTTATCCTTGCCATATATTTGCCTGAATTTGCTATGTTGTTTGTTTATGTTAAATTTAATGTTGTTTGGTTTTAGTTTTAAGTTACGACTATAACAATAAATGAATAAAATAAATAAATATATTTTCTTTTAAAAACTTAAATAATCGCAAAGTTTATTTCTTATATTAAGGGCTGTATGGCTTGATGTGTTCGCAGTATGCAACTGTTCCAATTTAAGTTGTGTTTACGTTTCTAATGAATTTTATGTAATTAAAAAATTGTGAACCGGAATTAGGTAGACATTTCATTCTATTTATTAAACATCACAGTTATTTTCTAAAACTTAAATATAACAATTGGTTTTTGGAAATTAAAAGTAGATTAAAAATAGTGACTTCAGTTCATTTTTTAAATTAAGGACTAAGCAAATAATTCAGAGATCATAAGTAAAAATATTACACAGGTAAAATAATAAATATTAAAAAAATTAAATTGAATTTAGATATTGGCACAATAAATTTCTTAAGTTGAGAGCTGATTGCGAAGATGTATTTGCTGTATGCAGATCAGTTCTTGTCACGCTTCTTAAATTTTGGTTTTCAGTATCCTCTGTATCTTTGGCATTTATCATATAAAGTTGAAGGAAGTTATGGAGCACTACCGTTGCTAAAACTATCTAAAAAGAACATACATACATAAACGTGTGAAGAAAATAAAACTTTTTTATAAATACTTTTTTAGCATTTTCCGGCATAAAGGACATGCACGTTCTTAAAACTCTCCAACGGGAAGTTAAGATACCTGTAATAAATATATAAAAAATGAATTTTGAATTTCTATTTATGTTAAAATTCTTTTACCAAAAGCAATTTCAATGCGTATCCTAGCGGAACTTATTTTTTTATTAAACCTCTCTTTTGTGTTGTCGGTAATTTTAGCGTAGGGTTTCATTATATTCTCTTTTAAGGGAAATGCTGCATCTGCGACGAAGAAGTGTGGAAATGAAATATTTGTTCCAGGCAATTTTTTTGCTACAGGAACATTTAGTGTTTTATTTAAAATTTTTTTTCCAAATTCAGAATTTCTAAAAATTCCACCATAGCTTTGACTGCCATATGCACCAACGTCCACTAAAGTAAACCTATAGTTACTATCACAAGCTGCTAGTAAAACCTATGAAATTTTATATGTAATTAATTTACCTGATAAATTATGTAATGTCAAAAATATTGCTTTACTTACTATGCTATTGAATTTTTTATAATTAAAATACTATGATCCAAATTTAGGCGGACAAGATATTCTGACATGCTTGCCATCTACTGCTCCTAAGCAATTTGGTAATCCAGTGGCGTTTAAAAAGTCCTCAGAAACTTTATTCCACTCTTCGATATTAGGCGGGCTAACATAACTCTTTGCAAGTACACGCCACAATATTTCGCAGGTTTCCAAAACTATGGATCTGGCTGTGTCCAGGCCTACTCTAAACTTCATTGATAGTACATGGAGAGAACATCCATGACCCAAGAAGCTAGGTATTATGGAAAAATGAGTACACAATTATTGGTCTGAATTTACTTACTTACTTTAAGGTTATGTATAGCCTCTGTTCAGGCTCAATAGGCTTTCTATGGGAACATTTTCTAAACCACGGTTCAAGCAGATTCAACAATATTTTAAATTGCATATGATTGACCCTTGTAGATTTTTGAAATAAATCCGGGTTTTTTTCTATTAAGATATTGACTCCTGTGGAATAAAACCCCAAAGAATCGCGGCTTTTAAATATTTCTTTATTTCCTTCCCGTCCTCTACATTGCATCATTTTTAATAGTAATAAATTCTCCAAATCTTCTAACAACTCCATTTCTTTTAAATATTTTTTTATTTCTTTCACTTCTTTTAAATATTTCTTTTACTTCTTTGTTTCACTTTTTCTGTTTACTTTAAAATTAAAAATGGCATTTTAAAACAGTAATAGTAACAGTTCTAGTTTTTAGGTATATCTAGCGATTTTATCTATTTTTTCATTTCTATTTACCGAGTTTTTATTAACTTGATAAGTTTACATTACTGTTCGTGACAGAACGTTACGCTCTTATTTAGGTTTGCCGTTGAAGCATTAACGCTACGCGCTAGAGATTTTTACGCTTTACGCCGTTGTTTAGATTGGTCTGTTAGGGTTAACACCCTTATCTTGAAGTAGTCATTAAGACACTTGCCATAAAGTTTATTAACATAAGAAGAAACATGATCATATCTTCTTAAACCATATACATAACGAATAATATTATTGAAAGTCACATTTAGTTTGATTTTGCTAATACTATCGCAACTCGAAAAAAGTGGGATCAAGTATGTCTTAGCGAGAAGTATGCGAATATTTAAGGAAGTGCAACGATGACTTTGCCAAAGATTTCTTAACATAACAGATACACGAACACAAGAAAAATTAATATGGTTAGACCAAGTGAGGGTGCTGTTAAAGTAAATTCCCAGATTTTTAGCAACGTTGAAAATTTCGATGGGTTGACTATTTAAGATTAGAGCCGGAATATAATCAAGTTTCAATAAATTTTTCTTGATGATCAAACATTTGGATTTAGTTGGATTTATCTCTAGGCAATTGGCAGTAGCCAATTCAAAGATGCGATGAAGTTCATCATTTAATTCATCATTATTACACAAGCCTCAACTGATTTAATGTTACAACTTATATAAAGCTGCACGTCATCAGCATATAATCTAATTTTACAATGTTTAAGTTTTGTTGGTAGATCATTAACATATAGCGCAAACAGTAGGGAACTCAAGATTGAGCCCTGTGGAACACCTCGACTCAGAGGCAAAGTAGTTGATTTTGAGGTACCTGTTTCAACAAATTGACGTCTGTCAAATAGGTAAGAGATTATCAGATCGGCAGAAGTTGATGAAAACTTATGAAAAGATTTCAATTTGTTAAGTTAAATGTAATGATCAACAGTGTCGAAAGCTTTCGAATGAAATGTAACATTGCCGCAATCAACTTGCTGTCTAATATCTGCCGAAAAATTCACTAGCGCCGTTATACAGCTGTGATCTTTTCGAAAACCAGATTTTTTTTTTTTTAAAGAGAAGTAGCACTTCAGGCAACAATGCCTATTTAGTCAAGTACCGTGCTACCTTCTTTAGGAAAGGGATAGAGAAGATATACAGGTGGTGAAAGTAGAAGGATAGTCGGAAATTAACTGCCGTATAAAGACAACACAGCGACCAGTGACTATGCCTTCATCGCTGAGCAGTCCCACCGACAGCCAATTTTTAATTTTGTAGTGAAAAAAACCAAGGTCTTCGTTGGGAATCGAACCCACAACCCCCATACTGACAAGCTAGTACACTACCTACTAGCCTACAGGGGCACCTAATTGTCAATTTGTAAGAATGTTATTCTTTTCAAGGTATTGAGTCACCTGATAATGAACCAACCTTTCAAAAACTTTCGAAAGGAACGGAAAGGATTGTTTTCGGCCTGTAATCAGAATTTGATTTTTTTTATAGGGATGATTCTTGCAAGCTTCCATATTTTTGGGTAGCAGTTGATAGTCAAAATCTCGTTGAAAATGAACGTTATCATTGGTACAAGTTGTGGTAAGAGAATCTTAAGAAACTTTGGATCAATTCCATCAGCTCCTTTTGCATTGGACTTTACTGACAACACACCAGAAAACACATCATTACGAGTAACATTAGTGAAATAAAAGTTATTGCTAAAGGAACATTGGAGAGGCAGTAGTAATTAGATGCAGGTGTAACCGCACTAATATTCAAAAATTTTTCATTCAGATTATTTGCGTTAATGCCATAAAACTCCTGATTAATAAACTTGTCAATTCCAATTTCACGAACTGCTTTCTATTTCTTCCTAGAGTCACTTGCTGTGCAAAATTTAGCTACGTAATAAACAGATTTAGCTCGCTTAATTAACCTGTTCGTCAAAAAGCAACTTGCAGTCACTATCTGATATCAGGCCACCGCAGGAATTTTTTTGCTACTTTAACTTTTTTTTGGGCATTTAAATACCCAGTCGACTAAAATCGGTTAATGTTATTGCTAACTGATTTTCTTTAGAATACGAACTTCGCGGTTTAGTTGTGTTCGATGCTGTTAATATAAAATTGAAATAAATTTGCAAAAAACATATAAAAAAGAGTAAATATTTTTCAGCGTTCAAAAGCATGTTATTTTTAATAAAATTGTATACCGACTTTAAATACTGAAATTTGATAATCCCCAATTGTAAATCATTTTTCCTAATAATATCTAAATGGTTCGTTCTAATAATTGTATGTATGTATGTATGAATGTGTGGATGTGTGTGTGTGCTTGGGCGTGTGTGTAAATGTTTTTTGTGTATTTTGATTTTACGCTCATTTTAATTCCATTTTGTTTAATACATTTTTTCCTTATTTTAATTCATAAATTACACATTTTATAAATAACAAAACAAAGAAGCGACAAAGCGACTACAAACGGTGCGTAATTAGATTATTTACACACATACAAAAACAGCTCCACACTTTTTGCGATGGCAACTATTTAGTATAAATATGATTAATTGTAAGTGTGTATGTAACGTTTATAGAGCAATCAAATACAAGAGAGAAAAAAACTGGCATATGCATGTTAAAATGTCAAAATACTTCTGTCTACTCTGTCTTTCTGCTGCTCAGAATGTAACTGACAAATTTGTTATTTAACACCTAATAAAAAACAATAAAACCCAATAAAAAAAAACAATAAAACACAAAAGCCAATTTATTACATAAAAAAACAACAACAATGCCAAAGCAGCAACCAAGGTGTGGGTGTATGTAATCGATGTTAAAAAAGTACAGTGAGATTATCAGCAAAGTAATTGAAGAGAATGAGAACAAATATTTCATGTACATGTGTGTGGGCAAATTTGAGGTTGGGAAACAAATTGGCTTAAAACTTAGTTTTTGGTTTTAGAAATTCAAATTTATTGATACTCGATGTGAAGTAGAAATTTGGGAATTATTGATGGGATATAACGTCGGGCTTTCACTTTCACCGCAGCGGCAACGGCACCGACATCGCCAAATTGAGACATAAGGCGATTGGTACCTATATTTCGTGTGCAACAATTGAGCCGTTCGGGCAGTTGTGTGACTTAGGGCGCCATCTTGCAGAAAGTTCACTGATATCAACATTAGCCAATTATGGCCAAAAAACAAATTGGTTATCATGGTATGGTGGCACAGGTTTTTTATATAATTTAAAAACAAAGGTACCTATCTACATTCGGGAAATCACACAAGTTGCAGGCGGGCGATAATGAATTAAATGTAAATCAAACCGAAAAGAAAAAGAAAATTATTATTTTGTAATATATAATTCTCAAAACAGATAAAACTTCAATCTAGAGAAAAACATACATAGTCGTCTCACCCCCCGTTTATAAACTTATTATTTAAGCGGGCCATCAAACTAAAAGACTTAACATAACATAATTATTGCAAAGAATGCATAAAGTAGCTAAGAGATCTGTCGGAATTTCAGAGATTTCCATCTCTAAAGAAATATCTAGAACACCTCCGTGTGTAGCTAAAAATCTCATTATGCTGGAAGTTCCAAAGCCAAATTACGTAACCCGTGCAAAAACTGGACAAGCAATAATGCCGAGAAAGGAAATCTGTTTGTTAGTCATCTCAAAAACGTATTAAGCCCAAACTCCTTTACCGATGTAGCTGAACTGCCACCCATTAATATTGGTGTTTTAGTTTATTTTCGATTTAAATTTCAAGAGGTATTATCGATCTTTATTTGAAGGAAGCGCCTGGTACAGCCAGCAACAAAATGATCATAGAATTACCAATAACAGCAACAGGGATAATTCTTTGCATTTTCAATGCCATTTTGTTAAAATTTGTGACAATGAAAACGGCGTAACTGTGAATGGGGAGCGATGTCGTGATATGATTGAGGACTTTGTAATGCCACGACTGCATGCTTTGGGCCTGATTAACATGTGGTATCAACAGGACCGCGCGGAATTACTGCGCGACCTCTTTTCACAACAAATTATTTCAAGAAATAAAATGATTGGCCTCCACGGTCGCCTGATTTGACTGCTCCGGACTTCTTTTTGTAGAGATATATCTGAAAAGCTCAAAAGAGCCAGCATTTCTGAGGCAAACAGAGGCTGACATTTGTTGTTAAGTGTATGAAATAGTTAGTTGGTGTACAATGGAGTAGTATGTTCAAGACACATCCGTAACACTGCCGCCCACTTAAGCCTTTTCGTCGCGAATAGGCTCAATATTCCTTCGGCTATACTTGGCCACCCGCTCCAAGTGGACCACCTTTATTTTAGACCTCGGACTTTGATATATCTGTATCCGATAAGCCACGTCATTCAATTTCTTGATCACCTTGTATGGTCCTTCCCAGTGGGTTTGCAGTTTTTTTCCCTTGTGGGTTATATAGCAAAACTAGTTGTCCTTCTGTAAGTCCTTTCGTATTTGATGCCCGATCATACTTGGCTTTCGTTTTGTCGCTGGACATTTTGATGCGATTGCGGACAAACTCATGAAACTCGTGCAGGTCTTCTTGTTTCTGAGATACATTTTCATTATCGTCGTGTGCAGGAATCGGTTTAACGCCAAATTCCAAGTCGGCTGGTAGTATTAACTCTGCCCCAAACACAATTTTTACTGGACTGCATGATGTTGAATGGTGTATAGCTGATCGGTATGCCAGAAGAAACTGTGGTACATGCATGAGATATTCTTCCAAGGTACGGTTGAATCTTTCAACCATGCCATCAGACTGTGGATGTCATTCTCGTCTTTCTGATCCCGTAAATGTCGCACATTTCCTTGAATATGGCCGACTCAAAATTTCGTCCCTGATCAGAATAAAGTTCTGTTGGAACACCGTATCGATACAGCATTACTGAATGGGCCTGCGATATCCATTACTATCCCTCAAAAGGGGTGCCCGCGTTGTACTGTTGTAGCTTGCCACGACTTTTCCTTGTTGGACCCTTGGCCGCAATGCACTGCTCGCAATTAGCTATCCATTCGGCTACAGATTGTGGGCAGCCTACCCAGTAAAATCGCTGTTTTATCTTTTCCAGTGTTTTGGTTACACCCAGATGGCCGCCGCTGGGACCATTATGAAACTGCGTCATTACATCTTTTATCCGGAAACTTGGTACGACGTTGTAGTTTTTCCATCTGCACTTTCCCAATTTCGATATAGGCAACTATTTACCACTTTAAGGTTATTCCACTGATCCCAGTACGATTTTGCCAACGGGCTTTCTGCGGATATTTGGTTACGGTCCGGTCTTATGTTCTTCATCTTGGCCGATATAATTTTTGACAAGATGGGATGCTCCTTTTGGGCTTTAGACCAGTTTTCTCGTGTGCCAATTTGTATACGCCCCACATCAGTGATGGACTCCTTTTTCTCCACTTTTGTGCAGTGCCTGCCTTCTATGTTGCATGGGCGCCTTGAAAAAGCGTCTGAATTATGGTGTTTTCCGCCTTTCCTGTGCGATTTCGTGTTGTTTGCAGTTCTTGGCGTTTTCTTTACAGATCTGCAGTTGCGCTGAAAATGTCAGACCTTACCGAAGCTGAAGCATTTTGCACGCGACTTACTTCTTTCTTCTAGTAGCTGCTGAAGCATCAAATGTCCGTATCAGCCTCAAGACGTCGTACCTTATAAACTTGTGGCTTTGTGATAACTTTGGCGGTCTCCTGAGCCATATCTCGGGGTGTTTATCTTGCTGGAGTGCTCAGAGACGACTCTCACCAATCCTTCTCGAATATGGACGACATTTTCGATTTTAGTTCACGCAATTCTCCGTCCATTCTTTCTCTAGGCCAGACAATTTTTCGTCAAATTCGCTGACTCTCTGTTCCACAGCTTCCACTCGTTTGCCAAATATTTCTGATATTTCTTGAAATTTCTTGTTTACCTCACTAACGAGTTTTTCTCCGTTGGCTCTAGAGCTTTCTTAAATTGCATCAATTTTTGCACTGTTGATTCTAGAGCTTTCTTGAATAACACCTAGAAGTTTGTCATTTGTGGCATAAATTTTCGAACTGTTTTGAATGACACCTAGAAGTTTGTCATTTTTGGCATCAATTTTCGCCATCATAGCCGCAAGTATTGAATCCAAGCTTGCATTTGTGTTTGCTGATAGGTTACATACCTCTATCTCTTCTTTGTCCAAAATTCGTATGTCCCAATATCGATGGGACGCTGCTTGAATTCATCAATCAACCTCCGTTGCAATTCCGCTTCACTTCATTCAGCTCCTTCTTCAGCTGCTCAACTTTCAGTTCTTCCAACTTCATTGTAGTTGATTTGTTTCTTTTTTTTTCAATTTCACTTCTGACACCTGTTATTACCTTTTATAAACGTTTTGTTGTGAATTCTTTATTGCAAAATAAATAACACCAGTTTTTCAAGTTTACTTTAAGTTTTACTTTAACTACACAAAGTTGACACCACAGAATAATTTACATATGATGTACGTCTTTACTTCACCAGATTTAATTTTACACTGATTGACTATCCACTCAGACGCCTGCCCTTTTTATATTTGTCCATTTAAAGTCTAGAAAATTTAAGAATCTTCCACTCCCTTTGTGTAACATTTTGTTATTGTTGTATGTTGTTTATTCAATGTATAGGCGCTTGTTTTGTACTGATAATATTTCTTTTTGGAATCTATTTGAAGATAATTGTTATTGTCTCGTGTAGATAAGTTTTCTTAGAAAACTACGCAGATGGTAAACAGCATCAACATGTTTGTTGTTGTCTTACGCGTTTAGTTAGTAAACAGAAATTTGTGTTTGTGCATGCATATCAAATTGTTGTTCTTCGCGTGTATAAAATTTCTACGCAGTTTGTAACTAGAAATTTTGTTGTTGTACCATAAGTTTTCTTAGCAAGCCACGCAGTTCGTAAATAACATACCCAGTAGTTCGCTTTATTGCTTAATTATTTTATTTTAAAACTTAAGCAAGACACATCCGTAACAATACGTTTTTTTTTTTTGGTTTTTTGTTTTAAAGAGACAACAATGGCTATTTAGTCAAGCACCGTGCTTCATTCTTTAGGAAAGGAATAGAGAAGAGATGAGACAGGTGGTGAAAATAAAGGATAGTTTTTTTTTTGTAGTGAAAACAATCACTCCTAGATTGGTACGCTAAGTACACTACCTACTAGCCTACCGGAGTAGCTTTCATTTCTAGAAGGCCCATTTTATCGGAAATTAACTGTCGTATAAGACAGCACAGCGACCAGTGACCATACCTTCATCACTGAGCAGCCCCACCAACAGTCAAATTTTACTTTTGTAGAGAAACAAAACAGCCAAGGTCTTTGTTGGAAATCGAACCCACAACCCCTAGACTGATAAGCTACTAAACTAACTACTAGTCTACAGGGGCACCTGTAAGGTGCGGCAAAAAATTAAAAAACACTGTGTCAACAAGTGTTTATTATTTTGAATTTTTAAAAATTTATAAAAAATGATCAATTTATTTTCTTGTTTATTTTTGTTGTAGTTGTAGTCGTGCCCTTGTGTTTTCAAATGAAATCACTGTGCGAAATATATATATTTTGTATATTGATTTCTGAACAGTTGTTGATGTTTCGTGGGCGCGTAGCTTTTGTTTGCAACCCTTAAACATTCGCATTAAATGAAACAAGATTTAAAATTATAGTGTGTTGTGCTTTCTATGCTGTAACCTGCATTTAAAAATTTCTTTCTTTTGAACTTAATGTATTTAGATAAGTTTACAGACACATACATACATACATACAAACATGCATAACTCATGTCAATCACTTATAGAATAAAAAATACATATGTTTCATGGCACATTCCTGGGGCGGAGTTTACATTTAGAAGATGAAATAGTAGTTTTGTTATCAAAACTACACTGTTTGGTTTGGTGCATAAGGCGACAGCAGTTGTGTGGATTGAGCCTTAATTTAGCAGTTAAGGACTTTCTAAATCCAAGCGGTTACAGTCCGTTGCAAGAAAGTCATTTATTGTACCGATTATTGGCAAAGACCACTCGGCGTGTAAAGTTATCGCCGCTATAGGTTAAACCCAAATCGTGGTATTAGCGTTGCGTTGAATAGTCTGCGTTTTTAAAGCAAGAAGTATGCCGAAGGCCCTGAAATAAAAGTTAACATCGAGTTTTTTAGTTTCGTTTTTTTTTTCTGGCACCCAAGAGGGATAACCCTTACTCATGCAATGCATTGTAGTACCAGAACTAGGAAATTGTGTTATGGGGAGGAAAAAAATGGAGTAGCGTTTGTGGACATTCAATTTGAATTTTCTTACATTGAAGCCGACAGGAAAGACCTCTGAAGAAAGTTTATTCCACATATGAACTGTTCTGCTAAAAAATGAATTCTCCCTGTACTGCGTAGTGCAATTCACTAGCCAGTCGACCACAAATCGATGCGCTCTCAACGAAAATCGAGTCAAACGCAAAAACGTGTGAGTAATGGGAACAAGTTCCTTAATTTCGTTAGAGCACTTACCATTGTAGTAACGATAAAACAGTGAAATACAACGTACATTCCGTCGATGCTCAATAGAATCAATTGAGTTGAATACCCTGTTGTGCCCAATGAGCCTCTTGGCCCTCTCCTGTATGCGATCGAGCAACTCCAAAATAGACTTTGGGGCGCTAGCCCATAGAAAGTAAATTGTCTGTCAAAAATGATTTAATGTCAAGAATTCTAGGTGTCCATCCTTGATATTTATTAAGCAAATAGTTGGGAAATTCGATGCTCCATTACAAAAATGTGCTTTAAAACTTTATGAATCGGGCGAGAGTTACTATTCCAATTAAACTTTATTCGATTAAATCTTATTCGAAGTATATTCGATTAAAATTTACTCGATTCAAACTTAATCGGTTAAACCTTCTTCAATTAAACCTTATTCGATTAAACATTATTCCAATTAAACTTTATTCGATTAATCCTTATTTGAAGTATATTCGATTAAACTTTACTCGTTTCAAACTTAATCAGTTAAACCTTCTTCAATTAAACCTTATTCGATTAAACATTATTCCAATTAAACTTTATTCGATTAATCCTTATTCGAAGTATATTCGATTAAACTTTACTCGATTCAAACTTAATCGGTTAAAACATCTTCAATTAAACCTTATTCGATTAAACATTTTTCGATTAAAACTTATTCGATAAATTTTTATTCGATTAAAATTTATTTGATTAAGGCCTATTTACTTTCTAACCTCAAATTTGAGCACTCATTAGTTTTTCAACCGTCTCACTTTATATTTCTACATTGCAAAATCCTTAATTAAAATCGAAAATGAGTTAAACAACGTCAAGTTACATTTTCAAGATGGTGAGCGATGGATATTTTTTTGTAGCAGGATTTTATGGTGAAACCTTCGACGGAATGGATAAGTACGACGAAATAGATAATTAACATCGTTCGCTTAACAAAAACGCGCTTCTGCTAAGATTCAATCCAACAAATCAAGAAAGAGAAAACATATTTCCGCCGTTTCGTTAGCATTTTCTTATTTGCGCAAACGAGATTAGTAGTTCGAAAAGCATTAAATATGAAACCATGTAAAACATTTTGACTTGTTGTTGAGTGTGAATTATTCCAGGAGGTTGTTGTTGTTTTGTTTTTTCTTTTGTTACTGTTACTGTTTCTGTTTCTTCTTCTTTTTATTGCTGTTGGTTGGTTGTCAGCAGTTTATAAATTGTGAAATTGATGTCTTTTGAAAATCATAATCTCAATGTTGGCACGACGGTGTAGTGTTGTGTTTTCGTTAATTAAATAATTTGTGAATGATGGTTGTCCATACAATAAAGCTTTTATATTTAAGTCTATTGAAGCGCAATGAATCATTACTAATGGTCGTACACAAAATTAATAATAATAATAATGATGTTGATGATGATAATAATGAAGTTGTTGGAATGATTAACCCCATTGAAACACAATTTATTAACACATATTGCCCGTTATGCGAATATATAATTATTATGTAATACTTGTACAACAAACAAAAAAATAATAACAACAACAACAAAATAAGAATAACATTTTGTTAAAGAAAAACATGTGTCTGTATGAATGAATTTAGTAAATGTAATGCATTCGTTCTCTGTAATTGTGTATGAACAATACAGCGACGGACAAAATTAAAGCACAAACTGCTACTTTTCAATAAAAAATTAAAAATCAAAATTAAATTAAACAGTTTTTTATTGACTAAAAAAATAATTAAGTTTTAATCGAATAGGAATTCATCGAATAAGCTTTAATCGAATAAGATTGAATCGAATAAGGTTTAATGGGATAAGTTTTAATGAAATAAGTTTCTATCGAATTAAATCGAGTAAAGTTTGAATCGAATAAGGATTATTCGAATATGGTTTAATCGGATAAGGCATAATCGAACAAAGTTTTACGAATAAGGTTTAATCGAATACAGTTTTTAATCAAATAAGGTTTTTAATTGGATAAAGCTTGAACGAATAAAGTTTAATCGAAAAAACTTTTTTCGAATAATAATTTAAATAAGGTTTAATTGAATAACGATTATGGTTTAATCGTATAAGGTTTAACTGAGTTTAGTTTAATCGAATAAAGTTTTATCGAATAAGTTTTAATCGAATAAGTTTTAATCGAATAAGGTTTAATCTAATAAAGTTTAATCTAATAAGTTTTAATCGAAAAAGGTTTAATCGAATAAGGGTTAAACGTATAAGGTTTGATCGAATAAGTCTTAATGGGCCGAGTAAGTTTAATTAAATAAGATTTAATCGAATATAGTTTAATCTGCTAAAAATTATTTAAATAAAACTTAATCGAATAAAGTTTAATCGAGTAAATTTGAATTGAATAAAGTTTAATCGAATGATGTTTAATCGAATAAAGCTTAATTGAATAAGGATCAACGGAATAAGTTTTAATCGAATAAATTTTAATCGATTAAGTTTTAATCGAATAAAGATTAATCAAAAACGCTTTAATCGAAAAGGGCTTAATACATTAACATTTATTCGAATAAGAATTAAGCGAGTAAAGTTTAATCGAATAAGAGTTAATCGTATAAAGTTTGAACGAATAAGGTTTAATCGAATAAGTTCTAATCGAAAAAGATTTAATCGAAAAGGATTCAATACAATAAGGTTCATTTGAAAAAGAATTAATCGTATAAAGTTTAACCGAATAAGGGTTAATCGAATAAGTTTTCAAAGTTTTATAGAATGAGGATTAATGGAATAAGTTTTAATCGAGTAAAGTTTAATGGAGTAAGGATTAATTGAATAAGTTTTAATCGAATAACATTTAATCGGATAAAGTTAAATGAAATAAAGTTTACCCGAATAAAAAAAATAAAAAAGGGGTCTAAGTTATCTTTTACATTTCTTAGATATTTTAACTTGCAGATGCATAAAATCCGGCGGTTGAAAATCATTAATCGATTTGGTAAGAAAAACATAAAAATTTGCAAAACGCGTTTTTAGATTGATATTTTTTCAACCAAATTTCTGTATTTTTTGTTTTTTGGTTTTGTGAGAGACATTTAAATTTCCCCTGTATAGAGATTTTTAACCGCTGAGAACAAATCACAATCAACATCATCATCATCATCATTATGATTTTTGCCTTTTTATTTTTAAATGTTCACAGCTCCATAAAATTTGTTGATGATGGACGTCTATTGTTGTGCCGCAGTCAAATGAAAACAATTTATTTCACTCATTTGACATTCATAATAGAGAAATAAGAAAGAAAAATTATGCAACGGACAGACGAACGGACGGAAGGAAGTTCAAATGGTAGGTATGAATATAACTACCGTTTTGTTTCCAACAGTTTTGTTGTATTGTGTTGTTCAGGCAGTGGCCAAACTTATACGCACACACACGCACACACACACGCACACAAATACACACTCTAACTCAGACATATTGTGCCAATTTTAACAATTTTGTTTTATTCAAACGTACTTGTTATTGTTGTTGCTATTTTATATACATTTTGTGTCACATTATTTTCTTAAATGAAAATTTAAGGAATTTCGCTTTTTCAAACATTGATTTAAATAATGGTGACATTAGAAAGTAAAATGGCTTAAAACACATATTTTACGTGAACAACTTCAGTTTTAGTGACGCTAATAAAAGTAGAACTATAAGAATTAATAACGGAATATTACCACGAAATTTTAAAGCCTATTTTGCAACAAAGCTTTGTTTATCTTACCTTTCAGAACGACAATTCTTTGCAGGCTATTTACAGAAGCTCGGTCATTCAAATGGCCCCAAAGAAAGTTACCAACGGGATTAATTTACAAGAACAACACAGCTAATTGACATCGCCAAATCTAAAAATTATTCGTTTAAATTTTATTCGATTAAATTTCATTCGATCAAACCTCACTGAATTAAACTTTATTCGATCAACACTTATTAGATTAAAATTTATTCGATTAAAACTTATTTGATTAAAACTTATTTGCTTAATACTTATTCGACAAAATCTTATTCGATTAAAACTTATTCGATTAAAATTTAACCGATTAAAATTTTTCGATTAAAATTTATTGGATTAAAACTTATTCGAATAAAACTTATTCGATTAAAACGTATTCGATTAAAACGTATTCGATTAAAATTTATCCGATTAAAACTTATTCGATTAAAACTTTTAGGATTAAAATTTATTAGATTAAAACTTATTCGAATAAAACTTATTCGATTAAAACGTATTCGATTAAAACTTATTCGTTTAAAACTTATTCGACGAAACCTTATTCGATTAAAATTTATTCGATTAAAAGGTATTCGATTAAAACTTATCCGATTAAACCTTATTCGATTAAAACTTATTCGTTTAATACTTATTCGACGAAACCTTATTCGACTAAAATTTATTCTATATAAACATATTCGATTGAAACTTATTCGATTAAAATTAATTCGATTAAAATTTATTCGAGTAAAACTTATTCTATTAAAACTTATTTAATTAATGACACGAAAAAACTGACAAAATTACAGATCAACATTATCCAACAGACGGTTAAAGTTATAATAATCAAATGTAGAATTTAAACAGATAAAAATCGCAATTTTAAAAAATAAGCCGCTGCGTAACCGAG
Source organism: Trichopoda pennipes (assembly GCA_030448955.1). Lineage (NCBI taxonomy): Eukaryota > Metazoa > Arthropoda > Insecta > Diptera > Tachinidae > Trichopoda > Trichopoda pennipes. Next base: position 408,343 of record JASKUP010000103.1, read on the forward strand.
CGACGTGGACTTTTCTCCTGTACCGACTTCGCACTGTATCAGTTGTAAGAGAAAAGGAGAATTTTTCTGGTCTTTCTGTTTTTTTTAAATAGGAGGCCGTCGGACCCAGTTGTTTTCTGTTTCAACTTGTTTTCAGTCAAGAGTTTATATCAATGGTGCAAATGAGCCAGCGAAATAAAAGTACATATTAGAAAAATTAGCAGAAATTTAATCCGAAAATATGTTTATGATTTTTGTTTTATTATTGTTATTGTTTTTTATTTTTGTTTTTCTTGAGCAGTTGGTACATTTAAAAGGTGAAACAATACAACACTACTTAGAAATCCTAAGTGTGTGTGTGTGTGTTATTTTGAAATAACAATTATATTGAGCTGTTAGTCTTTAAGTTAAACGGCTTAAAATCTCTTAATGGGTGACGAGTTTTTTGTAAATAAATTCGATGTTCACACTTGAGATAAAGAAACTCAGTTGTGACAATCAACTATTTAACAAATCATTGTCTTGTAAATTCTTTTCATTTCTTTGTTTTTTGTTTTAAGCCAACAAAGCAGAAATAAGTTTCTTTTAAGTATTAATATTTATGTATGTATGTATCTACATATGTATGTAGATTAGGACAGATTTGTTTCATTTGTTTATTATTCTGTTTAAAATTTCATATTTAACATTCACGGAAACTGGTTGCATTATTCTTTTTGATCCGCAATTTCCAAATTTATTGAAAAATAAACTGTTTAAATATTTTTGACTTAAAATATAAATTTGCCATAAAGAGAGGAAATGCTTTGTTAAGCCGTCTCTCAGTCACCTAAAAAACTAATTTTTATTCAGGGCTGCACCGTTTTACGCACAACAAATCGTGTTTCATTATCAAAGAAGACAACAACAAAATTAAAAAAAATTCAAAATTCTAATTCTTCAATAGCATCAAAATTATTACATTACACCCCACTATCACGTGGGCTTTTATGTTGGAATACTAGAATTATAAAAATTGTGTACAATTTTAACAAATTCGGCCACAAAAAGAAAACTTTGTTCGATTAAAACTTATTCGAGTAAACCGTATTCGATTTAACTTTATTCGCTTAAAACTCATTTGATTTAAATTTATTCGATTAAACTATTTTCCATTAAACCTTATTCGATTAAAACTTATTCGATTAAACCTTTTTCAATTAAACCTTATTCGATTAAAACTTATTTTATTGAATATTATTCGAATAAAGCTTACCGATAAAATCTTAATCGATGAAATTTATTCAGTTAAAGCTTATTCGATTAATTCCTATTCGTTTGAAAATTATTCGATTAAAATTTTCTCGTTTAAAAACTTATTCCGTTAAAACTTATTCGTTTAAACTTACTGGTTTACAATTTATTCGATTAAACCATTTTCGATTAAAACTTATTCGATTGAAAAATATTCGATTGAATATTATTCGATTAAAGCTTGCCGATAAAATCTTATTCAGTTAAAGCTTATACGATTAATTTTTATTCGTTTAAAAATTATTTGATTAAAATTTAACTTAACTTGTTTAAACTCATTCGTTTAAAACTTATTCGATTAAAATTTATTCGTTTAAACCTATTCGAGTAAAATTTATTCGATTAAACCATTAAACCTTATTCGATTAATTCTTTTTTTAATTAAATCTTATTCGATTAAAAATTATTCGATCGAATATTATTCGATAAAAGCTTACCGATAAAAACTTTATCGATGAAACTTTATTCGGTTAAAGCTTATTCGATTAATTCCTATTCGTTTAAAAATTATTCAATTAAAACTTATTCGTTTAAAAATTATTCGATTAAAACTTATTTGGTTAAACTTATTAGATTAAAATATATTCGATTAAACCATATTCGATTAAACCTTATTCAATTAAAACTTATTCGATTGAACATTATGCGATTAAAGCTTACCGATAAATACTAAATCGATGAAACTTATTCGGTTAAAGCTTATTCGATTAAAATTTATTCGATTGAAGCCTTTTGAGTTAAACCTTGTTCGATTAAACTTATTGGATTAAACATTATTCGGTTAAAGCTTAGCGATAAAATCTTATTCGATGAAACTTTATGCGGTTAAAGCTTATTCGATTAATTCCTATTCACTTAAAAATTATTCGATTAAAATTTATTCGTTTAAAAATTGTTCCGTTAAAACTTATTCGTTTAAACTTATTCGTTTAAACTTACTCGTTTAAACTTTATTCGATTAAACCATTACACCATTAAAACTTATTCGACTAAAAATTTTTCGATTAAAACTTATTCGATTGAATATTATTCGATTGAATATTATTCGACTGAATATTATCCGATTAAAGCTTAGCGATAAAATCTTTATCGATGAAACTTTATTCGGTTAAAACTTATTCGATTAATTCCTATTCGTTTTAAAATAATCCGATAAAAATTTATTCGTTTAAAAATTATGCGTTTAAAAATTATTTGGTTAAACCTTATTCGTTTTAACTTATTCGATTAAAACGTATTTGATTAAACCTTTTTCCATTTAACCTTATTCGATTAAAACTTATTCGATTACACCTTTTTCCAATTAAACCTCATTCCATTAAAATTTATTCGATTGAACATGATGCGATTAAAGCCTACCGATAAAATCTAATTCGATGAAACTTTATTCAGTTAAAGCTTATTCGATTAATTTTTATTCGTTTATTCAAACTTATTCGTTTAAAAATTATTCGATTAAAACTTATTCCGTTAAACTTATTCGATTAAAATTAATTCGATTAAACCATTTTCCATTAAACCTTATTCAATTAAAACTTATTCGATTACACCTTTTTCCAATTAAACCTCATTCGATTAAAACTTATTCGATTATACATTACGCGATTAAAGCTTACCGATAAATACTAAATCGATGAAACTTTATTCGGTTAAAGCTTATTCGATTAATTTTAATTCGTTTAAAAGTTATTCGATTAAAACTTATTCGTTTAAACTTATTCGATTAAATTTTATTCGATTGAACCATATTCCATTAAACCTTTTTCGATAAAAACTTATTCGATTAAACCTTTCTGAATTAAATCTTATTTGATTAAAACTTATTCGATTGAATATTATACGATTAAAGATTTCCAATAAAATCTTATTCAATGAAACTGTATTCAGTTAAAGCTTATTCGATTAATTTTTATTCATTTAAAAATTATTCGATTAAAACTTATTTGTTTAAACTTATTCGTTTAAAACTTATTCCGTTAAAACTTACTTGTTTGAACTTATTCGATTAAAATTTATTCGATTAAACCCTTTTCCATTAAACCTTTTTCGATTAAAATTTATTCGATTAAAGCCTTTTGAATTAAACCGTGTTCGATTAAAGTTTGGTTAAAGCTTAGCGATAAAATCTTATTCGATGAATCTTTATTTGGTTAAAGCTTTTTCGATTAATTCCTATTCGTTTAAAATTTATTCGATTAAAACTTATTCGTTTAAAAATTATTCGTTTAAACTTATTCGATTAAACCATTTTCCGTTAAACCTTATTCGACTAAAACTTATTCGATTTAACTCTTTTGAATTAAACCTCACTGTATTAAAACTTATATGATTAAACCTTATTCGCTTTAACGTTATTCGGTTAAAACTCATTCCATTAAAATTTATTCGATTAAACTATTTTTCATTGAACCTTATTCGATTAAAAGTTATTCGATTAAACCTTTTTCAATGAAACCTTATTCGATTAAAACTTATTCGATTGAATATTATTGCGTTTTATTGTCAGCTGTGTTTATATAGTTCGTCTTGTTCGTGTTTCCCTTCGTGTTATTGCGTTCGTCACTTTCTCTCTTTTTTGCCTGTATATCTCTCTCATTTTTCGTTTGTCTCTTTTTGCCTAATTCGTCGCTCCCTTCTTCATTCGTCTTTCTTCCAAACTAAATCCTTTTACGATCATGCTTGTTGTCCGTTTGTGTTTATGTGTGAACCTATTGGGTTTTTTCTTTTTTACCTTTTTTATGTGAGATAATAATCTGTAATTGTACGTTTATGATGTTCTTTATTGCTTTGGTCTTGTGCACCTGCGTAACGTGTTTGTGTTGGTGTAATGTTTGTTTTCTTGTAAAAATGTTTCAATGGTTCAAATATTGTGTCCGAAGCCCCTCAAATGTGTTTTGTTTGTATATTTCCATGTTTTCTAATACATTTAGTCTCCTTCCTTTGTGCTGTGTATGAAGCAGTTTAACCGTTGTTTTTATATGCCCTGGTGTACATTTGTTGTTGAATATATGGTTCGCAAAATTTAATTCTGGAGTTGATTTTGGTTCTCGTAGTTTTTTGTTATAAACTATAATGTGTTCGATTAATTTTTATTCGTTTAAATATTATTCGATTAAAACTGATTCGTTTAAAAATTATTCGATTAAAACTTATTCGGGTAAAACTTATTCGATTAAAATTTATTCGATTAAAGCATATTCCATTAAACCTTATTCAATTAAAACTTATTCGATTAAATCTTTTTCAATTAAACCTTATTCGATTAAAACTTATTCAATTAAACCTTATTCGATTAAAAATTATTCGATTGAATATTATTCGATTAAAGCTTACCGATAAAATCTTTATCCATGAAACTTTATTCGGTGAAAGCTTATTCGATTAATTCCTATTCGTTTAAAAGTTATTCGGTTAAAACTTATTCGTTTAAACTTATTTGATTAAAATTTATTCCATTAAACCTTATTCGATTAAAACTTATACGATTAAAGCCTTTTGAATTAAGCCTTATTCGATTAAAATTTATTCAATTAAACATTATTCGTAGAAAGCTTAGCGATAAAATCATAAAATCTTATTCGATGAAACTTTATTCGGTTAAAGATTATTTGAATAAAACTTATTTGTTTAAAACTTATTCGTTTAAACTTATTCGTTTAAAGCTTAATCGGTTCAAACAGAAAGGGCGTCTGAAGGAAGTTTATTCCACTTACGGAATGTTCTGCTAAAAAACGAATTCTCCCTGTAATGCGTTGTGCCATTCGCTGGCTATTCGAGCACAAATCGATGCGCTCTCAACGAAAATCGAGTCAAACGCAAATACGTGCTAGCAACGGAAGCAAGTTCTTTAACTTCGTTAGAGCACTTACCATTGTAGTAAAGATAAAACAGAAAAATATATCCCACATTGTGTCGATGATCTAGAGATGTATACCCTGCTGTCCGAAATGAGCCTTTTGGCCCTCTCCTGTACGCTGCCGAGCAACGCCAAAATATACTTTCCGTAAAAATCGAAATACAATAAAAATTTAAAAAGAAATATAAACAAAATGTTTAATTAAATATAAAAGAGCATAAAAGTTAGTACTCCCTCAACAACAACAACGCCAAATTGTATGTATGCATGCATGTATGTATGTAAATACAATGGCGACTCTATATATTAAACAAGTATGCATACATTCTCCCTCCGCCATTCACTTATATATTTCATTTCTCTTCGGTTACATTTTGCTGGTGGGTGGTGCTGTTTTGTGATTGTGTGTTGTTGTATTTATGTGAAGATATCATGACTGCAGAGAACAAATCATTTTTGGAATTTGTTACTTTGGCTTCTTTTGTATTCTTGTTCATGTTCTTGTTCTTATTTTTATTTTATTTTATTAATCTTATAAACGGATTAAATTCAGTCTTATATTTTACAAAAATAATCAGCAAAAATAAGCAGTTTGACTAACATCTGTATATATATTATCTGTATATATATATATATATATATATATATATATATATATATATATATATATATATATCTGTATATATATGTATTCAGTTTAAATTAAACCTATTTTCAAAATAAACGAAACCTTTTTCAAAATAAACGAAAATCTTTTCAGAATAAATTAAACTTTATGCAAATTCAATTAAACATTTTTCAAATTAAATTAAATCAGTTTTAAAATTTAAAAGAAAACAAAAGAAAAAAATAAAACATATTCATTTTTAATTAATACTTGTTAAAATTAATGAAGTATTTGTCCACTGACCGCTTTAGGTAGGAATTATCATGATCATATTCATAACATAGTTCGCACAATGCTCTGTGGTAATGTCGCTTAATAATGATCGAGCGTGGAATTTTATCGTAGAAAATGCTTTCTCTATCGGGTTCAGAATAGGAGAATAAGGTGGTAAAAATTTAAGTGTACAGTCACTATTATCCACCACATTTCGAATTTCTTGGGTTTTATAGATTCTGGCTTTATCCATAATTAAAAATGAATTTTGTAACTCTGGGCTGTATTCTATTTTATCCGGGAGATCCCTTAGAAATATTTGGAAACGGGCTAAATTTACAGTGAAAAGCTTCATCGTAAACAACAAAACCGGCATTATTTATAGCAGCAATTGAAGTAACGTTCCTTCCTTTCTTCCTACGGCTGGCACAACAACATGAGCTCTTTCACCTACCTTATATCTTGTTTCCACGGCACCTGCTTCGCTCTCTATTCTTGCTTCACACCCCAATCATAAGCGAATCAACCTGCTTCGCCATACAAAATTTTGAGAACGAAGCTGGTAGATTCATATTGAATTTAGCTGCAAATCAAGAAAAAATCCTCTCTTCTCTAATTTTTGTCGTAAGTTTATCTGCACTAGTTATCAAATGAAAACATTTTTGTAAACAAAAAAAAATTACAAACAAAACAAAGTTAAAAGTGAAAACTTAAAAAATATAAGTTAAACCCGCGCTTATCTATAAAAATCATCTTTTCTTTTTGTTGAGGAGACCAAATTGCAAATTCTGAGGCATACTGTCGACGCACATAGAGGTATTTCAACGATCTGGGCGGCCAAAATTATTTTTGTGCTTAAATGTACATATCTTGTCGAGTACAACAAGACGGTGTCGTTGAAATTTGCGAAACCCTCTAAAATCTTGAGTTGCGGGTAAAAAACCGGGTTTTCTGCCCTTTTGCACATATAAGCTAGTAACTTTGTTGAATATCAACCGATTTAGAATTTCTCAGTGGATTTAGAAAGAAGAAACTAAGCCATTTCGACGATATGAAAATGATACTTAAGTAATATTGATACATCTGTGTGTATTCCTAAAGCAAACTAAGTTTTGCAAAAAAAATTGGGTATTTTTCAAGTTTGGAGATGTTTTTACACATTTTTTCATTTAGGAACCGTACAATTTAAGACTATAATATAAAAGTATGTTTATTTATGAGTAAAATGCAACTTTGGTTTAAAACATCCGTTAAAAATTGAGTTGATGAACTTTTAATAAAACCAAAATGCTGGAATAAATACGTACTCAAAAGTAATGAACAAAAAAAAAAAAAGAAATGGTATGTAAATGATGAGAATATATAATGAACATGTTTTATTGAAAACAAAATAACAAAAACAACATAAAAGATTAAGAAAACATTTAATTGAATATTGCATCGCTCTCTGAAGAATAATCATTTGTATATGGCTCGTCAGATATGAACATTGATATTGCTTCTGGCAAGAACGGGTTAGTATTTCTATTCTTTATTGATCTCATACAGCTTAACAAAGGGGCCGAACTAAGTAGAAGGCGATTAAATATATCTTAATTGCAGTTTTGTCTAGAAAATTTTCTTGCGAAGTCTTGCCGATAACTTCTGAAATGTTTATTACAAATTTCTGCCGCCTCCTCCGAAAGTTGTCCTATAGGTAACAAAGATTTTCCTATTTACAACTGCGCCATGAACCAAAATTTTGTGCAACGTTGGAGTCATAGGATGCCATGGGTACAGGTCAACATATAATCGAGCCGTTTCTGTGGTATAATTTTCAAACTTTTCAATGTTTGTTTTGTAACCACTTGAAATCACCTCAAGGATTACTTTTAGTCTATATATTAAGTTGTAATTTATGCCCGTTATTTCGGCTGCTAAAGATGGATTGTCAAAAAATCTTCGGCTAGTATTACCATCATTTGTATTACCAAAATTTGCTTTTGGCATGTCAATTATTAAACCAGTTTCGGCACGAAACCTGTCTTGGATTTCTTTTTTCCTAGCTTTCTCTAATTCTTTTTCTGCTTCTGTTTTCCTTTCTCTGTACTTCTTAACAGGTAGTTTGTATGCCAAATGAAGTATACAGAAAGGCCGAACTCAATAGCTTCAAAATTAATATCTCTAGTGAAGTCCAGCTTGTTGAAGTCTATAGAGGTAGCTCCACAAATGTAGCACTTGCTTGTAGATGTTGTACCTGTGGCTGCGTTGCAAACTTTGCCATCAACCATAGTCATTATTAATATGTGTTTCACCAAATACTTGTCCCCGTCTAAGTCAACTTCAGCTGCAACTAAATTGTTTATGTTATTTTTAACATATTTAATTTCGTCTTCAATTACTGCAGCACTTTCCTTGATGAAGCGGAATCTGATCAGCCTACAAAATCGGGACGAAGATGGTGTTGGGTTTTCCCAAATAATTGTTTCTTTTTTCTCTCCACAAACTAATCTAAGAGGAACAAAACAACTCTGAAATATGTTTGAATCCAAATCTTCAACATTATCTTTTTTCTGTTTATACAAATCTTGCTTGGAGCCATCGCAACCCCATTTACAGATCAGCTTCAGGGATTTTCGCTCTTGTTTTTTAATGGTTATTAAAACTTCTTCTAAGTTATCTGATAAACGTCTAGTTGTAATATCCATCAGTGACTGTAAATCAGCTTCGGCACCATTACCTGTTACTCGACAAGCTTTTGGAGGTGGATAGCATTGTTTCTTTGTCTTCTGCAAAACACTGTAGCAGGGAAAAAACTTCATATTAGTTTTTCTAATTATTTCATATTGACCTTTCGTCAAATTTGCATTAATAAACATTTGCAAAGCTTTCATTGCTGTTAAGGGCGAATGTGTAGTTTTTTTACGCTTATACGCGTTTTTAAATTTAGATGCTCGTTTAGGAGAGCTTAAAATATTTTTGAGAATAAAAGATGCATCTCTTTTTCCGCTTTTTTCTAGTTCAACACCTGCAGCATGGATGATCAAATCTTTTTCATAACAGGACCGCATTTTTTCAGTTTTTCTCCTTTTGCTTCTGTCGCTTGACTGCCCGAAAGATTTCTGAGGTCGGCCAGGTTGATTTTGAGACGATTCCACAGGAATTTCAATGGTCCCTTGAAGCCATGAGTCATTGTACTTCAAAAAGGTTTCCTATTTGCTGTGAGATTTTATCCACCTTTGTTTAAATTGGCTTTTAAAGTGAGCAAAGTTACGCTTCAAGCTAGCTAATTGCTCTTTATTATAGCCTTTATATGGGAACAGTTGATTCTTTAAACATTTTAGCTTACCATCAATAGAAGGCACATCTGAACTGTTCATTTTGTCGAAAAGAGTTTTACGCTTCACCATCTTGTCTTCCGAAACAATGATAAATAATTTCTTTTTTTCTTTAATGAAAACAATATGCACACGAACTCGACATAGACAACAACGATTTCTTTTTATTTTCAAAGTTAATTTTATTATTTACAAAAACTCAACTGACAGAAAAAAAAAGCTTTTGAGATCCAAAATGTTTAAGGTGTCAAAAAAGTGCATATCCGGGACTATCCGGGAAAAATTTTTTGCTACTTCAATAAAGGAAAGATTGAATAATGCTAAACAAAAAAAGTTATTGCTTGATCTACCTTGATAACATATCAAAAAGCATCTTGAAAAAGAAATTCAACAAAAATTTACTAAAAAAAATAACCTTACTTTCAATCAATTAAAAAATCAGCATTGATATGACTAATTATATGTTGTAAAATGATTTTTCATAAGTCCATTATCTGAAGTACTAGGATCCATAATTTTTTCCTTGTGCGATTAACTTGTTTTGCTAATATTTACGATGAAAACCGGTTGTTTTGTAAGGGAACCTAGTTCTATTATGAGAACTCTGTGAAACACTCAACTTTTGACTGCTCGTACGTGCGCGTGATGCGCGGAAAAAAAATTTTGGTTGTTGTCTCATGTTCTTTGGAATGTCTTTTGACGCAGTGACTATTTTTTTTCAATATTATTCCTACTTTGACTTTTGGGGTTTTGGCCACCCAGATCGTTGAAATACCTCTATGTGCGACGGTTTTCAATAGTCGATGCGCTATTCATTTGGTCCATTTTAATGGAAGACATTTTCAGCGTTATTTTGAGTTCTTTTAAGCCGTTTAAAATTGACAGACAATGCAAGCGTTACATTAAATTGTTCAAATAACTTTTTGCAAATATTTTTCCCCGGCTCACTCTCCACAATCGTCTCAATTTTTTCCAAGATTTGGGGACTTAATTTTTTTGGCCTATTTCTTCCACGAAGAAGTTCCACTAGTTCACAATCATTTTGTTTTATATTGCGAAATAATAGTTTTAGTGGGTGATTATATTTACTGACGTTATACAGGATACTTCCGCGATGGTATTCCTCCTTCCACATACAATTTTATAATAATTAGTTCCACATTTTTTGAAATATTATATTAATATATAACATATTTTCCTTTACTTCTCATTGTTCGACTAACTTCTGTTTCTTCTAAATCACTCATTTTTGCATAAAGTTTAACTTATTCGGAAAAGATTTTCGTTTATTTTGAAAAAGGTTTATATATATTTATATACATAGATCCATTAAATATATAATCGAACAGAAATAGAAGTACAGTGGCTCACATTGAAAATCGGTCAACTAATAACAGAATAAGTTTAGCAACTTTAAAAGAAATAAAAATGAAAGTTGTGCAAAATATGTATTTATTCTGCATTAGAAATTATAAAAAAAAAAAACTCAATTAATCACAAATAAGATCGGGAGGCAGTCCTTAAATTCTATAGTTAAGCCAAATGTAACGGCCGTCAGAACCTTAAACCTTACTCGATTAAATGTTAAACGTTCAAACCTTATTCGGCTAAATTTTATTCGATTAAACTTTATTCGATTAAATCTTATTCTATTAAAGCTTATTCGATTAAAACTTTTTCGATTAAATTTTATCCGATTAAACCTAATTCCATTTTAAGCTTATTCGATTAAAACTTTTTCGATTGACTTTATTCGATGGATGCCTATTCGATAAAGTGTTATTAGATTGATTTTGATTTGATTAAAACAATTCAATCGTATTCGATTAAATTTTATTTGATTAAAGCTTATTCGGCTAATTCTTATTCGATTAAACTTAAACCATATTCAATTAAATTTTATTCCACTAATCTTTTTCGAATACAACTTCTTCTATTAAACCTTATTCGATTAAAACTTATTGGATTAAAACTTTTTTCGATTAAACTTTATTCGATTGGTGCTTATTCGATAAAATGTTATTAGATTGATTTTGATTTGATTAAAACTTATTCGGCTAAATCTTATTCGATTAAACCTAATTCGATTAAATCTTATTCCATTAACCTTATTCGAATATAACTTCTTCGATTAAACCTTATTCGATTAAAGCTTATTTGGTAAAATCTTTTTCGATTAAACTTTATTCGATGAAAACTCGTTTGATTAAAGCTTATACGATTTACCCTTATTCGATTGAAACTAATTCGATTAAAACTTGTCACTATCGTAAGCCTCAAATTAAGCGATTAAATTACTTACAGCGGGCTTATAAACGGCATACTTACGAGGAAATGCTGCTCGAATTTTACGATAATCAATTTATATTCTTTGCCAATTTTACTAAATAAATCATTTAATAGGCAATATAGTTTCTAACCTCAAAGTTGCCCAGCTTTTCTTTTATTATTATTATTGTTATTATTATTATTCGTCCCTATTCTAAATCGAAAGTACTTAAAAAAGCCTTCTTTTTGCTGACGAACAAGTCGTGGCGGGGTGAACAGGAACAGGAAAATAAATAATTCTTTAAGCAATTTAAGCATTTAAGTTTCTTTTATTTGGGTACGGTTTTCCGTCGACCCTCGTTAAATTTGATTTTGTGAACAAACCGGTTTCGGCTGTTTGCCATCTTCAGTGTTCTTTTCGTACTTTAAGTTTCTCTTAATTTTTCATAATTGTAAAAACCAAATTGTTTTTTTAAGTTAAAAACTTCGACTAAACCGGCTAAAGAAGTTTTAAGAACAAAAACATCTAGTAACTCGGAAAAACGTTTTTATGTTCTCAGAATTCTAACAAAAAAAAAAAACATATTTTCATTTCATATGCACACAAACAAAAATATATGTCAGTGTTTTAGTTGTATTTATTTTATGAATATTATTATTGTTGCCTTTAGTGGTTTAGTAGAGTTTTGTTTTGTTTTGTTGGTGTGGTTTTCATTCGTTTTATCAGTTTAAAAAAATCTTAAGTGTTTCAAAAGGTGTCAAGTGATTTCAATTTTTGTTTACAATCTTTAACGAAAATCTCCTCGTCATTTACTGCTTTAATTGTTATTTCTGGACACTTGCAAACATACATACACACATACACATATAAGTATTTGTACGTTTTAGTCAATCAACAAATCAACTGTCGATTTGATAAAACATTAACAAATACTGCATTTTTCCATCACACTTCGCTAAATACAGGGAATAGCAAAATCCTGGGATCACTAAAACAAATTTTGAAAAAAGGATTCTTTTTGGCCCAAAAATCAGTTTATTTTAACGAAAATCTTTGAACTCAATTAACTCGTAAACTAAGCGTCCTAGAGCAAAAACAGCAAAATCCTGGGATCACTAAAAAAATTTTGAAAAATGGATTCTTTTTGGCCCAAAAATGAACTCAGTTAACTCGTAAACTAAGCGTCTTAGAACAAAAATAGCAAAATCCTGGGATCACTAAAAAATTTCAAAAATTGGATTCCTTTTTGCCCAAAAATCAGTTTATTTTAATGAAAATCTTTGAACTCAATTAACTCGTAAACTAAGCGTCTTAGAACAAAAATAGCAAAATCCTGGGATCACTAAAAAAATTTTGAAAAATGGATCCGTTTTGGCCCAAAAATCAGATTATTTAAATGAAAATCTTTGAACTCAACTAACTCTTAAACTAAGCGTCCTAAAGCACAAATAGCAAAATCCTGGGATCACTAAAAAAATTTTGAAAATGGATTCTTTTTGGTCACAAATCAGTTTATTTTAACGAAAATCTTTGAACTCAATTAACTCCTAAACTAAGCGTCCTAGAGCAAATATAGCAAAATGCTGGGATCACTAAAAAAATTTTAAAAATGGATTTTTTTGGCCCAAAAATCAGTTAATTTTAATGAAAATCTTTGAACTCAATTAACACGTAAACCAAACGTCCTAGAGCAAAAATAGCAAAATCCTGGGATCACTAAAAAAATTTTGAAAAATGGATTCGTTTTGGCCCAAAAATCAGATTATTTAAATGAAAATCTTTGAACTCAACTAACTCTTAAACTAAGCGTCCTAAAGCACAAATAGCAAAATGCTGGGATCACTAAAAAAATTTTGAAAAATGGATTCTTTTTGGCCCAAAAATCAGTTTATTTTAATGAAAATCTTTGAACTCAATTAACTCGCAAACTAAGCGTCCTAGAGCAAAAATAGCAAAATCCTGGGATCACTAAAAAAATCTTGAAAAATGGATTCGTTTTGGCCCAAAAATCAGTTTATTTTAATGAAAATCTTTGAACTCAATTAACTCGTAAACTAAGCGTCTTAGAGCAAAAATAGCAAAATGCTGGGATTACTTAAAAAATTTTGAAAAATGGATTCTTTTTGGCCCAAAAATGAACTCAGTTAACTCGTAAACTAAGCGTCTTAGAGAAAAAAGAGCAAAATCCTGGATCCACAAATAAAATTTTGAAAAATGGATTATTTTTGGCCCAAAAATGAACTCAGTTAACTCGTAAACTAAGCGTCTTAGAGCAAAAATAGCAAAATCCTGGGATCACCAAAAAAATTTTGATAAATGGATTTTTTGGCCAAAAATCAGTTTATATTAATGAAAATCTTTGAACTCAATTAACTCGTAAACCAAACGTCCTAGAGCAAAAATAGCAAAATCCTGGGATCACTAAAAAAAATTTTGAAAAATGGATTCTTTTTGGCCCAAAAATGAACTCAGTTAACTCGTAAACTAAGCGTCTTAGAACAAAAATAGCAAAATCCTGGGATCACTAAAAAATTGCAAAAATTGGATTCCTTTTTGGCCCAAAAATCAGTTTATTTTAATGAAAATCTTTGAACTCAATTAACTCGTAAACTAAGCGTCCTATACCAAAAATAGCAAAATCCTGGGATCACTAAAAAAATTTAAAAAATTGGATTCCTTTTTGGCCCAAAAATCAGTTTATTTTAATGAATATCTTTGAACTCAATTAACTCGTAAACTAAGCGTCCTAGAGCAAAAATAGCAAAATCCTGGGATCACTAAAAAATTTCAAAAATTGGATTCCTTTTTGGCCCAAAAATCAGTTTATTTTAATAAATATCTTTGAACTCAATCAACTCGTAAACTAAGCGTCCTAAAGCAAAAACAGCAGGGTCCTGGGATCACTAAAAAATTTTGAAAAATGGATTCTTTTTGGCCCAAAAATCAGTTTATTTTAATGAAAATCTTTGAACTCAATTAACTCGTAAACTAAGCGTCCTAGAGCAAAAATAGCAAAATCTTGGGACCACGAAAAAAATTTCAAAAATTGGATTCCTTTTTGGCCCAAAAATCAGTTTATTTTAATGAATATCTTTGAACTCAATTAACTCGTAAACTAAGCGTCCTAGAGCAAAAATAGCAAAATCCTGGGATCACTAAAAAATTTCAAAAATTGGATTCCTTTTTGGCCCAAAAATCAGTTTATTTTAATGAAAATCTTTGAACTCAATTAACTCGTAAACTAAGTGTCCTAGAGCAAAAATAGCAAAATCCTGGGATCACTAAAAAATTTTGAAAAATAGATTCTTTTTGGCCCAAAAATCAGTTTATTTTAATGAATATCTTTGAACTCAATCAACTCGTAAACTAAGCGTCCTAAAGCAAAAACAGCAGGGTCCTGGGATCACTAAAAAATTTTGAAAAATGGATTCTTTTTGGCCCAAAAATCAGTTTATTTTAATGAAAATCTTTGAACTCAATTAACTCGTAAACTAAGCGTCCTAGAGCAAAAATAGCAAAATCTTGGGACCACTAAAAACATTTTGAAAAATGGATTTTTTTGGCCAAAAATCAGTTTATTTTAACAAAAATTTTTGAACGCAGTTGACTCGTAAACTAAGCGTCCTAGAGCAAAAATAGCAAAATCGTGGGATCACTAAAAACATTTTGAAAGATGGATTCTTTTTGGCTCAAAAATCAATTTTTTTTAATGATAAGCCCGCCTAGGCTCTGGTCAGGGCTATCAGATTGGGGACATAAAGGGCAAGGATTCAAACAGACAACACCCTTTTGCAAACGATTTTTTACCTTAATGTATTAATTGATAAAGTAGTAGCCCACTTTACACGAAGTGCTATAATATTAACTGACAAATTTGCGTTTTAAAATAGAAAGCTTGTTAGGTTATTTTAACAGAAAAATATTTCATCGATTACTGTTCTGCTAATTGTTGCCAGCTCAATTAAGTTATCAATAATTTGTGTTTTAAAAAAATAAAATTATGAACAGAGTCTCTGTAGAAAAGTTAAATTATCCACCAACCAACACTTTCTTGCTATTGATTTAATGCTTTATAATTTACATGCCTGTTAATAATGCAAATGTTTTTCTGACTCTCTAGTCCTCTTTCTTTCTTTCTCCCTTTGGTCTTAATACAAATAAAGCTGTAGTTGATTTTATTCTGTCATGAGCATTGTAATTTTAGTATAATCGCATTAGTTCCTTATAACTGTAATATTAGGGCAATATATTACAAACTGTATATACACTCACCTGCACGCCCATACATATATATATGTATGTATGTGTGTATGTATTTATTGTGTAAATGAATACACCCACTACAAATTAGCTTTTTCTTTGATGTTGCTTCTTACACTTGTTTACTTCCAGTGCGGTGTGGTGTGGTTTTTGTTAAATGTTTTTGCTTTTCTTTTCATAAAACTTTGTGGCTTTAATAAGGGGAAGAAATAAAATTGAAGAAGGTTGCCAACTAAAAATTATTATACGAATATGGTTAGTATCATGCTTAAGCAATTTTTTATTGTTCATTTTATAAGAGCTTCCTGCTTGTGCATTTTATACTAGCTAAGAAATTTATTTCATTTATTTTTCAATTTGAAATTTAAAACTTAATCTATCGCATGGGCAAATTTGAGGTTAGAAAGAAAATTGCCCTACAACAAAAACATTTTTCGACAGCATTACTTTTATTCGATTAAACCTTATTCGATTAAAATATATTCGATTAAAACTTATTCGACTTAGCTTTATACGATTAGAAACTATTCGACTAAATATATTCGATTAAGCCTTATTCGATTAAATTTCATTCGATTAAATTTTATGCGTTTAAATCTTATTCGATTCAACCTTATTCGATTAAACATTATTCGGTTACACCTTATTCAATTAAACTTATTGTATTACAACTTATTCGAATAAAACTTATATGGTTACACCTTGTTCGACTAAATATGTTTGATAAAATTTTATTCGATTAAATTTTTTTCGATTAAATATTACTCGATTAATCTTTATTTGATTAAACCCTATTCGAGTAAACCATATTCGAATAAACGTTATTCGGTTATACCTTATTCGATTAAGTTTATTCTATTACAACTTATTCGTTTACACTTTGTTCGACTCAATATATCCGATTTACTAAATTTTATTCTACTAAATTTTATTCAATTAAACGTTATTCGGTTAAAACATACTCGTTTATACTTTATTCGATTAAGTTTAAGTTTTTTATACAGTCAAAACCTATTCGATTAAAATTTATTCGACTAAACCTTATTCATTAAACTACTATCCGATTAAATTTAATGCGTCTAAATATTACTCGATTAAACCATTAAGACTTCTTTGACAATATCTTATTCGATTAAAGTATCTTCATTTTTTTTTTTTAACAAGCAGCACTTCAGACAACAAGGCCTATTTAGTCAAGTACCGTGCTACGTTCTTTAGGAAAGGGATAGAGAAGAGATAAGACAGGTGATGAAAGTAGAAGGATAGTTACGGAAATTAACTGTCGTACAAGACAGCACAGTGACCAGTGACCAGTGACCATGCTTTCATCACTGAGCGGCCCCACCGACAGTCAATTCTTATTTGCGGTGAAAAAAACCAAGGTCTTTGTTGGGAATCGAACCCACAACCCCCAGTCTTATAAGCTAGTACACTACCTACTAGCTTATAGGGGCAATTAATTAAAAATATTTCGATTAAAACTTATTTCATTAAAACTTATTCGATTAAATTTTATTCGAATAAAATTTATTCGATTAAACCTTATTCGATTAAAGCTTATTCGACTAAACGTTATTCGATTTAACTTTATTCGTTTCAACTTTATTCGATTAAACTTGCTCATTTAAAATTTATTTTTAATTTTCATACTTCACATTCGTATAATAAAACTGAAGTGGCCAAAAGGCGTATATAGTCTATAAAAATAAATAAAATTTAACTTTAAGAGTTTCGCTTTATAATTTCACTCAAAACTCTTTCTTTTTTTAAGTTAAATTACTGTTACGTTTATACGTTTCGTTGTGAGTTCTTTATTGGAAAATAAATAACACCAGTTTTTAGAGTTTTTAAATTAATAACAAGTTTATTTACTTTAACTACATAATTTACTTAAGATGCACGTCTTTTCTTCACGTTGACTAAGTGGATAGTCACTCAGACGCTGCCCTTTTATACTTGTCCATTAAAAGTCTAGAAAATTTAAGAATCTTCTACTCCCTTTGTGTCACATTTGATTGATAAAGTTTTTTCTTGGAATTTATTTGAAGATATTTGTTGTTGTTGTTGTTGTTGTTTTGTATACATTAGTTTTCTTAGAAAACTACGCAGATGATAAACAGCATATCAAATTGTTGTTGTTTGCGTGTATAAAATTTCTACGTTTGCAACCAGTAGTTTACTTTATTGCTTAATTATTTTCTTTTAAAACTTAAGCAATAGATGTGTATTGCTTAACAATAGTTTAGCAACATTTTAATAATGTGCAGATGTTGCGTTGCCTTACAAATTCAATTTGTTTTCTCCCGTCAAATATTAAACTAAATTTAAACAACATTTCAGCAATAAGTTTTTCAGAGAATGGAACTAACAAAAAATTAAAGTGGACTTATTATGTATATTTGAGACGACCCAATAAGCACAAATTTTTTGTGAATTCCAATGTTGCAATTCCAATGTGAATTCAAGCTTAAATTACATTTGAAATCCGTCCTCTTTCCAGTCTGTTTGAAGTTTGTTAAAAAATAGTCAGAGTCAGCTAAATGTCAATTATAAAATATTATAATATTAATAAATAAATAAATATTAAATATTATCAATTAATAGTGAACAATTTTAAAACGCGAATGTCGCAAAGTTTAAAAGTGAAAATAAAGCAATAAAAGTGAAAATAAGCAAAACGAAAATAAAGAATAAAGAATCGAAAATAAAACAAAGAAATTTTGAACAAATAAATATAAAGGAATGTACTCAAAGCCAAAAGCGCTGCTTACCCAGAATTAGCATATTCTGGGAAATGAACAACCTATGGGAATGGCATCCAACGATGTCCACATCGCTTTGAACGATGAACCGTCTGTCTGTGAGGGCACAATTATAAACGAAGATGGTATATCTGATACTCAAATTAATTGTGTGGGAGACAGGGACTTAAAAATACAGCTGGCTGTGTGGGCGATCCAATATAACATTGCGAATGGTGCAATAAACAGTTTACTGCAAATCCTTAAGCACAGCATCATAAGGATTTGCCATTGGATGCCCGAACTGTAAAGAGCACTCCGAAATGTCCAGATATTGAAGCTATGGGTTCGGATGAGTTAATGTACTATGGCCTTAAGGATTCCATGACATATTTTTTGCTAAAAAACGGAATGGGAAATAAAACCTTGGAGCTGAACTTTAATATAGACGGTTTGCCCTCAGCAAAAAGTTCAAATCGGCAAATATGGCCAATTTTATGTAACGTATATGGTTACACTGATATACATATATACAGTGGCTGCGTTTTGTGGAGTGAAAAAACCATCGACTTCTGATATGTTTTTAAAAAGATTTGTCGCAGAGTTAAATGAATTGCTATGCCAAGAACTTGACTTACTTTCAAGAGACGCATTTCACAATATCGTGTAGATCATTCATCTATGATGCTCCAGCCCGAGCATTCGTGAAAGGGATCAAAGGACATACAGGGTATAGTAGTTGCCCTAAATGCGTTGAAAGAGGCAGTTCATGCAATGGAAAAATGATTTTCAAATATAAAATTGAAGCAAAGCAAAGCGAACAGACCTTGAATTTCGATCAAGAGTCGAAAAGTCCTTCCCTAATGACTACATGCATGTTGTGTGCTTAGGAGTCGTTAAAACGCTAATGATGACATGGATTAAAAAGAGAAGTTCAAGCTTCTGTTTGAGTACACAGGAAGGAAAATGTCTTGAATCTAAATTTCAATTTCGAAGAACGCAAATTCCAAGGGAATTCGCGCGAAAGCCGCGTTCTTTTAGTGAGCTTGAAAGATACAAAGCAACGGAATATCGGCAGTTTCTGCTATGCAGCGGTATTTACGTATTAAAAGACATTTTACCACCTAATAGATATACTCATTTTTTACTGCTGAGTATTTCTATTAGAATCCTATTGCATAGTTATAATGGCATCAATAACAAGGTCTGCGCCCACAACATGTAAAATAAATTTGTCAAATTAATACCACTCTACTAGGACGAATCCTTTCTAACACTCAATTTTCACTGCTTAACGCATTTGGCTGAGCATGCTGAAACTTTTAATGATTTGGAATCAGTTAGCGCATTCAAATTTGAGAATAATTTGCAACAAATTAACAAAAAAAAAAAAAAATGAGAAAGCGCCATCAAATTGGAAGCCAGTTGTATAAGCGCACTGTTGAAGAAAGTTTACTTGTGAAACAACCATCATCATTGCAATTTATATTCGCAATGAAGTTGTGTACCAATGCCAGCAATCATTGGCTATGAATGATCCTGAATTTAGCTGTCTCTGGGTTAAATTCAGAATCAGGACACACCCCTTGCATTTCGGGTTTCTTTATAGAAGTCCAAATACCGGAAAGGATAAAACCCTAGCGGGCTTCGATTTTCTTTCTGACTCCATAACGAAGATTCTAGATAGTTGCCCGAACAGTGAAATTGTTGTTGCTGGTGATTTCAATGTTCACAACTGTTCTTGGCTTCACCATTCAGACCATACAACTACAGAGGGCCAGTATGCTGAGCTATTTGCCGCGCACAATCACCTTGCGCAATTAGTGAATGAGCCAACACACATTCCATGTGTTGATGGGCACCATAGCAATACACTCGACCTTTTTCTTACTTCACACCCCCAAAAGTATGAAGTTAATGTTTGTGCACCTCTCGCCAACTCCGATCACTGTACCATATCCGCCTCCTTTTCATATTCGAAGCTTCACGATGTTTCGAAATCAGCTACCAAACGTCTAAAATATATCTATGAGAAGGCTCGTTGGGCTGAGCTTAACGAATTTTTAGGCAATTTAATTGGAAACTATGTTTATTGGATAATAATGTCAATGCCATGGCGGAAATGGTTGTAAACATGATTTTGTTTGGAATGAAAACCTTTATTCCATCCAAAACAATTTCGATTAAAACCAGATCAAAGTCTTGGTTTAATCAGACGTGCAAAAATGCAGTCAGATCAAGAGAGGAAGCATTCAATATCTGGCGTAGAAATAAAAACGCAGATACTGATTTGCTACGCAAAAGGGAGAGATCTTCGTGTGCCAAAGTACTAAGGCGCGAAAAGCATCTGTACGATGAGCGCCCTCGTGCTAAAGTTCTTGCTACTTCTAGGGGTAGTAAGAACTTTTGGTCATTTGTTAAAAGAATACGTGATAATGCTAGTTCTTCAATTCCGACTCTTTTTAAAAATGATCAAATATTCACTGACCCGGTTGATAAAGCTAACCTTTTAGCTGGTATATTTGCAAATAATTCTTTTTTGCCGGAAAGCAGTCAACCACCGCCAGATCTCGACAGAGTATCAGTTACTATGCCGAGGATATTTTTTCGAGCTCGAGCGGTTAAAAGGGTTCTTACAGATCTCAACATAAACAAGTCTCCTGGGCCTGATGGGATACCAGCACTGGTCTTGAAGCAGTGCTCGTCGACGCTAGCGCGTCCATTAGCAGCCCTTTTCAGCTCATTGTACCATGTCGTGGAATTTCCGAAGTGCTGGAAAGTTGCTAATGTAACGCCTATTCCCAAAAAGGGGGAGGCTAACAACCCTGATAATTACCGCCCAATCGCAATTTGTTCTGCACTTTCAAAGGTATTTGAAAGTATGATTAATTTCCATCTAGTGAGATACCTGGAGTCCAACAGCTTGCTTAGTGACCGACAATATGGTTTTCGTAGGGGGCGCTCTACGGGTGACTTGTTAGCATTCTTGTCGGAACAATGGTGTAACTCCATACATCATTTTGGAGAAAGCAAGGTGGTGGCTCTAGATATTTCCAAAGCATTTGATAGAGTGTGGCATGATGCACTTCTGTCAAAACTTGTTGCTTTTGGTGTCGGTGATAATTTTTCAAGATTTATATCGACTTTTCTCAGAAATCGCACTATACGAGTTGTTATAGATGGGATTTCATCAGACGAGTTCATGATGAATTCAGGGGTACCGCAAGGCTCCGTTCTTTCTCCTACCTTATTCCTTATCTTTCTGAATGACCTTCTTTGTCGAACTTTCAACCCTATATATTCTTTTGCAGATGACAGCGCCATTTGTCACTCATATTCATTTGATAATAGACCAGGCCATTTGGAGGTTACTTCCAAAAGGCAAAACATGAATGATACGCTTAATCACGATCTTGTGACAATCTTGAAATGGGGTCGTGTGAATAGAGTAGAATTCAATGCTCGTAAGACACAATGTTGCATGCTTACGCATAGATCTTCATTTGGTAGTGGTGCTGCATCTGTTACTATGGGTGATATAGGTATTACGGAATCGGAAGCTCTTGATGTTCTCGGTATGAAAATTCAGTGTGATGTTCGTTGGACTAAACACATTTTTCAGGTTTCTAAAGAAGCTTTCAAGTGCCTCGGTGTAGAAGATACTTCACCCCATCCGATCTCCGTACTATCTATACCACCTACATCCGTCCGAAAATTGAATACAACTCTCATGTATGGGCCGGTGCTCCAAAGTCTATTTTGGGGTTACTCGACCGCGTTCAGGAGAGGGCCAAGAGGCTCATTGCTGACAGTAGGGTATCCAACTTTATTGATTCTCTAGAGCATCGACGCAATGTGGGATGCATTTCACTGTTCTATCGTTACTACAATGGTAAGTGCTCTAATGAGATTAGGGAACTTGTTCCTGATACTCTCACGTTTTCACGTTTAACTCGATTTTCGATGAGAGCACATCCTTTTGTGTTTGATTGGCCAATGACTCGAACTACGCATTACAGGGAGAATTCGTTTTTCAGCAAAACAGTCCGTATGTGGAATAAGATCCCTCCGGAGGTCTTTCCTGTCACTTTCAATCTGAGAAAGTTCAAATCGAATGTCCACAGACACTACTCCCTCTTTCCCCCTTCCCGTAACCTAATTTCCTAGTTCTGGCACAGTGCATTGCATACGTAGGGGTCATCCCTTGAGTGCTGGTCCTATTAAAAAAAAACAAAAAAAAAATCAGATAAAAAAAATCAGAAACATATGGAAATGTAAAAAACCATACGCTTTGAAAATATTTTTCTTTCAAGTAAAAGGCCGGATAACTTTTATATGATTGAACAAAAGATTTTTATGGTTTCTGCCATTAACAACACTCCCAAATCATGTACAATTAAGGCATATGAAGTTTTGAATTTGCACAATTTCTTTGTTATCCCTATTAAGTCAAGCCATCTTAATATATGTATATGCTAGCTCTGAATTAATTTTGAGCAATGTAATAGTCGAGCTCTGCTTAAAGAAAATACAACAAAAAAATGGTTATGTTCGAAATGAAAATGATGAACAAAATAATTTTGTCTTTATACCATTAATAGATGGACTTCAATAGAGAATTCGTATCTCAATTATCAAGTTCAACAGATGATGTATCTGCTGCAAAGAGAGGTAAGTAGTTACTTAACCACAAAGAATTAAATCTTACAATTATTGATACATACTTCTATCGTTACAGATATAAAAGTTTTAATGGAAAAGCATGAGGCAACCCGAAGGCTTGTATACAGGTTGTTGGAAGAAGTTAAAGTTTTGCAAAATAGTCGTGTTCCAGCTCAGGAAAATGCAAAATCATTTTCCATTTTACCAAGGGAATCATTTCTGAGCAAAGAAGAGTTTATGAGTTTTGAGAAAATTCAATCTTCAGAAGAATATTTTTCTAATTTGGTAATGACGGTAATGACTAATGACAGCATTTGTAAAAGTTTTTATAAAAATATTTTTTTACATTTTCAGGTGAAGGAACTGAAAGAAAAGGTATCGGGCAATGGCTTAATAAAGGACGATATAGCACAACTGATTTTTTTGTTGGCAAGGATCGGCTGCAAAACTGCCGTTGAAATCATTATTAATTACAATTGCAATTAAACGTAAGCCATTTAAAAGACATTCCTTCTCAGTCTCTCACTTATGTATTTACTTTTCTAAAATATTACGGTAGCCTACAAAGAGAAATTTTCTGACCACAGTGATATGGAGTTTGAAACAAATACCATAGCCCTTTTCCAGCAAGCCAGAAATCGCATTAAGAAAAAATATACAAAAACAAGCAAAAATTAAACAAATTAATGTTACCCAATTATTACTCCCACCGCAATTACAATACGTTATCATATAAACTTTTCCTTTATTCAAATATTCTTCATATAAATAAATATGTACGTATTTTTATAAAATACAAGAAGGTTTAGCCAGCCTTGAAAAAATAGAGGCCAGACAAAAAAACTAATATATTTTTATTTATCGTTTATTTTGATTTTTCAACTATAAACTATTTAAGTAATAGGGTAAGTGCTCCTAAGGTCGACATGTACCAGTACACAGAAAAAAAAACATGTTGTTGTGACAAATACTTTTTGCAGTTGAACGATTTCTATTTGCCGCAAATAAAAAGTAGTGGAATACTTTTTTATTTGCCCCAAAAACGTTCGCCAAATGCACTGTATTTATCGTAACAGCAAAGTTGCAGTTGGCAAAAACCAACAGCAAAATTATTTGGTCCAAATTGGATTTTCGTAAAATCAAATGTTATTGTATTTGAAAACGTGTGCCAAATACAATTTAGTAAAACCAAATAGTTTTTATTTGTGACAAAATGAAAAGATTATTTACGCCAAATGCGGATTGCTGTTGCAAAAACAATAGGTTTGCATATCCAAATACAATTCGCAGTTAATTATTTTGTTTTTGTTGTTGTTTGAGCGCTGGCACCTGTTAGTTGCATTTAGTTTGTCATAAACAAAATGTAATGCAATTTTTTCAACCAAGTGTTTTAGAATTAGAAATATTTGATTTAGTAAAGACTTGGGGTTTAAGTGATGATAGTATTTTTTGAAATTTAGTAGAATGTGGTGTAAACACATACGGAAAAATGTAGAATGATGGAACGTAGTGACATCAATGAAGTTTTTAATACAAGAAACCTAATTGGAGAAAAAATTCTTTTTCGGTATAACCTAAATAAGTGGCGTGTGGAAAACAAGGTAAGTAGTTTAGGGAGTGTGTTACAAATATCTATGTAAAGAATTTAGTTCTTAAAGCATTACATAAGCATATTTTACGCATATTTTCCGTAAATTTGCTTTATATAATTTAATAGCAACAAGATCAACAACATGTAGGTACATCCACGCACAAAAAAAGCAGTTGTGACAAATACTTTCTGCAGTTGTATAATTTGTATTTGTCGCAAAGAAAACGTTGTTGAGTCAAATAATGTTGTATTTGCCAAAACATATTTTATTCTTACCTTGTTTGTTTTTATTAGAAAGAAAAATATTCTAATTTCGAATTGATTTTGTTTCAGCACGAACCATTATCATGCGGTGTATCTGATCGAACTATTTTAAGTACAACCAGTATCCAGGAATGGGTCCATTCTTCAGACTTTAATGTAAAGGAAATATTAGAAAAAACAGTTGATGGAAAAGATATTATTTCAAAGTATACTGCTGTAAATTCACTAAGCGAGCTGGATCGTATCATTTTATGACACACTATCCTACGATCATTCGGAAATTGGGTCCACTAAAGAATTTATGGTGTTTCCGATTTGAAAGTAAATATGCCGTTTCAAAAAAATACGCTCATATCATAACCTCACGGAAAAATATATTGCACACCTTAGCCATCAAACAAAGCCTAATCTTTTCACAAAACTTAATTATGAATACATTTTTTTCAAATAATTTGTTAAATCTAAAAGGTATTTCAAATATTGATTTATCAGATTTAGATTATTACACCAACTTGTGCTGTAGCTTCACAAACGGTCACGAAGTACAAAGTTTGTGTTTTAAAGGTGTTTGTTATGAAAAAGGAGATATAACAAAACCACAAAATGTTTTACTAACCATATTACATATATTTTATCAATCTACAGATCAAATATATTTAATTGGACAAGAAATAGAAACCACTTTCTCAGAAAAATTTCAATCACATATAATTTTAAGATCCCGTAATTGCTACTATATTGAAGAAATTGAAAAGTTTTCGTTGCCTTGTAAAATAGTAATTTTAAATAATGGTAGCACAGTTGTGCGAATAAAATAATAAGGTTATTTATTTATTCCACCATGATTATAGAAAATGTTGTTAAAACACATTTATGTATGTACATATGTCAAATTTTCTAAATTTTACAGCTTTGACTAATATAAAAAACGAATTTATTGAATTGTCCAACTATGTATTATATTTATATATAAATATAGTTTAAACTAAGTTATCTTTTTTTTAATTTATTAATGAAAAATGTTTAATATTATTACATTTTGTCTTATTTATGAATAAATTTGTTTGTTAAAAATAAAAAAACAAACCCGTTTTTCAATTTGCTAAATTGTATTTGGGACAACGACAATTGCATTTGAAATTACATATTTTGTATTTGGTGAATTGTATTTGGGGCAAAGACAATTGCATTTGTCAACACGGTTTTTGTATTTGGTGAATTGTATTTGGGGCAAAGACAATTGCATTTGTCAACACGGTTTTTGTATTTGGCGAATTGTATTTGAATTAACAGCATATTTGTAGTTGCAACAAATAGCAACTGCTATTGAGAACGATTTGAATGTAAATTCTATTTGCGGTAAGGTTAAAATCATTTGTCATTACTACGTTTTTTTTTTCTGTGTAGTCGTCATTAATTTGATTTAAACTTGAATAAATAAGAATAACGGTATTTATGTATTAAAATGAGTAAACATAAGCTTCATAAATATTCTCAACTTTTTATGGGATGCAAAAAAAAATGATGCGAAATGATTAGTTTTGCCATTATTTTGATATCATTCAGTGCCGGTCTTGCAACAGGTCTTAAAAAAAATTAGTGAAAGTGCTAACTTTGTGTGGTAAGTTTTACATTGTTATCATCAATTTTAAATTAGAAAAGTTTTTTTTTTTGTTTTGGTAGAAAACTCTTTAAAAAACACAATAAATGTGAAAATAATACAAAAAAAATAGTTTTTCTCCTTTATTTCAATCATGTCGACATTAGGTACGAAAAAAAAATTACCTTTCCAATAGACGACAGGGGGTGTCGACAACTGGGAAAATAGCATTTTTCTCAGATTGAACTCAAATTTAAGAGAAAGGATAATTCATCTCTTAAAATGTTAATGAGTACATAAAAAAGTCATTCAAATAAACTTTACCCAATAGTCGACATAGTAAACTGTGACTTGTCTACAACCTGTCGACTATAGGACAATTAACATCCTAAGGTCGACAGTAGATTTTATTGCCTTTTTAGTTTAACTAAAGTTCTAATAGGTACATATATATCTAGGAACAACGTTATTTAGGTACTTAATGTAAACCAAAACATGGCCACCAAAGGCAAAAGATCATTTCATCAATATCCTGAGCAGGCACTACAAGACGCAATTAGTGAAATAAAGGGTGGTGGGATATCAATATTTGCCGCAAGCGTTAAATATGGTGTTCCACGTACCACTATTTATGATAGGATTAATGGTTGTGTTCCCGAAGGTCCTAGAAGAATGGGTCCACCAACAGTTCTAACAAAAGCTGAGGAGGATTGTTTAGAAAAGTGGTGCCACGACTTGGCAAAATGTGGTTTGCCACTTAAGACTGATGATTTACTCAACACGGTTCAAACAATTGTAAAGAAAGAGAACCGAGCCACACCATTTATAAATGCTCGTCCTGGCAGAAAGTGGTTGTCCAGTTTTTTGAAACGGCACCCAAGTATTTCAGTTGGAGAAGCCGAAGGGATTAGCAAAGGGCGGGCGATAATTACGAAAGAATGCATTAGAAAATGGTTTGCAGAATTGAAAATTTTTTTAAGCGAACGGAATGAATTAGCTATTTTAGAAGATCCGTCACGCATTTTTAATGGGGATGAAGCCTATGGAAATGCAATGCTTAAAAAAATTATTAATAAAATGGTTATTTGGTAAAAATCGAGTAGATTTAAAAATCGAATCCTTTATACACCAGCAATAATTTTTAAAAGGTTACACATATAAAAATGTAACTATATACAGGAAATTTTTAAGGAAATAAATTTAAAAGTTGTTTTCCATTAAATAAGCCCTTATTTTTTTTATTTATTTTATAAAGGGTGTTTTTTTAGGCCCGATAGAACTTGAAATTGTAAAAAATAACACAAAAAATTAAATTGTAATCAAAATTTCTTTTTTATTCGAAGGATCAATACGTGACATTAACATTTGAAAATGATTTCGGGCATATGGGCACCGCGGTTGCTCTTGACGAAGCGCATTCTGGACGTCCAATTTTGGGCCACTTTTTCAAAATTTCATTTTTTGTGTTACTTTTTACAATTTAAAATTCTATCTAGCTTAAAAAAACACCTTTTAGAATTTCTCAAATGAAAAATCTATTCATTGTACGACCCATGATTTTTATATAAAATTCATAACATATTGAAATTTATAAAAGTATTATTAAATTAATTCTGGATGTTAACTATTTCGAAGTCTAAGACTTGCTTGTACAGTAGGTAAATTCCGAAATTCCCAACTGCAGTGCAAACAAAAAAATGTGATGTATTTTTACGGGCATTCGTTTAGACTTGAAACAAAAAGTTTGTAATGTGCAAAAATATACACAATTCAATTTTTTTCCAAACAAGTAGGTAAAAATACAGGACATATTTGGTTGCATTAAAGAAATATCTGCCATTAACATACAAGTTTTAAGTCGACTTGGTTTTAGAATGAAGGAACACATTGCGATTTCTTAATTCTAATATACGCTTCAGTAGAATTGCAGTGAATTCCGAAAAACCACTAAAGTTTGTGATAATTGAATTATGGAATTATCAAATTTCTTCCAACATAAAAGGTTACTAAATCCTATATAACGGTATTATTTATTATGAAATTTGTTTTCTTGTTAAACGACATAATTAAGCTAGCACTATTTCCTTTTTTTATAAAAGTTATGTTTGAAAGTGGTCTGCATCCAGAAGTTTTTATCAATGATTTTATTACCACTAACTAAAATAACATAATCCCACATTTGCCAAAATTTCAGCATGTCTACTAATAGCATATTTAATACCCAAAAACATAAGTAAATACCTATATAGTATTTTTATAAAATGTTTTATTTTTACAAGAGGAAATGGGGTAAAAAATGTGGCAGAAAATGATTTAAAAATTATTGTTAAAATAATGTTACAACACTATTTAACAGTATTGCTTGAATAACACTGAAATTCCATGCTTGAATTCAACGGTAAAAACAGATTTGGTTCGAATTGAATTCCACTGCAATTCCATGCTTGAATTCAAGTATGAAAACAGGTTCTGTTCGACTTGAATCACACTGTTATTCAAGGCTGGAATTACACTGTAAAGATACTGTTTTGTTCGACTGCAATTCAATGGTTAATTTTGCTGGATTCGCTATTGAATTCAACTGTGTTTCAACTGTAATTCAACGCTGGAAATTGGAAATTGTGACTGGATTTCAAATGTAATTCCACCTAAATTCCAGCCAAAATGCTTACTAGGCACCTAGCGCTTTAATTCTTATGAAATTTTCCAAATGGCAAAATTTTGCTTCCGATTCTTTTCATGGTTATTAATCTTTTCATTTTATTTTATTTTAGTGGTGAACCGTTCGTTTGAAATTTACTGCACTGCAAGAAAGAGATATATATGTTTACGTGCTTAAGTACGTATGTATGTATGTTTGTATAAATGTATGTGCGTATATATTTGTGGGTTGTTTTTAAAGAATTTAATTTCGTGTCGTATTATTTTCTTGCATGTTTAAGGTTTCGTTTCTCTCCAAGGAATTCTATTGCCAATTTCCCATAGGACTTTTCTATGGCCGCCGGAAAATTGTTAAACGGTACTTAATTTATACATTAAAAGGATTATCTGGGATCACATGACGCTTATGCTTACAGCACATAATAGAACAATGCCTAACAGGCTTTGTGGCTTGAATAATGAAATCAGTGAACGTCATACACGCACACACTCCTTAAGGAACATACGGACAGCGCTAATAATGATGTTAATAATAACAAGCCAAATGTATGTGTGTATGTATGCTTTTGTGTATGTGTGTATGTATATGTAAATATATATTGTGCTTTAGCCTACACCATCGCGTAATAAAATAATGAAAAAGGCTTGAAAATAATGTTGGCAATGCCAACTGCTAAGTAGAATTCACCAACCAACCACCACCACAAAATACTTGTCGTTAAAGTAATTTAAAGCGTATATTAAAGCCAACAACACAAATAAAAATAAATAAAACAAAAACAAAACAAAAACAAAACAAACAAAAAACAACACCAACTCGATGTTGTACCTATTCAATAACAAAATAAAATAGTTGATTTCCACAATTACGGGTAAAAGCGTAAAAGTAGTGCAATATTTGGGAGCTTCATTATTAATTAGGTGGGCAAATTTAAGGTTAGAGAGTAAATTGGCTAAAAATATACAAAATTGTTTTGAAAATTTTATTGTTATTGATATAAATGTGAAGTAGCAAAATAGAAATAAATAATGGAATATGAATAATCGATTAATTTTAAAGTCTAAAGAAATAAGGATTAATAAAATAAAATTCAATCGAATAATTTAACCGAAAATTATTTAATCGAATAAAATTTAAACGCTTAAAACTTAAACGAATAAAATTTAAAAGCTTAAAATTTAATCGAATAAAATTTAGTCGATAAACATTTAATCCAGTAAAATTTAATCGATTAGAATATATTCGAATAAAGTTTAAATGAACAATTTTTAATCGAACAAAATTAAATTGAATAAAATTCAATCGAATAAAATTTTATCGAATAAAATTTAATCGATTAAAATTGAATCGATAAACATTTACTCCAGTAAAATTTAATCGGTTAAAATAAATTCAAATAAAGTTTAAATGAACAATTTTTAATTGAATAAAATTCAATCGAATAAAATTTTATCGAATAAAATTTAATCGATTAAAATTTAATCGAATAAAATTTCATCGAATAAATTTTAATCGATTAAAATATATTCGAATTAAGTTTAAATAAATGATTTTTAATCGAATAAAATTTAATTAATTTTCAGATAAAGTCTAAGCGAATAAGATTTAATGGAATTCAATTTAACCGAACAAATTTAATCGAATTAAATATAATCGATTGAAAATTAATTGAATAAAACTAATTCGAATAAAATTTAATCGAATAAATTTAATCGAATAAAATTTAATCAGATAAAGTCTAAACGAATATGGTTTAATGAAATAAAATTCAATCGAATAAATTTAACCGAAAAAAATTTAATCGAATACAATTCAAACGCTTAGAAATTAATCGAATAAAATTAAAACGCTTAAAATTTAATCGAATAAAATTTAATTGAAAAAGTTGTAATCGAATAAAATTTAATCGAAGAAAATTTAATCGATTAAAATTTAATCAAATAAAGTTTAAATGAAAAATTTTCAATCGAATAAAATTAAATCGATTAAAATATATTCGAATAAATTTTAAATGAAAAATTTTTAATCGAATAAAATTTAATTGAATAATATTTGAGGTTCCAAAGTAAATTGGATTAGAACGGGCATTTTTTTAACAACTGCAGTTTTAGTGATACCAATGGAAAGCAGAAATATAGGAATTAATAATGAAATATGATAATGGACAGATGTTCACCTCTATTAGGCGGGAAGATGTCCGCTCTTTTCTCCGAAATTTTGCATACATTTTGCAACAAAGCACAGCTCCTAACTTATTACTTGTTAAATATCAAAGGAAAACAGCTCTATTCTTTATATTTAATCCAGTGATTCTCAACCACTGTGCCGCGGCACTTTTGCGTGCCGCCAAATTTCAAAAGTGTGCCGCCAAATTTCAAAAGTGTGCCGCCAAAATATGCAAATATTTAATAATGTTAATATTAATAAATTATATCATTTAAAAAGAAAAATATTTTCAACATAAATATATATTTAAATTCACAAAAAAATAAATTATTTTATTATTTGCTTTGCAACGCGCTTTTTCTTTCATGTATTGGCATTTGCACAGATGGTGCTCCAGCTATGACTGGAAATCTAAAAGGATTTGTAGCACATGTTAAAGAACTGAATGAGGATATATTAGCTACCCATTGTGTTTTGCATCGAGAATCACTTGTTACAAAATTTTTGCCATCAGATTTGAAAATAGTTCTGGAACAATGTGTTAAAATGGTTAATTATATCAAATCAAGACCATTAAAAAGTAGATTATTTAGTAAATTATGCCAAGCTATGGAAGCCAAGTACGAATCCTTGTTACTCCATACAGAAGTAAGTGCTGAAATTCTTATTTTTAACAACATCAATTCAAGTATGCAAGGGTCAGTGGCGTAACAATAGGGTGGCAAAACGGCAAAATGCCACGGGCCCCGAGCCAAAAGGGGCCCCCTGGTCAGAGAGGGCCGCGAGCACAGAAGGATCCTAATCTGTATATTAATACGTCCAAAGCTTTGGGACTCCTTTTTACGAAAAATGCGCGGACGCAGCAGCATAACATTTGGCACACTTATAGTTTATGTGTAGGAGAAGTGCAGAGCACTAACATTTTTCATTAATAATGCTTACAAAGTACATTAAATCAAAAAATAAAACATTACACACACTACCATGCATTTCACACACACATGTTTCTTTTGTTTTTCAATTTGATCAGAGACATAGAGAACTGCCATATCAAAAATTGAGCTACTGTTGTGGCGCGGGCTGGTAATACTTATGCTCGGGGAATCCCTGTTTTATATTTTGTAAGGACGTATAAAAAAAGCTCCAGTCCCACTATTACGCCTACGTACGTCATCTGATTGTAAGAATTGGTTGTTTGTGTGCAATTCAAGCAAATTTAATAAGTGAATTGTGAAAAAATTAGTTACAATAATGTCGACTCGGTAAGAATTTTATTCTAATGTTTGACATAATTATAATTAACTTATGAAAATAATAATTTACATCACCGATGGTAAAAGTTGAAATTAGAGGTGATATTCATATTTAAAATCAAATAGTAATGATTCTCATGGTGCAGTTTTTTCTGGCCACTTTTTGGATTTTGTTAGGTTATCAGTTTTTCATTTAATGAAAAATGATTATAAACATTTTACGTTTTGTTTCCAGAAAATATATGAGTGGAAGCGAAAAACGAAAGCGAAAGAAGGAGTCTGAAGAGAAAATTATAAAGTTACCCAAAATTAGTCAGTATTTTAAGAATAACAATTTTATTGACCAAGAGTCATATAAGCAAAGCGATGACAGGGCTGAAAATGACGTGCACAAAAGTGCCGGTATTGCAGAGCCCGATAACAGTGAATATTCAAATCTAGATCAACAACAACCAAGTACGAGCACAACTCAAAGTGATTCGTTTCTGGATATAGAAAAATTAAAATCTTCGCCATATGTTACCGATAAGGGTAATTTTAAAGAACTCAATCATCAAGTAAAACGGTTTGTGATTGAAAACGGACACTGTTAACCTAAAGGCCCCTTTTTAAGGGACAGTAACAATAGATCTTTCTTGAAAAAATATTATTACACTGTTTCTAAATCTGGCATAAAGTTAGAACGTACATGGCTGTCTTTTTCTCTGTTGCTTCAAAAGGCGTACTGTGAACCATGTTGGTTGTTCTCAAATAGAACATCTAAAACTAAAAATGCGCAAGATGTTTGGATTGAAGGCTATAGCGATTGGAAACATATTGTTGAAGCTATAGAAAGACACGAAACATCGAGAGAGCATTTGCATTGTTGTTTCGTATATCAACAGTGAAAGTTACATGGAACTATAGATGAAAAGCAAGAGTCTATTATTAAGAAAAAAAAAATCTTTTTGGCGCCAAGTACTCACTAGACTTCTTGATGTTACTTTGACGCTTTCAACGTGTAATTTAGCTTTTCGCGGGCACAGAGAAAATATATCAGACATCGCCGTTTCCAGTTCAAAAGGAAATTTTTTAAGTATTGTGGAGTTATTAGCCAAATACGATCCTATTTTACATGAGTTGTTGAGCAAACCAAAGGGCCAGATAAAATACTTAAGTCCAAAAATACAAAATGAGCTGATAGCTGTTCTGGTTTAAAAAGTAGAAAAAGCTCTGATAAATGAAATAGTCACCGCACCATTTTATTCTATTATATTTGACACTACTCAAGATATTGCCAAAACAGATCAATTGTGTGAACTTTACCGTTACTGCGTTATCGAGAAAGATGAGAATGGAACTCCAAGGGCGCTCGTAATTAAAGAAACATTTTTGGGATTTCACGAAGTTAAGGATCAAACTGCTTCAGAAATATCCAAGCAGATAATAAAATCCATTGATGACAAAAATATTTCTCTGCACAAGTGTCGTGGGCAAGGGTACGATGGAGCTAATAACATGAAAGGCACTTATGGCGGAGTTCAAAAACGAATAAGAGATATCGAACCAAATGCGGTGTATGTTCATTGTGCTGCTCATAATTTAAATTTGGTTGTTAATGATGCGGTAAAAGAGGTTACAGAAATGCAAACATTCTTTGAAACTGTGCAACAGATTTATAATTTTTTTGGGCATAGTATTAAAAGATGGAATATATTATCAAGCTTTTTAACTAACAAAGAAAGCGAGACGGGGGTGTCTTCAAAACCGTCAAATCCAGTAACATTAAAAACATTAAATCCAACCAGATAGGCAGGCCGTTTCGATGCAATTTTTGCTTTAAAAGTTTGGTTTATTGAAATTCAAAAAGCTCTGACAAAAACTATTTTATTAAGTTCCAAAGCAAATGAGAGAAATGAAGCTGTTTTACTGAAGAAGAAGCTGGAAAACTACAACTTTTTTGTTCTACTGGTTTTCCATTGTAAAATATTACAGACCATCGACGCGGCTTCTAAAGCACTTCAATCTAAGAACATCGGTCTTTCAATTTCCTCAAATCTTTTGCAAGTCTGTCTGGAAGACCTTGAAAAGTACCGAAAAGAATTTGAAGATTTGAA
The DNA here is from genome assembly GCA_030448955.1 of Trichopoda pennipes. Taxonomy (NCBI): domain Eukaryota; kingdom Metazoa; phylum Arthropoda; class Insecta; order Diptera; family Tachinidae; genus Trichopoda; species Trichopoda pennipes. The sequence goes on from JASKUP010000103.1 coordinate 443,232, forward strand.
AATGCAAGGGAATAATATTGCAGTGAAGTGGTCTATAAACCCGAAATTTTCAGAAACTCGTCAGAGGAAAGTGAAACGTCATTTTGATGAAATTTGTGAGGATGAACGTCTCCAAGATTCTGAAAGCTTCTTTAAAGTGAACATATTCTATCGTGTATTAGACATCATCATTAATCAACTGAGATCGCGTTTCCTTGGAATGAATGAAGTTGTTTCCAATTTCAATGTCTTGCAACCTGCCACTTTGCGAAATTTAAATGATAACGATTTATTAGAAAAAGCTTTAGTATTTGTCAATCTATATAACAAAGACATATCGGTCTCGTTTGCTAAGGAAATTCTCAGTTTTAGATTCGCTTTTCGACACGAAATAGAAACGTCATCTTCTATAACAGAACTTGCCGACTTATTGATCATAAAAAACCATTTCATTTCTTCAAGCTTTCCTGAAGTGTGCACTGCATTTCTGCTATTTATAACCATCCCTGTAACTGCGGCTAGTGCCGAGCGATCATTTTCGAAATTGAAATTAATAAAAACTTATTTAAGAAATTCTATGGGACAGGAAAGGTTAAGCGGCTTAGCTATTTTATCCATCGAACATTCCATGGCCCGAAGTTTAAACTTTGATGATGTCATTAATACTTTTGCTGAACAAAAAGCCAGAAAAAAGGAATTTTAATAATTGTTTGATACTAAGACAAAAATTGTTATTTCATTTTAATTCGCTCTCAATTATTATGTTTTTTTTATAATTATATCGTTCGTACCTACTTATATAGTAATTTATTGTAAAATAAAAAAATACTATATCATTTGTTTAGCTTCTTTATATTGGGGGAGGAGAGAAAGAAGGGAGGGCCCCATTCGGCGAATTTGCCACGGGCCTCAAACGGTATAGTTACGCCACTGGCAAGGGTCTAATGAAAATATCTTAAACTGAACCGATAAGCTGGTGGGATTTAAAAAACAAATAACTTTATGGAAAAATAAAGCTCAGGAAGGCAATTTAGAGAAGTTTGAGTAAGTCCGTAACACAGTTATAAAACTATTAAATTAATTGTTGTTGATCATTCGACAACGTTAGAGAAGAGAATTATTCATTATTTCCCAAAATTAGATATTAAGAAATTTGATTGGGTTCGTAATTTATTTCTCTTAACAGATACTTCTGTATTTGACTTAAATTTGAATGAAGAGGAAGAACTAATTTTGCTTTCCAATAATCGAGATTTAATTTTAAACATTCAGAAGAATCAATTATTTCATTTTGGATTAACATCAGATGCGATTATCCAATGATAGCCAAAAAAAACTTTAAACATATTATCACAATTTACCACGTCTTATTTGTGTGAATTCGGATTTTCAGCATTAGCCAACATTAAAACTAAAAAAGATCAAGATTGTTAAATGTAGAAGACGATATGAGAGTAGCATTGTGATTTTTACGATCAAATATAAATGAAATTATCAAAAAAACATTAAGCTCAAATTTCGCATTAAAAATTTTTTTAATATTATTGTAGCTTGTAATTAATCCCTTAATAAACTTTTAGTTATTATTGTAGTATATAGTAGTTTATTTCGTATATTTAATATTTTTGTCATAAACTATTTACGCAGTGCGTTGTAGTACGTAAATCATTTTTATCTTTTTCTTTGTGTGCCGCCAAATTTTGAAATTGTTAAATATGTGCCGCAACTAAAAAAGGTTGAGAATCACTGATTTAATCATTTAATAGACAATCTACTTGCTAAATTAGTCTGTCACTTTGATAGTCAACGTGTTTAAGTGAAAATACAAGAGTTGATACCGCAGATTTTATTATTATTCGATTAAATTTTAAGCGTTTAAATTTTATTTGATTAATTTTTTTCGGTTAAATATATTCGATTGAACTTTATTTCATTAAACCTTATTCGCTTAGGCTTTATCTGATAAAATTTTATTCGATTAAATTTTATTCGATTAAATTTTATTCAACTAAATTTTAAACTTTAACTTTATTCGAGTTCGCTTTATTCGACTAAAGCTTATTTTGTTAAATCTCTTTTGATTAAACTTTATTCTATTAAAGCTTATTCTATCAAAATTCGATTAAACTTTATTTTGGTTAAACCTTATTCGGCTAAACTTTATTCGATTGTACTTAAATCGACTAAACCTTACTAAATAAAACTTTATTCGATTAAACCTTATTCGATTGAACCTTATTCGATTAAACCTTATTCGATTAAATTTTATTCGATTAAATTTTATTTGATTAAGTTTTATTCGATTTAACCTTATTCGATTAAACCTTATTCGATTAAACCTTACTCGATTAATTTTTATTCGATTAAACCTAATTCGATTTAATAGCATTATTATTTATGGAAAAGTAATTTTGTGCGATACTGTATGTATGTACGTATAAACCATGGATTTTGTTGTGATTTTTTTTGCAAATTTATGGATTTTTAAAATTTTAAGCTGCCATCATTATTCGTAGTGCATTTTACTGTCCCTGTATTCGTAATAATAAAATTATTTTAGAAATCAGTACAACACAACGGTTTTTTGTAAATATGTAAAACATATCTGCCGACATTGTTTTCAAACAAAAATTAAGGACTTAAGATGTAATAGGCATTTGATGGAAATAGAAATAAAATGATTGTTCATCTGCTGGGTAAATAAGCTGAAAAATACTTTCACAATTTGTACCTGCCTATAAATGCACACACATATTAAGGCGGTGCTTGAACATCCTTTAAAACTCCATTTAATTAAGTCGAATGAGTGCAAAAGAGACAATAATATTTTATGTCATTGTACGATTCTGCGTTTGCTTGTTGTCCTACGCATATCCGCATTAACACACATTGTGTGAAAAAATACGGTTGTCTATTTTTAGTATTAACTTGTGGTCACATCAAGCAAACGTTCTCTTAAAGATTTGTTTAGCAATTCAACTGAAAAGCTGTTCAAATATAAATAATTTTGTATTCGGTTCATACAATTCAGTTGTGTGGGCTAATTTGAGGTTAGGAAGTAAATTTGATTATAATATATATATATATATATATTTAATATATTTCGATAACTTCAGTTAAATCGGTACCATTCTAAAGTAGAAATATGGGAATTAATTATAGAATAGAAAATCGGGTTTTTCAAGTTTACACCTCAGGTACGTCGATAGACGTTCGCTGTTTTGAAGCACTGTTTTCATCATATAACTAATCTGTGTAGTGGGTGGGTAAATTTGAGGTTAGAAAGTAAATAAGTTCAAAATATAAAAATTCTTCTTGATAAATTCAGTTTTATTTTTACCAATGTAAAGCAAAAGTATGTTATATATGTAATATGGAATATATTGGCAAATGTTGGGCAAATGTCCACCGCTAGCACAGTTACTTGTGGGTTGGTTAAATAACTCCGATCTTTCAAATGCCGCATAGAAAATAACTTAGAAGTTTTTAATCACAAGAACGAGGCGGCCAATTCAAATGAAGTGACCGAGAAATGTCTCATGCAGCTGTGTGGCTTGTGGCGCCCTCTAGCTTAAAACTAAACAAACATCGCTGATGTCGACATTAGCCAATCGTGGCCACAAAAAATTAATTATCATGGTTTGGTAGCTCAGATAAATCACGTTAACGGCCTTTTCTTAGTTCGTTTTGAAAAACTACGGGCCAATGTCAAAGTCTGACCAAAGACCTTACCATACTTTCACTTACTTTTTTAGAGGATCGTTTTGTTTGTTTACATTAACCGCCAGCGTGATTGAGCAAAATGCGTTGTTTGTTTGTTCGTTCGTTCAGTTATTTAAACAGTCACAATTTACACACGTTCGATGCTAATAATGGTCGTATGGGTCGCTTTAAATTCTTAAATGAATTATCTTTACGCAAAATGTTGCGCATGTAGCTGTGTAAGCCATAACCAGTTGGTGGATCATACCACTGTGGATGAAATGTAGCGTCAACCTCGCCCTAGAAGGCCTTCAGATATGTATATCCTCTCACCTTCACTCCTTGCTGAAGACTTGGAGACTATCCAACTCCTGGTCCAGAACGCATGAAGCTTAATAAAATTTAAGAACACAACGGCAATCATGCTCACTGGACCTGGACCATTCATTGTGTTCACTGTGAATGATCCGCCCTCAAACAACTCAAACGAAGGCCTTGCTACCACAACCACCACAACGATACTCCCGAAGGGCCAACCTTAATAATCTGAAAACCTTAATAATCTGAAACTGAACTCTGGGGCTTTACTGATTCCCTTGGAAATATATTGGAATGGTCCAGTTGGCGTCTGCTAGCCTTGAAGGGGACTGGACTGGACTCCATTTTACCCCCGAAGATACATATAATGACGATGAGATTCCGTCAAAATATATCAATTTTTTCTAACGTCGACGAATTAATGTTTAAGACTCACTCTCAAAACTGCCGTATAGCAATTATCTTTGCCTCACAACATTCGCATTACGAGTGTATGGTCAGCAACAATACAGTGGGCCCCGAAATTGCTTAGAGCGATCTCAGAATGAGCCTGATTACAAAGAAAACTATACGAAGTGTTACAGGGAAGTTTTCATCATATTGACAGTCAATTTTCACAGGCGCCCGCCGCTGTAGGCTAGTAGGTAGTGTATTTGCTTATCAGTCTGGCGGTTGTGGGTTCAATTCCCAACAAAGACCTTGGCTGTTTTTACTACAAAAAACTAAAAATTGACTGTCGGTGGGGATGCTCTCAGCCTTATACAACAGTTAATTTCTAAGTATTCTTCTACTTTCACCATCTCTCTCATTTCTTCTCTATCCCTTTTCTAAAGAATGTAGTACGTTTGTGACTAAATAGGCATTGTTGCCTGAAGTGCTACTTTACTTCTGTTTAAAAAAAAATTAAAGCTTTTTGCTCAAAAGTGTAATTTTCCAGTGATTTAAAGTCTAGAACTTCCTAGAGGATGACGTTTAATTCTCTATATTTAATGACTTGATATTCAATATATCTCCTAACCTCAAATCTGCCCACAAATCAAATAATGCATCTATATAATATAACTAAATACCGTTACAAATACATATATATCTAATAGAAAAACAGTTCTATTTTACTACCTTATACTATTTGTAACGTTAAGTTATAACAAATTCGTTTAAAGCCGCCAGCACCTATTTGCGTTGTATGGTATAAAATTTAAGCGAATAAGGTTTAGTCGTACAAGGTATAATCGAATAAGATTTAATTGAATAAGGTTTAATCGAATAATATTTAATCGAATAACATTTAATCAATTAAAGTGTAATCGAATAAAATTTATTCGAATAAAATTAATTCTAATAAAGTATAATCGAATAAAATTTAATCGAATAAAGTATAATCGAATAAGATTTAATCGAATAAAGTTTAATGGAATAAAGTTTAATCGAATGAAATTTAATCGAATAAGGTTTAATAAATAAAGTGTAATCGAATATAATTTAATGGATCAAAATTTAATCGAATAAGATTTAATCGAACAAAGTATAATCGAGTAAGATTTAATCGAATAATATTTAATCGAATAACATTTAATCGAATAAAGTGTAATCGAATAAAATTTGATCAAAACTTATTCGAATAAAGTATAATCGAATAAAATTTAATTAAATAATACCTATTTAATCGAATAACATTTAATCAAATAAAGAGTAATCGAATAAAATTTAGTCGAATAAGATTTAATCGCATAAAGTATAATCGAATAAGATTTAATCGAATACAGTGTAATCGAATAAAATTTATTCGAATAAAATTTAATCGAATAAGGTTAAATCGAATAAAGTATAATATATAAGGTTTAATCGAATAAGGTTTAATCGAATAAAGTTTAATGAATAAAGTGTAATGGAATAAAATTTAATCGAACAAGGTTTAGTCGAATAAAGTATAATCGAATAAAATTTAATCGAATAAAGTATAATCGAATAAGATTTAATCGAATAAAGTATAATCGAATAAGATTTAATCGAATAAGGTTTAATCGAATAAAGTTAAATCGAATGAAATGTAATCGAATATAGTTTACTTGAATAAATTTTAATTGAATTAAATTTAATTGAATAATTTTTAATACGATTTAATCGAATAAGTTTTAATCAAAAAAGATTTAACAATATAAGCTTTAGTCGAATAAAGCTTACTCGAATAAACTTTAATCGAATAAAATTTAATCAAATAAAGATTAACCGATAAAGTTTAATCGAATAAATTTAAATGGACTAAGTTTTAAATGAATAAGCTTTAGTCGATTGAAGTTGAATAGAATAATTTAAATCGAATAAAATTTCACCGAATAAAGTTTAATTGAATCCAGTAAGATGTAAGCGAGCAAATAAACCTGTGCTTTAAAGGTTCTTGAAGTAATTTCTAGTGATAATTCTGCTTCAGAATGGACTTTGACGATGAGAATATTTCCTTTCCAATCATGCGTATTATTGCGTGGTCGTTTGATTGTTTTGCATGGGTATCCATCTTTATGAACTTTGTGGCCAACTAGCCTCCGGAACGTAAACGGCTTATAATTCTGGTTATAACACTGCGATTAATAGTGAGTTTTGTTTTAGTGGACGCCGCGGATTCAGCATTATTAAAATCAGAAATGCCCTGTTAATTTATTTCTGGACATTTTATTAAAATGTAAAAGCAAAGAATTTCGTGGCAAGTTTGGAAGCACACAAAGAATGAGTAAGTAAATGCAAATTTTCTCTATATGTACACCTGAAATGATCCTTTGAAAAGTAACGGTAATTGTTGTATATCGATTTGTTTAGAGTGAAAGAAACAACACTGAGAGCTTGCGTGCTCTGCTTTTGCCGCTGCATGTCTGGAGTGTTTGCATTAAAAAATTTTTGTTTAAACACGACAAAAAACTTTTTTTATTTTAGTTTAGTTTTTTATTTTAGTTGTTCATAGTATGTCTGATTAGAATATTTTCTGTCAAATAAAGTTTCTTGTTATCTGCATAATTCTATATAATATATAATATAATATGATTTCACTACATGAAAGACCAAACTTGATTTAAATATTTATGGCTGAGAAAAATTTTATATAAATTTCATATTTGATATCTTCAACAGCTGCAACATAATTATTTTCCAACATAAAAATCTTTGAACCACTGTGGGAGTGCCATATGCTACATCCATACATAAATATGTAACAATAAAAGCATTTATTTAATGGTTAATTTTTGCCCAGAGTGTTGTAAATGAGAATACTCAATTAAACTGTAAATTGTTTTAACACCAACAAAACACCTGCATGTAGTGTGAGTATACATTTATGTATGTAAATAAGCACGTTTGAATGCATGTGTAGCTAAACTTAAAAGAAAAACAAAAACAATATATTTTGTAATACAATTCTATATTCATTGCTTATTAGTTTGTTTGTTTGTGTTTAATTGTTTGCCTTCTGCATTAGCAACCTTATACGATTGGTTGCCTTAATTCATACAAACACACATCTCAGTTTAAACATATTTATATATCGCAGAGATGGAAATACTATTTCTTCAATTCATCTTACATATAAGGTACAAGATTGACATCTTACGTATGATGAATCGAATTAGGTTAAATCGAATAAGGTTTAATAGAACAAGGTTTAATCGAATAAAGTTTAATCGACTTTGTTTTAATCGAATAAATTTAATCGAAGAATATTTCTTTGAATAAGGTTAAAGCTGATAAAGTTTGATCAAACAAGTTTGTTAGAATAAGCTTTAATCGAATAAAGTTTAATCGAAAAAAGTTTAATCGAATAAAATTTAATCGAATAAAATTTAAATGAAAAAATTTATTCGTAGAACGTATAATCGAATAGAGTTTATTTGATTAAAGTTTAATCGAATAAACTTAAATTGAATAAAATTTAATCGAAAAAAATTTGATCGAATAAGGTTTAATTGAATAAAGTATAATCTTATAAGCTTTAATCAAATAAAGCGCAATAGAAAAAATTTAATCGATTAAGGTTTAGTCGAATAAATAAAGAATAATATTTATACAAATAACATTTAATCGAATAACATTTAAGCAAATAAACTGTAATCGAATAAAATTTAATCAAATAAGATTTAATCGAATAAGTTTTAATCAAATAGGATTTATTTGAATAATGTTAAAGCGAAAAAAGGTTTAATTTTATGCATTTGAATGCATAGCATGTAATCGAATAAGATTTCATGGGATAAGCTTTTATCATAGAAGACTTGATGTTATAATAACAACACAAATTTTCTTTAAATTCTTACAATTGCTTAACAAAATTAACATTAATCAACATTTGCCACATCTGGTAATAAGAATATATTTTGTATGAAACTGTTTATTTAACATAGGAAAGTGAGATAAGTATAACAATCATATTTAGACAGTAGTAGAAATGAGATAGACGATCAAATAATCTTAAGCTGTCAGATGAGTGTATGAGAAGATATAAATGCAAGACAGAGATGCATGATTCGAGCATTTTGGTGTATTTGGTTTAGTTAAAGAGGTGTTTACTAAAAAACCAAAAAGAAAACAAAGGCAAACATAATGGAGTGATTTTACTATTGGGTTGATTGGTTAGTTGACTAAATGACTGACTGACTGGTTGGTTGTTTGGTTGGTTGGTTGATTGATTGTGAAGGTTTTTTACCTTACGGTTGATTGATGTTTTTATTGTTCAGTCAGTTGATGTTGGTAACTTTGATGGCAAACAAGTTTTAAGTGTATAACGTTTTTTTACACATCTAACTGAGTGTGTCTGTTTGTGTGTGTTAGTGTTATATGAAATATAATTTACTTTAATAAATAAGTAAAAACGGCAATTTATTTAAATAAATATTTGATAAAACAACAAATAATAAGTGGAATGGCAATTTAAGTGAAATAAAGTTTTTAAAAATAAATTCACAATACTGATACAAAAATGTCTGTTTTATACACAGCCATGCCTGCATGTGCATGTGTAGACGCATAGAAAGAAAAATCTTCTACTGCAAAGTACTTACAAATTTACCTGTTTTTACAGCAGAAACATACATCGGAATTGTATTAAAAAAGAAATCAAAAAATCTACATAAAATTAAAAAAAGAAACTTTATTAAAAAAAATATACCTACATAAATACTTTTAATTAAATTTGAAATTTATTAAATGAAAGTGAAAATAATGAATTTATTAAAAATCACTGACTTTAAGTTGTGTATGTCTGTATGCATGTTTAACTGCCGTGGATTTTGAAGGAATTTCTATTTATTACAATTTACAAAATTCTTTACAATTAACAGTTAAACGAGTAAAATTATTTATCGGCACACGTTTATGTTATTTCCTATTTTTCAAATGCCTAAAAGTGCATAAATTTAATAAAGTGATAATCTGTTGTAGACTTAAGAAAAAAAACCTTAAATACGGTAAATTCTCTCTCTAAGCAGTTATTTCTTATTAGTGTAGGTTCCATATGCCTCTTTAAAATGTGTGGGTTGTGTGTTGTTGGAAATGTATTAATTTCATCAGGCAGTGGCAGAGATACCTGAACCAAGTTCTATCTTTAGGCAATTCAGCTTTTTCTTTCGTTAAGCCAAGATCCCTAACGAAGTCATTAAGCTCGATCTGTGTAAACAGTTGAGGCTCATTTTTTTCTGAAGTACACTGGAACTCTGCATCATCTTGATCATCTAGCTCTGACTGTACACCAGAAGTACAAGTTGAACATAGTTAAAATCTTCTGGAGGTTCTGGGACCATCATGGTCTGATGGCGAACATTAGGTTAGGGTAGCTTATTACTCTCTTGTTTTTTTGAATTATGGCCATCAATCAATCAATCAATACTGCAAAAGTAGCAATCATCAGTGTGGTTTCTAGGCTCCCTCCATACCTACCATAGGAACAGTTAACTTGAAAGCTTTTTTCTCCTTTTTAGACCACTTTCTCAGATCTTTAACACAAACATAACAAACCTTATTTGGGGGCCCAAGATTTATCCTGATCACCAACTATAGTTCCAAAATACCCAATAAGAAAAAATAAACCTTTTTCACAAAGTTTGTAATGTTCTTTGGTGCTTTTTTCAACTACAAACGCACCACAAATATAACACAAACTATGTCTGCAGAGTTCTTTCAACCGCGATGAGACATTTAACTGAACACGTGAACAAATTCACTGTAAGACTGTAATCAGAAAGTAAGGTTAGGTTACACAAGATCAGCTAGGAACAATGACATGTGTTTCACCAGTGCTGCCAACTCTACTATATTCAGTACAAATTGTATTTTACAATTCCATTTAAACTATATAAAAATCACAACATTTGATAAATTCAGGCTTAATAACTGTCAGATTTGGGTTCAGCACCACCCACCCTAAAAGACATAAGAATAGGATATTTTGGGTAAAAAAAGTTTTTTCACCGTTGGGCTGTGTTATTTTTTTTATTATAGGTATATTTTAAAACACTAATTTTGGCAATTAAATTTAGTTTTTTTTTTATTTATTCAAAAGCGTTTTCTTAAAAAGACTTTAAAATAAACAACAACAAAAATGGCTACACGTTTAGTAACAACAACAAATTCATAATGACACAGAAACCTTAATTTAAACTAATAGTCGAACATTAAAAAAAAACTCAAGTAGGGGGTGGGCAAATATGAAGTTATAAAGTAAATTGTCTTTAAACACACGACATTCTTTGAAACAACTTTAGTTTTAATTACACCAATGCAAAGTAGAAATATGGAAACTATGAGTGGAATATCATAACGGGCAAATGTCCACCTTTAGCACATCGGCCAACCAGCGTCCTCTTTTCAATTTTCATAATTTAGTAGAATGGGCAAATATGAGGTTTGGAAGTAAGTTGGCTCAAAACACACACACTTTTTCTCCATAACTACAGTTTTATTAATACCAATGCGAAATAGAGATATTGAAAAAAAGAAGGGAATGTGATAAGTAGCTATTGTTTAGGTTTAATCGAATAACATTTAATCGACTAAGGCCTATTGAAATAAAACTTTGTCGAATAAAGTTAAATCGAATAAACTTTAATCGAATAAAATTTAATCGAATAAGTTTTAATAGAACAAAATTTAATCGAATAAAGTTTAATCGATTAGTAACTTAACAAAAAAAAACTTCAGATGGCTCTTCACCAAAAAAAAAAACAAAACTTTTTTTGAAGCACACTTTGCAACAAAGCTTTACTTGTCTCATCAATGCCGCATTATCATTTTATCTCTCTGAGCAGCAGTTATTTGTTGGGTTAATCACTTAAATCGCTGAGAAAATATTCCGAAGGCGTTAAATCACTAGAACGTGTCAGCAAATTGATATTGCCAAATCGAGAAAATACTTAAGCGGGAAATTTTTCATGCTAGGTATTGCTTGTGACGCCTCCCGCTGCTTAAAACCATGTTTGACCGTGATGTCAACATTAGCCAATTACGGCCACATGTTATGGTTTGTCGAGGACTGTTTGTGAATTTTGTGACTGCTCATATAAAAGGCGATTTTTTTTTACATGAGCCTCCTCATCATTAAAGATTATTTATTTATATTAGGTATATTAGCAGCCAATTCGCTTGACACTTCACGCAAACGGTTGGTTGGCTTTAATTCTTTTACGAATTGAACTTTAAAAGCGAGAAGATTAAGATGTTTATGTTAAACGTTGCATAAAAGCTTAATGTTGCGACCGTCGTTTTTATCACTACGCTCACTATGAGAGCATTGCTTTTGGTCTCTTTTGAACAGCAACAATAAAGTTAGCCTCGTAAACTACTTACAGCCTTGTCGGAAGGAGTCTGATTATTAAGAAAAGCTGCTCTAATTTCACCAAGTGATGCAGGAAAATGCTCACCATTTTGATAGTGAATTTTCACACATTAAATTCTTTGCTTCAAAGTGTGGCAGGACAACTTAAAAATTTTCCAACATTTTACTTAAAGATAACAGTCTAAGAAGATAACAGTCAAATTCTTGATATTTAGTATTTGTCCACTCAATACTGAATGAGATTTTTTTTAAGTGAATCATATATCTACCGAACGCTAAGGCTTCTTTTAAGTGAATGTGGTGACATTATTTTTATTCATAATGTGATATACAGTAAAAACACCCGTAGGCGGACACCGACCGTCACATGCAGATTTCACCGCTAACGGGTGGTGTTCGTTTACGGGAGAGTTCGTTACAAAAGTACTGACTTTATATAACAGCACAAAGACACATTTCTACACAACTTAAATTTTGTTTAGATTTTCATATGAAACGAAATCATTAAAGGCGAAAACTATTAAACGCGCAACCTGTGTTAAGGCATCATCAAACGATTTAATTTATTCAATTGTTGGCTCTAAAAATTCGTTTTCCGAATCACTTGATACTGCTTCTGGATTTTCGACATTTTCGAAGTTTATTTCAACGCGTCACGCGTTTGTATGCAATTTAAAGCTAATCTCGTTATTTCCAAAAATTCGTTTTAAAAGTTCATTAGTGTTGATAATGGCACACCATCTTCCGGATCAAATTTGTTGAGTCTTTGACAATTTTTTTTTGATAAGATTTACATCTGCACCTGGCCGTGGGCCTTAATCAGATGGTGGTCAAACCACTGTGAGTGAAAAGCAGCGCCACTCACGCCCTAGGAGGCCAAAGACTAATTCTAGCAACAGGTCCTTCCTAGTTGTAATTTCAGCGGTCCCAGAGCAGGGCTGCAAACCACTACTCCTTGCTGAAGAGCTGGAGACTATCCAACTTCTGTCCAGAACACATGACTAGTATGCTCACTGGATCTGGATCATTCACCATTGGGTGCTATTAAAGGCGAGATAATCCTGGCCACCATAAAACAATACCTGTATGGGGCCGCAAAACCACAACCACCACGATACTTCCGAAGGGCCAACCTTAATAATCAACCAGAGAACAGCTAAATGCCTAAAGAGACAAATAGCGGAACTCTGGGGCTCACTGATTCCCGTGGAAATAACGTGGAGCTCCCAGTTCTACCCCTGCTGATTTCAGGGGACTGGACTCCCTTATACCATCAGCAGCACAGGTCTAGATAGTCAAGTATTCTATAGAGACCGATAAATGTGCCACCGGGGGGGTCTTTGACAATTTCGTTGATGATGCATAAAACTGGCTTTTCGAAAAGAGTTTTTTTTTATTGTAGATGCTTCAGCTTCATTCCAAGCAGTTTTTATAAAAAATATTGCATCTCGGACACTAAGGATACTCTTTGAAAGCTCTGAACTTATTTTTGAGATGACGTAATACAAGATCAAACTTCTGTAATTAACTTTAAAACTTTGAATTATGCCTCCTTGGTCCCTTTATGGGTTGACAAACTGAAAAGTTGTATTTGCTGGCAGAAATATTACATTAACATTGGTTAGTGGTGATATGTCCTTAAGATGAGATGCAGCAATTATTATCCAAATGAATCATCAACCATTCGCTCATTATTTCTCTTGCCATCCATGCCGTTTTTATTGGATTTCCAATCAACTGGTAATTCGGCAATAGAAATGTTTTTAAATGCACGTGGACGGACGAGCAGCCTTGCCAATAACTAACATTATCTCTCTGTCTCTGTCCAAAAAAAAAACCAAATTGTAAGCCTTTCTTTTGACAATTTTAAGTTCGGTACATTTTTTTTCTGCTTTAAGTAGGCTTGCCAGATCTAATTTGTCAAAAAGCTTGATATTTTGCCACATATATTTCGTATTTTTCGATAAAGAATTAATTAATTCTCTACCATCGGGTATTGTTAAACAATTTTTTTAAGTTTTTGCAAACCTCATTAAAATTTATTTTTATTAATAGTTCGGCTTATGTGAGATCGGAGGACATTCATTCTATTCCTATCTTTGGAATATGAATTATTTAGAGCACTAAATGCTTTTTCACAAAAGGCTTTGCTTATTGGAATGAGATCAACTTTTTTTAAATTTTGAAGATTGCTTTCTGCACAATTTTATAAAAAAATTATGACCATAATTTATCATTTGGTATATCTTTTGGCAAAAAATTTGGTAAACTTCTCGAAGAACACAGTAATCGGCATACAGTTTATCATTGTCAATATCATTTGAAATAGCTAATACTTGCGGAAGCTCTATAAGCTGTTAGAGTTTTCAAGTCACAACGGACTTTTTTATATTTAAATAGGAAATTTGATTGTATATTGATGTTTCTCCGAAATCATGCCTACCGTTCAGCTAAATAACTGGTAGCTCTTTTAAGAAACTCATTTGCTTCGAACTTGAAAGTATGTATTTCATCAGGGGAAAGGGGGTTTCATAATTGTAGCAACTTTGCTGCCATAAAAATTATCATTCATACTGCTTTGAATACTATTCATAAGATTGGCCATTACGTTATGTAGTTCTACAATTGTGCAGGAGTCACATTCTAAAACTAATGTAACAACAACTTGGAACTCGTGTATCACATAATGAATGAAATATAAATATGTCTCGGATAAACCTTCAATTGTGCTTTATCATCTTCATTTGTAAGTTCTATGTCAAAAATTGCATGTGCATGTGCTATGAATTCCCAAAGAACTTTTCATCACTTTTTCTTACCTTTTTATAGAAAATATCTTTTTACTGCCGGCCAACAATATGAAAAACGTTTAATTGCTGGCAGTAGTGAAAGTAGGTACATGTCGCAGGAAATTTTTGTATTCGATGTTTGCACAATTCAAAACATTGTTTTAATTTTTTCTTTTTGTAGTCCCAGCCAAATAGCTAAATTATATTATATATTTGGATCACACAATGCTTTCAACGTCAACAGATAAAGCGTTAAGAGCACTTTTAATACAATTATTAATTAAATGGCAATTGCAATTTGCATTTATAATTCGCCTATTTTCATTTTTAAGTTTTTGAAATACAGAATTATATAAACCGTAATTAACATTTGCGTTATCTCAGCCATATATGATGTAATTCAATTTAATTTTTAATTTATTATCATTTGTAATTCTAATAATAATACCAAATATATCCTTAGACGCGTCATCTGGATCTTTGTAAAAATCGAAAATTTGTTTACGTAACCCAGTTTCGGGATCGGATAGATTTTAACGTTACCGATATTTGAAGCATCGCTACTTACAGAATAAAAATACCAGCATTCTTTTAAAGCTTTAGCAACTGTTTTTTCTTGCGAATATGGACCCAAAACCATTTCTTGTTATAGCTGCTGATTTTGTACGTCCACATGTCATTTTGTTGGCAATTTTACTGTCGAAATAGAATTTAGTAGAACTCATTTTCATTTTTTGGAAATTTAAGCTGTTATAACTGAAGCCGTGTAATATGTTATTAAATACACATAAGTAATAGTTCAGCCCTTGAAATTTGTGTTTCAATTGTAGTTTCAACTGAAACAGTGAAATTCTACATGCTCCGAAACATTTTTTGCGACAACAATACGGTTTTGGCATGTTTTTTTTAGTTTCCATATGTCTAGCTGTTGGGCAGCTTGCCTTCACATTTTGAATTGAAATTTCTGTCTGACATAAATTACACAATGCAGAGTATTGATCTTTCTTTTGTATCCAATTGGAATATGATGGTCCTTAGTTCTTAGTTGATAGTAAAAAGATGGGCTTTAGATTTGTTTTTTTAATAATTTTTTTAATACTTTTTTTAAGTATGTATATTATTACAAAGCTAGAATAAATTTGAGAAAAAAAAGTTAACTTACAAAAAAGCTTAACAATCACTTTTTCACTTGACGCGCATTAAAAAACTTGACAATCAGACAAAATCAGGCCAAATCAGGCCAATCTGGTAAGCCTAGATTTAAGAGCAAATGTTTTTGTTGGAAGTGTTTGAAAAAAAGAAAGACCACTCACGTCTGCATCTTTGAAATGTCTTCTGGTTTGTGTTTATTAAGAAATAAGTGAAGTTTTGGCTGAAATTGCATAACATATTTTGGACTATCATCTGCTGCCTCTCCTGTTATGCACTTAAAAGTGGTGACATGTCGCCGGTGTCATTTTTCTAGCCACCCGTTTGAAGCAGAAAACCCATGATCATGTATTTTCTCAGCTAGTTATGTATTTCATCACCTTTGCCTTCAGAATTGGTCCAGAGATAGGCAAATTCTAGCTTCTGGCAATTACAAACCAATCAAAACATAAGTATCTTGTCAAGTTCCGATCCTTTTGTGGAAAGGCAGATTAAATATCTTCCTTACCCTTTAGAATGCTTCCAGACTTGCAGTCTTCTCCAAATACTAAATCTGAAAATAACATAAACAATTTTGTGCACACAACTTTCTTTCAAAATGTTTGGTTAGTTTACCTTGTATATTTATTATTTGAATTTTTTCGTTTTAATGTAAGACTGTTCCGCTTAGCGATGGATGCTACAATAAAAATTCTTTAATTAATTTGCACAACACTCCACGCAGTCAGCACCGAAATGAACACGTCCTAAAAGGGGAATCACGCAATTTAATATAAGTACATTAATATTGTTGCTATGGTGTATGTTAATTTTATCTGCAAGGATGTATTTTTTGTGTCATTGGCACTATTTGTTAACAATTTTGTCCGTCTAGTGGAGGTATGTCATAGCAAAACAGTGCCAGAGCCAGTGTCCGTGTCCGCATAGAAGAGTGTATGATGTTCTCTAAAAATTCTTGGATAATTGCCCGTTTGATAGAACTGATCGTCTGCGAGAGGTGTCCGTTAGTGGAGGTTTCACTGTATATTTATATTTTTTTAAACTGTTTAAAAAGTTTTACTTACCATACGCGTGTCAAAATTTCTATACGCGAAATTTTCACATTTTGTTATAAATTTTAACAATAAAAATTATCGATTTTGCAACACCATAACGCTGTGCCAAAGAAGTAACACTACCCCTTTTTTCAATTTCTTTTATAATGTCGCTTTCTTTTTTTTCGGATCCATTTTTATGTAACAATTATTGTTCAGGTATTACTTTAAGGCACGAGCTTAATAGAACATGCGCGCAGACTGACTTATATAAATTAACACTTCATAGAATGCGTACCGTTATTTTATATTCTCTTTAAACTTTCTCCTAAAAACTCACTATAAAGTATGTTCACTCTCTAAGAGGTTCATGAGTGTTCAGAGTACAGAGTAGTTAATGTAAACATTCTGGTGTTCACTCGAACGAGGTATTCGTAGCATCGGGGGTTCACTCTACCCAGACAGCACTGTATTTATGTATGTATATGTAGATGCACATGTGCATGTACTTTGTTTATGTAATGACAAGATGACAGTTCAACTGTTTGACAGACAATTGACACTTGCTAAAACGATGTACCACTTTCTTGCAATATGTCTTTCTTTGTCCCTTGAGAAGTTTAGACTATAACGCCTGATGACTTGCACTGTCAATCACGAGAAGTCAAAGAATGGCATGGTTATCGGAGCACTACAGGTGTAAAGGTCAAAAGGAACATTTTATTATGAAGCGACTGGGACTGATGGTGGTTTGTGTAGAGTTGGTCGTCGGTCAGCTTGTGCTACGGTAAGAATAATATTAGTAGTTGGTAGAACTAAGGTTGCCTCATTGATAAGCAGTGCCATGAACAGCTCTTTTCACTGGACACATCAGAAAGAGAAGACCCTACGCTCTTCTACTCCCACAAGAAACCGGTCCACGGGTAATTGCTGCCATACATCTCTCATTAAAAAGTCGAGGTCATCTTGCAAGCGAACAGAGAGTATTGTGGGCAGTTCCCAAATCAATAGAGTAATAAATATTTAGAATTATAACTCGAATTTGGTGGTTTATTATGTTGTTTAACGACCCTGGACTCCGCTTCAGCATACGCCAGCAACCAGTGGAATCATGCTGCTACGTTTGGACTACGTGATTTAGGTGTAATTTTACTCTAGTAAGTTGGATTCGTTATTGTGTCTGCGTAGCTGTTGTGAAATTTTTGAAGTCCTTTTTTGGCGACTGACTGACTGACTGTCTGCCCTGGACCATTATAATTGGGTTGAATATAAAAGAAAACACTTAGGGGAATATTGCTAAAATAATTACAGACAGACAAAACTCGATTTATTCGTTAGATCCATTCTCCAAGTTGTCGCACAAACCAATATCATATAAACACTAGTCATTATAATTCCATATTTGATAGACGCCGCCCAAACTCTAATCGCTATATTAAAAACGATTGAACCCTATTCGACCTATTCAAATTAAGTTTATTCGATAAATAATCTTATTCGGTTGAAACTTATTCGATTAAACTTTAGCGATTAAATCTTATTCGATCAAAACTTGTTCGATGAAATTTTATTCCATTAAAATTTTTTCCAAAAAATCTTATTTGATTAAATCTTATTAAATTAAACCTTAATCGATTAAAACTTATTCGATTAAATCTTATTCGATTAAAACTTAATAGATTAAATCTTATTCGATTGAGTCTTATTCTATTGAATCCTATTCGACTGAACCTTATTTGATTAAATTTTAACAAATAAAACTTATTCGATTAAATCTCATTCGATTAAATGTCATTTGATTAAACCTTATTCTATTAAATCTTATAGACTTGATTAAAGTTTATTCCATTAAACTTATTCGATTAAAAATTAATCAATTAAAATTTATTTGTTTAAATCCTATTCGATTACAATTTCTTCAATTACATCTTATTTGATTGAAACATATTCTTATAAAACCATATTCGATTAAAAATTATTAGATTAATCTTAATTCTATTAAGGCCTTTTCGACTGAACCTTATTCGATTAACACTTATTTGTTTAAATCTTATTCGATTGAGCTTTGATGGATTAAACCTTGTTCGATTAAACTTATTGGATTAAACCTTATTTGACTAAATTCTATTCGATTTAAATTTATTTTTCGAATAAACTTTATTCCATAAATTTTATCCGTCTTTACCTTATTTTTTAACATTTTATTCAACTATAACTTATTGGATTAAATCTTATCAAATTTTAATCGATTAAATTTTATTCGATTAAAATTTATTCGAATAAATCTCATTCGATTAAATGACATTCGATTAAACCTTATTCTATTAAATCTTATAGACTTGCTTAAAGCTTATTCCTTTAAACTTTATTCGATTAAACTTTATTCAACTAAACTTTATTCGACTTAAACTTATTCGATTAAAAATTAATCGATTAAAATTTATTTTATTAAATCCTATTCGATTACAATTTCTTCAATTACACCTTATTCGATTGAAACTTATTCTTATAAAACCATATTCGATTAAAAATTATTAGATTAATCTTTATTCGATTAAATTTTATTCGATTAAAAATTATTAGATTAATCTTAATTCTATTAAAGCCTTTTCGACTGAACCTTATTCGATTAACCATTATTTATTTGTTTATATCTTATTCGATTGAGCTTTAATGGATTAAACCTTGTTCGATTAAACTTATTGGATTAAACCTTATTTGACTAAATTCTATTCGATTTAAATTTATTTTTCGAATAAACTTTATTCCATAAATTTTATCCGTCTTTACGTTATTTTTTAAAATTTTATTCAACTATAACTTATTGGATTAAATCTTATTAAATCTTAATCGATTAAAGTTTATTCGATTAATTATCATTCGATTAAATGATATTCGATTAAACCTTATTCTATTAAATCTGATAGACTTGATTAAAGCTTATTCCTTTAAACTTTATTCGATTAAACTTTATTCGACTTAAACTTATTCCATAAAAAATTAATCGATTAAAATTTATTTTATTAAATTCTATTCGATTGCAATTTCTTCAATCTTCACCTTATTCGATTGAAACTTATTCTTATAAAACCATATTCGATTAAAAATTATTACATTAATTATAAAGCACTAGGTCACTATTTAATAAAAAATTTTTAAAAACTTTTATTATTATTTTCAGTTTTATTCGACCTTTTTTTTATTTAATTTCTATTAAATTTTAATCTTTTTACTCGGTCCTTTATATTATAACGATTTATTTTTCTTTTTTTCTCTCAATATTTCGCTTTCCTTTGGAAAGCTTCTTCAGGAAATTATTTTTTATATTTTCAAAAACAAAAAATTATAACAATTTGAAAAGAAAAAAATTTGAAAAACATTTGACAAAACATATAAAATTATTTTCTTCATACATACAAACATACAAAAATTAAAATTTAAAATATTAAAACATACAAAAACAAGGAAACGGAAACTAAATAACAAATTCTTTCTTATGAAATAATTATAACAAATTATGTGTTTTTTGTATTTAGTACCTATAATTCTGCGCTAAATTGTCTGTGTCTGTTTTGAAATTTATTCTCCTTACATTTGGTACATTAACAATTTCTAACATTTCTAACATATAACGTCTCTTGTAGTTTTTTTCTATATCTAATACTGATGTTTCATCAAACTTTGGATAGTGATTATATTTCTTACAATGTGAAGATAAGGATGTCTTCTGTGTTGAAATATTCCTATATTTTTGGTCACATCTATGACCAGCTAATCTTGTTTTAAGTTTATTCTTTGTTGTCCCAATATAAACTTTGTCACAGTTCACCTGGTCATTTCCTCCACATGGTATCCTGTATACTACATCAGATATTTCCATTTTTCCTATTTTATCCTTCATATTGCTAAATAATCTATTTAATGTGTTATATGTTTTGTGTGCAATTTTATATCTATCAGTGTCATATATTTTAGACTTTCTTAATCTATCTGATATTCCAGGAACATAAGTTAATGATTTATAAATTCTTGGTTCTGCCATAGTATTTCCTAAATTATGCCTATGATTATCATATTGTCTAATTAATCGGTTAGTTAATTCTACTGGAAAATCATTGTCATGAAGTATATTTTTTATTGTGTCCTTATTCTTCAACCGAAATTCTCTATCACTTATAGTTAATATTCTATCTATCATATTTTTCGCCGTGTTTATGATCATTTTTCTCGGATGTTTGGAGTAAAAATTAATAATATAATAATAAGTTAAAACTGCTAAAAAATTTTTAAATACTAATAGGAACATATATATAATATGGTTGGCATCATCAGGAAAACAAAAATAATGAACAAACAAATTGAACAAATTTTTTTTTGATTAACAAATTCAAAATAATCAAAAAACAAAACAAACAAAAACAATAAAAAACGACAAATTGAAAAAATTTTTTGTTTTACATACATACAAACAAACAAATTTTCAATATTAAAAATTTTTTAAATAAAAAAACAATTTTTAAAATACATAACATATTTACAAAACAATAGTATTTTACACATATGTACATATATTCTAAAACATAAATTTAATGACCAAACGTTACAAAAAATTAAAGTATTAATTATTAATATTATGCAGATTTTATTTTTTGTTGTGCCTACATAAACCTTATTACAATCCTCCTTATCATTACCGTTACAAGGAATTTTGTACACTACATTGGACACACATACATATTTAATTTTTTAATTTTATCTTAAGTTTTACTAAACAACCTATTTAATGTGTTTGTATTCTTATATGCCATTTTGTGTTTATTTGTATCATAAATTTTTGAATTCTCTATTCTTTCAGACAAGACAGGTATATACATAAGTTATCGATTTATATATTTTGGGTTCCGTTCCACTACTTATAACTCCTTTCCTCCTATTATTAAATTGATTAATTAACCTATTAGTTAATCGTATGGGAAAATTGTTCTCAGTTAAAATATTTCTAATCTTTTCTTTATTCTTTCTATGGAATTCTTTGTCACTAATTGTTAAAATTCTCTATGTTAAATTGTTGGCCATGTTAATAATAATTCTTTTATTTTGTTTAGAATAATAATTAATAATTCTACCTGAAGCAGTTGGTTTTTGGTGCCAATCTATAACTAATTCTTTATTTCTTCTTATTATTAAAGTGTCTAAATATGGAAATTGAAAACTAGAATCGCAGGACATAGGTCAGACCAGAAATACAGGAATAATATTAGTTTACAAACAAGAGCATTATCTTCGCATTACTCTAAAGTTAATCACTATTAAAGTACCATTAACCAAAAGAATAAAGCAGACACAAAATTATAGACATTTAGTGCATAAAATTATAAAACAAAACTCTGTATCTGCATAATATTAATAATTAATACTTTAATTTTTTGTAACGTTTGGTCATTAAATTTATGTTTTAGAATATATGTACATATGTGTAAAATACTATTGTTTTGTAAATTTGTTATGTATTTTCAAAATGGTTTTTTATTTAAACATTTTTTAATATTGAAAATTTGTTTGTATGCATGTAAAGCAAAAAATTTTTTCAATTTGTCGTTTTTTATTGTTTTTTGGAAAATTTTTTGATTATTTTGAATTTGTTAATCAAAAACAAATTTTTTTTTCAATTTGTTTGTTCATTATTTTTGTTTTCCTGATGATGCCAACCAACGGTGTGGCGAAATATCAGAAAATAATAAAAAATAAAAGTTTTTAAAAATTTTTTATTAAATAGTGACCTAGTGCTTTATAATTAACTACTAAAAAATATTAAAAAGGTCAAAAAACTACAACTATTATATTATTACATTAATCTTTATTCGATTAAATTTTATTCGATTTTAAATTTTATTCGTTTAAAACTTATTCGATTAAATTTAATTCTATTCAAGCCTATTCGACTGAACTTTATTTGATTATATTTTATCAAATAAAACTTATTCGATAAAATCTTTTTTGATTAAAATTCACTCGATTATATCATATTCGATTTAACCGTTCTTCCATTCAAACTTATTCGATAAAATTTTATTCGATTATTATTTATGCGATTAAAATTAATTCAATTAAACCTTATTCGATTAAACCGTGCTCGTTTAAATTTATTTGTTTAAGCCTTATTCGATTGCATTTTGTACGAATAAATAGCTTGCCAATACAAATAGCTTCCTTACAACTGGAAAACAATTTCAGATCGATTGAAATTTTTCTAATAGAATAACTAGAAATTTTATTAACTTTACAGATTTCCTGATGTTCTGGTAACCTTTGTTGGTTTTTGTAAACATTATTATCATCAACAACTTGTAACGGGTAGTAACAGTGGCGTAACTATACCGTTTGAGGCCCGTGGCAAATTCGCCGAATGGGGCCCTCCCTTCTTTCTCTCCTCCCCCAATATAAAGAAGCTAAACAAATGATATAGTATTTTTTTATTTTACAATAAATTACTATATAAGTAGGTACAAACGATATAATTATAAAAAAAACATAATAATTGAGAGCGAATTAAAATGAAATAACAATTTTTGTCTTAGTATCAAACAATTATTAAAATTCCTTTTTTCTGGCTTTTTGTTCAGCAAAAGTATTAATGACATCATCAAAGTTTAAACTTCGGGCCATGGAATGTTCGATGGATAAAATAGCTAAGCCGCTTAACCTTTCCTGTCCCATAGAATTTCTTAAATAAGTTTTTATTAATTTCAATTTCGAAAATGATCGCTCGGCACTAGCCGTAGTTACAGGGATGGTTATAAATAGCAGAAATGCAGTGCACACTTCAGGAAAGCTTGAAGAAATGAAATGGTTTTTTATGATCAATAAGTCGGCAAGTTCTGTTATAGAAGATGACGTTTCTATTTCGTGTCGAAAAGCGAATCTAAAACTGAGAATTTCCTTAGCAAACGAGACCGATATGTCTTTGTTATATAGATTGACAAATACTAAAGCTTTTTCTAATAAATCGTTATCATTTAAATTTCGCAAAGTGGCAGGTTGCAAGACATTGAAATTGGAAACAACTTCATTCATTCCAAGGAAACGCGATCTCAGTTGATTAATGATGATGTCTAATACACGATAGAATATGTTCACTTTAAAGAAGCTTTCAGAATCTTGGAGACGTTCATCCTCACAAATTTCATCAAAATGACGTTTCACTTTCCTCTGACGAGTTTCTGAAAATTTCGGGTTTATAGACCACTTCACTGCAATATTATTCCCTTGCATTTTCAAATCTTCAAATTCTTTTCGGTACTTTTCAAGGTCTTCCAGACAGACTTGCAAAAGATTTGAGGAAATTGAAAGACCGATGTTCTTAGATTGAAGTGCTTTAGAAGCCGCGTCGATGGTCTGTAATATTTTACAATGGAAAACCAGTAGAACAATAAAATTGTAGTTTTCCAGCTACTTCTTCAGTAAAACAGCTTCATTTCTCTCATTTGCTTTGGAACTTAATAAAATAGTTTTTGTCAGAGCTTTTTGAATTTCAATAAACCAAACTTTTAAAGCAAAAATTGCATCGAAACGGCCTGCCTATCTGGTTGGATTTAATGTTTTTAATGTTACTGGATTTGACGGTTTTGAAGACACCCCCGTCTCGCTTTCTTTGTTAGTTAAAAAGCTTGATAATATATTCCATCTTTTAATACTATGCCCAAAAAAATTATAAATCTGTTGCACAGTTTCAAAGAATGTTTGCATTTCTGTAACCTCTTTTACCGCATCATTAACAACCAAATTTAAATTATGAGCAGCACAATGAACATACACCGCATTTGGTTCGATATCTCTTATTCGTTTTTGAACTCCGCCATAAGTGCCTTTCATGTTATTAGCTCCATCGTACCCTTGCCCACGACACTTGTGCAGAGAAATATTTTTGTCATCAATGGATTTTATTATCTGCTTGGATATTTCTGAAGCAGTTTGATCCTTAACTTCGTGAAATCCCAAAAATGTTTCTTTAATTACGAGCGCCCTTGGAGTTCCATTCTCATCTTTCTCGATAACGCAGTAACGGTAAAGTTCACACAATTGATCTGTTTTGGCAATATCTTGAGTAGTGTCAAATATAATAGAATAAAATGGTGCGGTGACTATTTCATTTATCAGAGCTTTTTCTACTTTTTGAACCAGAACAGCTATCAGCTCATTTTGTATTTTTGGACTTAAGTATTTTATCTGGCCCTTTGGTTTGCTCAACAACTCATGTAAAATAGGATCGTATTTGGCTAATAACTCCACAATACTTAAAAAATTTCCTTTTGAACTGGAAACGGCGATGTCTGATATATTTTCTCTGTGCCCGCGAAAAGCTAAATTACACGTTGAAAGCGTCAAAGTAACATCAAGAAGTCTAGTGAGTACTTGGCGCCAAAAAGATTTTTTTTTCTTAATAATAGACTCTTGCTTTTCATCTATAGTTCCATGTAACTTTCACTGTTGATATACGAAACAACAATGCAAATGCTCTCTCGATGTTTCGTGTCTTTCTATAGCTTCAACAATATGTTTCCAATCGCTATAGCCTTCAATCCAAACATCTTGCGCATTTTTAGTTTTAGATGTTCTATTTGAGAACAACCAACATGGTTCACAGTACGCCTTTTGAAGCAACAGAGAAAAAGACAGCCATGTACGTTCTAATTTTATGCCAGATTTAGAAACAGTGTAATAATATTTTTTCAAGAAAGATCTATTGTTACTGTCCCTTAAAAAGGGGCCTTTAGGTTAACAGTGTCCGTTTTCAATCACAAACCGTTTTACTTGATGATTGAGTTCTTTAAAATTACCCTTATCGGTAACATATGGCGAAGATTTTAATTTTTCTATATCCAGAAACGAATCACTTTGAGTTGTGCTCGTACTTGGTTGTTGTTGATCTAGATTTGAATATTCACTGTTATCGGGCTCTGCAATACCGCCACTTTTGTGCACGTCATTTTCAGCCCTGTCATCGCTTTGCTTATATGACTCTTGGTCAATAAAATTGTTATTCTTAAAATACTGACTAATTTTGGGTAACTTTATAATTTTCTCTTCAGACTCCTTCTTTCGCTTTCGTTTTTCGCTTCCACTCATATATTTTCTGGAAACAAAACGTAAAATGTTTATAATCATTTTTCATTAAATGAAAAACTGATAACCTAACAAAATCCAAAAAGTGGCCAGAAAAAACTGCACCATGAGAATCATTACTATTTGATTTTAAATATGAATATCACCTCTAATTTCAACTTTTACCATCGGTGATGTAAATTATTATTTTCATAAGTTAATTATAATTATGTCAAACATTAGAATAAAATTCTTACCGAGTCGACATTATTGTAACTAATTTTTTCACAATTCACTTATTAAATTTGCTTGAATTGCACACAAACAACCAATTCTTACAATCAGATGACGTACGTAGGCGTAATAGTGGGACTGGAGCTTTTTTTATACGTCCTTACAAAATATAAAACAGGGATTCCCCGAGCATAAGTATTACCAGCCCGCGCCACAACAGTAGCTCAATTTTTGATATGGCAGTTCTCTATGTCTCTGATCAAATTGAAAAACAAAAGAAACATGTGTGTGTGAAATGCATGGTAGTGTGTGTAATGTTTTATTTTTTGATTTAATGTACTTTGTAAGCATTATTAATGAAAAATGTTAGTGCTCTGCACTTCTCCTACACATAAACTATAAGTGTGCCAAATGTTATGCTCCTGCGTCCGCGCATTTTTCGTAAAAAGGAGTCCCAAAGCTTTGGACGTATTAATATACAGATTAGGATCCTTCTGTGCTCGCGGCCCTCTCTGACCAGGGGGCCCCTTTTGGCTCGGGGCCCGTGGCATTTTGCCGTTTTGCCACCCTATTGTTACGCCACTGGGTAGTAATAATTTGTTGCTAATTTTGACTGACTTGCTTTAGTCGAGTTGTATAAAAGGCTACAGAAAAATTCCACTTTAGAGGAAATTGCATTGTAGGAGCTTTAGCTTCGTACAAAAAACAGAGTTAAGTGCGCAATCGAAAATAAAAAGTTTTTATGTAAATCTTCCTTCTCGTCATCACTTATTATAATTTGAGTGTGTTTCAAACGTTTTACATTTTACTATCTCTAAATAGCACTGTGTAAAAAGAGCCGTTAATACTTTTTAGACCGACCGACCGACTGACTGTTGTAGTCTGACACTTTAACTGCCATATGCCCGAATAATTTGATTTACAGCTGATTTAAATATTAAAAAATTGGATTTCTATTGCACGATAGATCAATGAGGGGGTGGATATGCCTTTAACAGTCTTTAAGTTTCAAAAGAAGTGCGATAAGACTGCGATAAGACTGTTTTCCGACTCTGAACTTCCCCGTTTAGGTTTAATAGAATAAGCTTTAACTGAATAAGTTTTAATCGAATAAGGTTTAATCGAATAAGTTTTAATCGAATAAGTTTTAATCGAATAAATGCCAATCGAATGGCGTTTAATCAAATAAAGTTTAATCGAATTATTTTTAATCGAATAAAGTTTACACGAATTATATTTAATCCAATAAGCTTTAATCGAATTTGGTTTAATCGACAAAGTTTTAATCGAATAAGTTATAATCGACTAAGAGTTATTGGAACAAAAGTTTTTGCAAATAAATTTTACTCAAATAAATTTTAACCGAATATGCTTTAATGGAATATAATTTAATCGAATAAGGTTAAATCGAGTAAAAACCTTAATCGAATAAGGTTAAATCCACTGAGTTTTAATTGAAAAAGTTTTAATCGAACAAAGTTTAATAAAATAAGTTTTAATCGAATAAGTTTAATCGAATAAAGTATAACCGAATAAGGTCTAATCGAAGCTTTAATCAAATAAGGTTTAATCAAATAAGTTTTTATCGAATAGGGTTTAAGTGAACAAAATTTAATCGAATTAAATTTAGTCAAATAAAATTTAAACGCATAAAGTTTATCGAATAAAGTTTGCTCGAATAAATTTTAATCTAATAAAGTTGAATCGAATGAGATTAAATCGACTACGTTAAGGTTTAATCGACTAAGTATTAATCGAATAAGGTTTAAGTAAACAAAATTTAATCGAATAAAATTTATTTGATCGAATAAAGTTTAATCGAATACGGTTTATTCGAATAAAGTTTAACTGAATAACGTTAAATCGACTAAAATTTAATTGAATAAAGTTTAATCGAGTAAGGTTTTATCGAAAAATTTTAAATCGACTAAAATTTATTCGAAAAAATTTGCAACAAAAAAGGTTTTATCAAATAAGGTTTAGTCGAATAAAATTTTATGGAATAAGTTTTAATCGACATGGTTTAATCGGATAAGTTTTAATCGAATAAGTTTTAATCGAACGGGGTGTGTATAGAAAAAGAACATTTCCAACAATGCTACGTTTAAACATTTTTAATTAATAAAAATAAAGAAATTAATTTTTGGAAATCAATTTTTAATTTAATCAACGCTAATATGTGATATTCTCAAAAAATATTTATATTTAAAGAAATCTAGCGCATATTTACGTAGGTCAAATTAAAATTATTAAATTTTTATAAAAAAAATATATAAAATAAAAAAAATTTATTTTTTTTTCTTTCCCAGCAAACAAAAATTTTTGAAACAAAACGTTTAATAAAAATGTGGAGAATAATTTTATAACAAAGAAAAGCAGAACATTAAAAACAACACAACATCAAACAAATAAAAAAGCAACAACAAAAATTTCATTCAAGAGAATTAAAACGAAGAGAGTAAAAAAATTTTTTTTAAAGATTTTTAAGAGCTTTTGTATGAATTAATTAATTCATGCGATTGCATGAGAGAATGGTTACAACAACAACCACTGCTGTTTCACCAACCACAACAATTACAAATAAGAGCAATATGTTACTGTATACCAACAATAATAACGGTGAAACTGCGGCTGCTACAAATGAGAGCGAAGCCGTCGGTGGTCGCGGCAGCGGCCTGACCTCTTGCAATACAGCGGCCACTTTGGAACATTATCGTTTACAGTTGTATAATTATGCTTTGAATATGGAACGTTTACGGGGGCCACCGTATACAGCGGCGGCAGCTATGGCAGCAGCGGCTGCATATGCCTCAACAACAACAGTTGCGACGGCAACAATAAATGGTCCTACAGGGCACGCCACAAACTACACAACAAACGGCCAACTAGCGCAACCGCAACCACAATCACAAGCACAACTACCAGCGTCATCTTATTTGTGTGCAACCACGGCCGGCAGTATTATAGCGGCTACAAGTCGTATGGGAAGATCACCTGCCGCCTTGACTCAATGTCCGGCGAGTAATCGCTTTGCCTTGACTTCTATGCCCTTGTTCCCTCAAAGTATTTTCCAACCGGAAGAGCCAAAACCCCAGCACAGTTATATTGGCTTGATAGCCATGGCTATACTAAGCAGCGCAGAGACCAAATTGGTATTGTCTGATATTTACCAGTATATTTTAGATAATTATCCATATTTTCGTACCCGTGGTCCGGGATGGCGGAATTCAATACGCCACAATTTGTCGTTAAACGATTGCTTTATTAAGTCCGGTCGCAGTGCTAATGGCAAGGGTCACTACTGGGCCATACATCCGGCTAATATGGAAGACTTTCGCAAAGGGGATTTTCGTCGTCGGAAAGCTCAACGTAAAGTGCGTAAGCATATGGGTTTGGCGGTTGATGATAATGGCGCCGACTCGCCCAGTCCGCCACCGGCAATGGACTTAACACCACTTAGTCCGCCCTCATTTCAACATATTGTGATGGGTAGCAGCTCTATTACACCCATGGCGACAGCGGCTCAACACTTGGCGGCTCAATCTTTTCGCTGGCGTTTTACGCAACATCATCATCATCATCGCCAACAGAGTCAGCATCCGCAACCGGCGGGCACCTCTTACATGGGCCAGGTTTTTACGTATAGACCTCATCACTATGTGGCAGCCGCTGCGGCAGCAGCCGCCCTATGTCATAACGGCAATACCCAGCATCATCAGCAACAATTAACGGCTCCCTGCCCTCCACTTCATCAGCATACGGTCGAAGCTTCCTTAATGCCACCCACCAGTCTTCTTTACACCCAGTCCTCTTTAGCCACCACTAATGTTCAGACGAATGTTATAAACAAAATATTTTCCCAGAAACGTAAACGACAATTTGATGTGGCCTCCCTGTTGGCTCCCGATCATTTACATAAACGGGATTTACATCCCCAGCAACAACAGTACATACGACATCATACATCATGTGACAGCGAAACGGATGAGGTAGGACCTTCTTCGCCCTGCAACGATAATGTTATTGAGGCCAATCAATCATCAAATGAGCTCGATATCGAAGATATTGATGTTGTCGAGGCAAGCGAAGATGAAGACGTGGAGGCTGATTATGATGAACACGATGATGAATTGGACAGCAATAGCAATAGCCAAAGTCAAAGCCAAGGTCAAAGTCGTTGTCACAGCGCTTCTCACAGTCACAACGATGATGATGAAGCCGAATACATTCAAAGTTATAACATCGAACACCGACTACGGTTGAAATCGACAGTGAATAGTCACTGTCAAATTTCACAAATAAATGTTAAAGAAGAAGAAGCAGTTATACGAACGAATGACTATGAGCGAGAAGATGACGGTGAGGAAGAGCCAAATGATCAGGAAGGAGACGATGAACATGAAAGTACGATTGAAGAAAATGAATTTGAATGTGGCGCCATCCAACAACACAACAACAAATACAAAAATGAAACGCACGCCAATAACAATAACAACAACAACTCTATAACGCCCACATTTAAAGCTACATCGAGTCCATTAACCACCACATCACATCGTACACAAGCTCACCTCATCAGAGTAAGTTCACCACTACAATCCACGTCTCACATGATCATTTCCAATCAGTTTATCGATCACAGTCAAGACTTGCAACATTCAGAAACCCAACAACTGCCTATAAATACAGAAGCCCATAATTTATTAGGCCGCTACTATGGCACGTATATGGCAGCTGCGGCCGCCGCTAGAATAAATTCTTCTATGCCCTCCTCTGTAAATACTGTGGTGGGCAACACCGATTAAAATCAAGTTAGAGAAACGAAAAAAATAAAACATTCCAAAAAAAACAAATTAATTTTTGCGTCAAACAATCAAATTTAGTAAGAATTACATACACACACACACACATACATTTTAAATGGCCAAATTATTTTATTTCCTTCAGCTATAAAATAAAAACAAAAAAAATCATCAAGTCAAACTCAATTATTTATGGGAAAAGTGGGCAATTTTACCAAAATATATCGTGAGTGGGCAAAATTTAGGTTAGAAAGTACAAGGCTTAAGACACATTTGCGATTTTCTGGTCAACAAGCAAGCTAGCGGCCACTTAAGCAGACATACATCTCCTGTTGTATATGCAAAGTCCTAGGAAACTATGCAGCTAATTAAGTATTTGTGGGGGCGAGGCCAATTCTTTTACTGCCAGTACTTTATGTCATCAGCTGACTAACGAGTCCTCTGCAATGGCTCAAGTATTAGACATCCTCGCTATACACTTGTATACATCATCCAGGCTTATGACGCGTTCGTCAAATCATTTAGATACACTAAAAACGTCTTCCAATTGAGACCCTTAAGATTACGTTCCTTAAGATGCGCAAAAGTAACTAAAGCTCAATTGGTATCCCCTTGTATTGTCAAAAAAACTATTGGTCGCACGAAAGGCAGTTTTCTTGTTTTTATAGACGATTTTTACTTGCCAGTAGCCGCTCTAATGCAACTGCCGTCTTCCTTTTTTTACCAAAACTATCGGTGAGCTATATAGACTAGAAGATAGCTTAATAATTCTGCTACGCTGCATTTCAATGATCAGTTCTTTGTTCTTGTTTCGCTCTGCAATTGAACACTTCTGGGTTCTTGTTTTATAGGCCTCGCTTCACCAGTAGTAAATTGGTTTCATGTTCCGCCATTAAGGTTCTACCTTGGCTTTTATCAGTTGTGCTTATAAATCCTGTTCTTTGGCTGTTATTTTGGGGCATACTGAATTCGCCACACAATTAGTTATGATACCAGCTGACTCACATCGACTGATTTCAACATTTTTGTACATGATCTTTTCGCTATTGGACAGATTAAGTTATCCCACTGAAACTTTCCCATCATCGCAGCATTTTTGTTTTTAAAGACTTTAACTGTTAATATGTGGTCTTTTAGATCTTTTGCCTCTACCACCCACAACCGGCTATTTATACAATCTACCTCCACACGTACCCATTACTATAGTTTCTGTTTAAAGTGATAACTACTCAACGGTGCTCAACGGTACATAGCTTCTTTATTGCGGTCCTGGTCTTATATCCAACAATCAGGGCTATCTCGAAATTGCACCAGATCTATATTTGGCCCATATATAGATTAATACCGTGCGCTATTTTCGAGTCTACACCCATCGTAACTTCATTCACTATGTCAACGACAACAAATACAACAAATCTGCGCTAATGTTTGCGATAGTTAAACTTATCCTGGCTCTTTCATAAACGGTGGCTGAATCAGCAGTGCGATTGAGCACCGCTCTTGCTCTTTTAGTAAATAGGGCTTTATTATAAACAGGAACGGACCAGCTTCTTTTAGCCCAGCCCATAAGGAGGGAGGTTGCTGTTTTTCTGTCATATAGTGGAAACTGAAGATTGTGGGAGCTAGCTCATGCTCCTCAGTTGCAGCTTGCTTATGCCGTTTGGCCTTGTTTGCCCGTTTTTGTACCTCGGCAGTGAAGCAGATCTTCACCTTTTCTTTATGGACGTGCACTTGCAGTGGAAGTGGCCGATCTTAGCACAGTTGAAGCATTTGTCACGAAACTTACTTCTTTCCGCCCATACCGGATCAATCATTTGCTTTATCTCCCTTCTTTTGTCTCCGCAGTTTGGCTTATCAGCCTCAATATGTCGCTGCTTGTAAACTTGTGGCTTTGAAAAAAAAGATAAAAAAGAAACCTTTGGTGTTTTAAAGAAGTTTTGGTTTCACCCCCTTCAGAAACCTCTTCACACGAATCCCTACACGTAAAAAGACCAATGGAAAAACACATAACAACTCATTACCATAGATACGTTGATGACATTATATTTATTCTCGAAGAAGACAACGGCGAACAAATTCTAGCAAAATTAAACACAATCCATAATAACTACACATTCTCAATGGGAAAAAAACAAGATGAAATTTGCATTATCTTGACGTCACTATAACACGAGGAACTGACTGTTTAACAGCTGACATTTATTAAAAAACCAACTACGACGCACACCACCATACAGAACACCACGAACTACCCTACCCAACATAAACTAGCAGCATTTAGACATATGATACACAGACTTAAGATAATCCCACTTACCCCAGATAAGTACAACAACGAACTCGACACAATTTACACCACAGCTATAAATAACGGCTACAAGCTCAGTACCTTGGATAAACTTCTTAGACAATACAGCACTAAAAGCAGGAATAAAGAAAACAAAGAGACAACCGATGCAGCACGACGGCACACCTTTACTTACACAGGACCACAAATATACAGACTAACTAACCTTTTTCACAAAGAAGGAATACTCACAGCATTAAAAACTGGCAACACTCTGAGACAGACAACACTCTCAGAAAAACGACAGAAACAATTGAAAAATATAGTTCCAGCGAGGGTATACAGACTTACTTGTACCTGCAAACAAACTTATATAGGACAAACTGGACGAACAAAACAAGGGGGGCAAATTGATATGTTTTGACGGAATCTTACCGGTATTGCATGTGTCTTCGGGTGTAAAAGGGAGCCCAGTCCCCTAATAGGCTAGCAGGAGCCAACTGGACAGAGTGTGATTTGTTTTACATCCGCGCCTGACTATATAGTCTTAATCAGATGGTGGACAAACCACTTGTATAATTTGGAACGTTATACATACGTTCTAGATAGCCGAAGACATAATTCTAAGCAACAGAACCACCTAGTTGCAACTTGAATAATTCCAGGGCAGGTCTGCAAACTATCACACCTTGCTAAAGAGTTGGAGACTTTCTAACTCCTGTCCAGAACACATGTCAAGCATGCTCACTGGACTGGATCATTCACTTAGCGTGTCATTATCAGCGAGATGATCCTGGCTACAATAATATTCATTCTTCCCTTATGGGGCCGCAAAACCACAACCACCACGATGCTCCCATATAGGGGCCAACCTCAATGATCAGCCAGAGAACTATTATAAGTCTAAAGAGACAAATAATGAACTCTGCGGGTCACTGATCTATAAAGACCATATTTATATGCCCCTGGGGGGAGCCAACTGGACAATTTCACCATATTCAGTAAAGCCCTAGAGTTTAGCTATTTGTCTTTTTAGCCTTTTAGCTGTACTTTTAATTGATTATTGAGGTTGGCCGCTTGGGCGTAATGTGGTGGTTGTGGTTTCGAGGCCCTCGTTTAAGTTGGGTGGGTCGGATCAGTCACAATGAATGGTCCAGGTCCAGTGAGCATGAGTGGCGGCCTTCTCCGAGCTCTTGAAGTTACAACTAGAAGTAACCGGAGGATATACGTATCTGAAGGCCTTCTAGGCCGAGGATGACTCTGTATTTCATCCGCAGTGGTATGATCCACCATCTGGTTATGGCTTACACAGCTTGGTACAGATGTAAATCTTATCACGCAGACGCCCATACAAACGGAAAAGAGAAGATTCCAACCTTGCATTACACCTTGACACTCACGATGAAATTTATCTGAGAAGGATTTTTTGTGTTCTAGGAAGGGAAGGCGAGTGATCAGCGGAACATCGGGTTCTCCCTTGAAAGTGTTTCAACGTGTTTGTAAGTTTCTTTTTGTTTATTTGTTCTCTTGTCTCTGTCCTACAGTAGGGTTGGGCCCTTTCCTGATGTTGCGATATAGTTAGCCAGCCGGTGACAAAAATTGCATCGACGTCTGCGGCATGTAAAAATATGACCAAGGGAAATAGATGAATGTATGACATTACTACATCCTACCAAAAAAGGACAAATACATATGGACAA
The DNA here is from genome assembly GCA_030448955.1 of Trichopoda pennipes. Lineage (NCBI taxonomy): Eukaryota > Metazoa > Arthropoda > Insecta > Diptera > Tachinidae > Trichopoda > Trichopoda pennipes. The sequence continues at coordinate 478,141 of JASKUP010000103.1, forward strand.
TCTTGAAAACATGGAAATCTACAAAACAAGAAACTTTCAACAGTGATATTATAAAATATCAGGTAACACGACTTAAGACTAGTTTTCACACACCTTTAAAACTACTCATACACACGAACAAACGACAAACACCCTCAGATGGACACACGTACCTAGATAATATTAATAATAATAAAAGACGGAGAGGTATTGAGAGATTTACTTTGCATAAAAGTGTCAGGTGGCTGGCATTCTGTCCACATGGATTGATACAAACTTAACAACACAATTACCTAAACGCGAACACTGACTCACCAGTAGATTGAAAGCGCTCGCCATCAACACCACAAGAACAACAGCCAGAAAGGACGTAGGGAAATAACAACAGTAAGGGTTAATTAATTAAATTTCTTATTACTGCAAAACTTGAAGATCTGCGTAAATATCTTCAAATCTTAATGGTTTTGTACTAAAAACGTCATTAAGAATGTTTTGCTTAAACTCGCTCTCTGCGTAGACGGCTCGTTTTTTTCGGACCAGGACTCAGGGGATGACCCCTACATATGCAATGCATTGTGCCAGAACTAGGAAATTAGGTTACGGGAAGGAGGAAAGAGGGAGTAGTGTCTGTGTCAGATTGAAAGTGACAGGAAAGACCTCCGGAGGGATCTTATTTCACATAAGGGCTGTTCTGCTAAAAAAAACGAATTTTCCCTGTAATGCGTAGTGCGATTCACTAGCCAATCAACCACAAATGGATGCGCTCTCAACGAAAATCGTGTTAAACGCGAAAATGTGTGAGTATCGGGAACAAGTTCCCTAATTTCATTAGAGCACTTATCATTGTGGTAACGATAGAACAGTGAAATACACCCTATATTGCGTCGATGCTCTAGAGAATCAATAGAGTTGGATACCCTACCGTCCCCAATGAGCATCTTGGCGCTCTCCTGTACGCGGTGGAGTAACTCCAAAATAGACTTTGAAGCGCCGGCCCATACATGAGAGTTGTATTCCATTTTCGGACGGATATAGGTGGTATAGATAGTACGGAGATCGGATGGAGTGAAGTATATTTTAGAAAACTGAGGCACTTGAAAGCTTCTTTAGAAACCTGAAAAATGTGTTTAGTCCATCGAACATCACACTAACTTTTCATGCCAAGAACATCAAGAGCTTCCGATTCCGTAATATCTATATCACCCATAATAACAAACGCAGATCTATGCGTTAGCATGCAACATTGCGTCTCACGAAGATTAAAATCTACTCTATTCACACGACCCCATTCTAAGATTGTCGCGAGATCGTGATTAAGCGTATCATTCATGTTCTACCTTTTGGAACTAACCTTCAATACGAGTGACAAATGGCGCTTTCATCGGCAAAAGAATATATAGGGTTGAAAGTTCGACAAAGAAGGTCGTTTAGAAAAATAAGAAATAGAGTAGGAGAAAGAACGGCTCGTGGATAATCTGCGAGGTAGATCGAAAACGGCTTTCAAATTCTTATTTTGAATGGTTTGAACTTTTCTTAATATAGATTTTGGCACTATTATGATACCAAACTTTACATTTTCGTTTTAAAAGCGGCAACGATTCTTTACTGCGTTTTAAAACCTTGTCGCATGTATTAAAGTTATGCTTTATAACACCCATCCCTTCTTTAGTTATTTTACTTTTTTTTCGCTATAGAAATTTCTTAAAAACCAGAAAAAAAAACCACACACACACATAAAAGAAATAACATATTGTTACGTTTTATTCCATTTTCATAAACATTTTGTTATTTTGTTTTCTTTTATTGCAGAGTTTTAAATTAATTTAAACGATTTACTTCCTATTAATGCACGCAAAATAAACACGATGGTAACTTTGTTGACTTTACTCACTGATGAGTCAACACGTCAACTTGAAATAATTCAAGTGATGCGTAGCAAGTGATGCTTATACCGTTGTTTTAAGCTTTAGTTGTTTTTGCTTTCTGTTGTTTATCTTATTTCGTAGAATTTCCTTCTCTTGCGTGCGTGTATAAGATATTTCACTAAAAATATATTGAATTTCAGCTTCGTCTAAAAAAAGAGCGTTTTGACTACCCTATTCGAAGCTTACATTTCTGGATTTCGAGGTTCTTGTGTGTTTACTTTTATATTTAAAAACAAAACATGAAATCGGTGACACAAAAAATTGTTAATATTTTTTTTAATTGGCCGCCTCCTCGGCATTTACGTTACGTTATGGCGTTGCATTACTGTTCGATTTATTGTCAGCAACAATATTGTGAGTAAAAAAATTACTTACAGCGATCTCAGAATGAGCCTGATTATGCTTAACATTTTCCAAATTTTTGTTAAAATAAATGTTAAAGGATGTGTGGGAGTGGAGGGTTACTTGTTTATATTTAATTAATTTTTTTTATTATTAAAATTTGTACTGTACATTTATATTCATTTCTGTAACTCTTTGCCTCAGCGCCCTATAGGCATTATTGAGGCAAGTTAGTATTACTTAACTTCATTTAGGTACAATGTTTGAACTTGTAGTTATAAATATAATAAATAAAGTTATAAATATAATATAGCTAGCAAACCCGGCGAACTCCGTTTCGCCACCAGATGGCTTTGTTTTTTGTAAAATTTTGTTTGGGGATTAAAAGATGAAGAAAAATTATTTTTTTTTGTTTTATATTTGAAAAGGAAAAATTGTATTTCATTGCACAACAGTAATGAATTCATGTCGATTACAAAAATGAAGTGGAATTTAGTTGAACTTCGCTAAGTTAAAAATGAAATTGAATCCAAAGTAAATACTGAATCGAAGCATTATACGTGTCCGCAAATTATCCGTTTCATTGAAGTGCTCTTTGGCAAACCACATTTTTTGTGTTTTGGTCTGACGTTCACTACTCGTGAACATGCAACGTGTAGCCTGCCCATGTGAAAAACAATGATTTTCTAAATTTATCCCACAAACACTAAGCGATTGGCCTTGCGACTTGTTAATTGTCATTGCGAACGCAAGGCGAACCGGAAATTGCAATTGTTTGAAGTCAAACGGAAGATCAGTCGGAAACATTGGTATTGGAGGAATACATACATTTTCACCTGCGTACTTTCTGTTAATAATGGTTGCCTCAATCAAATTCAGCATAAGTCTTTTCACCGCAAGTCGACTACCGTTGCAAAGTCGCGGTGGATTCAAATTACACAATATCATAATAACTGAATCAACTTTGAGTTACAAGTTATGTGGTGGAAACCCTAGTAACTCCAGAGAGTTCAAAATCTCCGTTGGATAATTTACTGCACCATCTGGATTTGTTATGGAATCAACGGATTTGTATGTCACCAAATCGCCATCGATTTTTGATTGAATGGGGCGAGAATTGCTCGTTGACTTAACCAAGCATAATTCTGATAATTCTCACTAATGTTTGGCAAAAACATTTTTAACAAGAGCTAATTGAGAGTCTACAAATCGGCAAAAGTTGTTGGTAAGAGTAATTAATCCAGCTGTCGCATCAACTGGGACTTCTTAATTTCCAACAGCTAACAATTGTTTGGAAAATTGTGCAGCACTTTGATCATTTTGAAGTTGAACTCTCATATTACTGGTTAGCGATAATGTTTTTACGTTATTCCAGGCAAGCATTCAATTCATCTGCAGGCATTGCACGGGGAATTACTGGGAATGTCTGCCTTAAATCGCCTGCCAACGAAATCATCAAGCCGCCAAAGATGTTATTATTTCGCTGAAGATCTATCGAAGTGATTTCTTATGTGCCATTGTGCACTCATCCCAAACAATGAGCTTGCATTGCATCAACAAGTTTCCCATTGCACTGGATCGGGAAATATTGCATGTTGGAGTATCAATTGTGTTTAAATTGAGCAACAACTTAAGCGCAGAATGTGCAGTACGACCGCCATCTAGAAAAGTCGCCGCAATTTCAGATGATGCTAACGCCAAAGCTCTGTCACATCTTGATCGACAAGTGGCCAAAATCAATGAAATGAAGAATAGACCACCAGTATTATTGTCGACCGCTTGCATAAATGTTTCGTATACTTGTTTTTGCTGTTCATTCAGCAACGGCACATTATTTCGAACGAATTCCTGCAATGTATCAACATTGTGTTGCAGCTCTCGATTTAATTCTTGGTTGAATGCATCGTGCATCGATCGATCAATCCTACTTCAATCAGTAGCTTGTTTGCAATAGTCAAGCATTGATCCTCAATCAGAATCAATCCTTGATTGCATATTTCATCGATTATTTGCATGTCGGGATTGTTCGTTCGAATGCGCAAGCGATGCAGATAGCTTCACATATGTCGTCTTTGTATTTGTTCCATAACTGAATTGGTTGTGAAGGGAAACATGTGGTGATGAAAGTTGCGAACAGCGTTTATATTTGGTACGCATTTGATGAAACAACTGAACCCGCAAGTATTAAATCCCAACGAGATTCGTTCTCCAGCAAGCCCAATAGTTGACATGCTTCTCGATATGTTTCGCATTGGTGGCCATTCACAGTTTTCAAATGCGCAAATGATTTTGGTCCACCTACATTTACCAAGAGCAGTCGCAAATAAAAACATTCATCATTTCTAGGATGAAAAGTATACATGCGGCCTAGTGCACGGCACCATCTACTTAAAATGAAACGTACTTATTTTCGTGAGGGATACTCACACACCACGTACTGGTGCCGTTGTAGTACATGCTATGTATCAGAGATGGCGCTGTATGTGAAAAATGAATTTTCCTGTTTTCCTGCTTTTCTCTTAAAATTTTTCGTGAATTTTCTTTGCTATAAACTTCACGGAGCCCGAGACCTTTTCAAGCAATGCAAAACCGTGCAAATCGCTTCGTGCGTTCTGGAGTTATAGCGTCAGAAAGGAAAACCCGACTTATTTTTATATATTGTTGCGTTTATACCTTTTATAAACGTTTTGTTGTGAGTTCTGTATTGCAAAATAATTAACACCAGTTTTTAGAGTTTTTAAATTATTAACAATTTTTATTTACTTTAACTACACAAAGTTAACACAGAACAATTTACTTAAAAATGCACGTCTTCACTCACTGAGGTTTAATTTACTGATTGATTATCCACTCAGACGCTTCCCTAATTTATACTTTGTCCAATTAGAATCTAGAAGATGTAAGAATCTTCTACTCTCTTTGTGTGTATTTTGTTGTTGTAGGTTGCTTATTCGTGGTATAGGCGCATGTATGTCTGTGTGTATAGTTGTTTTTGTTTTTGTGCTGATAAGGTTTCTGCTTGGGATTTATTTCAATTCATTTGGTGTTGCTTTTGTAAAAAAGGGTTTCTTAGAAAACTACGCAGATGGTAAACAACATTGTATATTTGTTGTTGTAAAATTAGTTTTTGTCTTGCCCGTTTAGATGATAAACAGCAGACTTGTATTTTTTTTTCTTGCATGCCAGGCAGTTAGTAAACAGCATATCAAATTGTAATTGTGTGTGTGTACAAACTTCTACGCAGTTTGTAACCAGTAGTTTGCTTTATTGCTTAATTGTTTTATTTTAAATCTTAAGCAAGACATATTCGTAACACTGCCGCCCGCTTAAGCCTTTTCGTCCCGAATAGGCTCAATATTCCCTTGGCCATACTTGGCCAGTCGCTCCAGGTGGACCACCTTCATTTTAGACCTCGGATTTTGATATTTCTGTATCCGATAAACCACGTCGTTCAATTTCTTGATCACCTTGTATGGTCCTTCCTAGTGGGTTTGCAGTTTGGGAGACAGTCCTTTTTTCGTTGTGGGTTATATAGTAGAACCAGTTGCCCTTCTGTAAATCCTTCCGTATTTGCTGCTCGATCATATCTGGCTTTCATTTTGTCGCTGGACATTTTGATGCGATTGCGGACAAACTCATGGAGCTCGTGCAGGTCTTCTTGTATCTGAAGAACATTTTCATCATCGTCGTGTGCAGGAATCGGTTTAACGCCAAATTCTTAGTCGGCTGGTAGTTTTAGCTCTCTCCCAAACACGACTTTTGCTGGACTACATGATGTTGAATCATGGATAGCTGATCGGTATGCCAGAAGAAACTTGTGTGTACTGACTACTTTTCTGAGATATTCTTCCAGGGTGCGGTTGAATCTTTCTACCATGCCATCTGACTGCGGATGCAGTGGTGTCGTTCTCGTCTTATTGATCCCATAAATATCGCACATTTCCTTGAATATGGCCGACTCCAAATTTCGTCCCTGATCGGAGTGAAGTTCTGTACGAGAAGGATGCTTTTTGCGCTGCACAAACTGCATATTTAATATCTGGATCTCTTATGCCATTCACAAATGCTTCTATTTTGAACTGATCCAGGAAAGAATGATGTTCACCTGGATACGTAAGCTGCACCAAACGTTTAATCTCCATGGCAAAATCTTACAGCGTCTCATTTGCCTTCTGCACCCTGCCTCGTAACTCCATTCCGTACAGTTCTCTCTTATGCTCGCCGCCGTACTTGCGTTGTAAGGCCACCGTTATGTCCTCATAATTATTCCTGCAGGCTCCTGGTAAGCTTTCGAGTATTTCGGCAGCTGCACCTTTTAAGGCCAGAATTAGCTCAATAGCCTACTCTTCATTGTTCCATCTATTTTTGCTGGCCACTGTTTCGAACTGGAACTTGAAAACATTAAATGGTGCGCTACCGTCATAGCTCGGGGTGTTTATTTTGCTGGAGTGCTCAGAGACGACTCTCACCGGTCCTTCTCGAATATGGAGGTCGTCCATTTTCGTTTTTAGTTCATGCAATTCTCCATCCACTTTTCTCTCCGGGCCTGACAATTTTTGGTCAAATTCGCTGACTTTCTGTTCCACAGCTTCCACTCGTTTGCCAAATATTTCTGAAATTTCCTGAAATTTCTTGTTTACCTCACTAACGAGTTTTTCTCCGTTGGCTCTAGAGCTTTCTTGATTTGCATCGATTTTCGCATTGTCGGCTCTAGAGGTTTCTTGAATGACACCTAGAAGTTTGTCATTTGTGGCATCAATTTTTGCACTGCTGGCTCTAGAGCTTTCTTGAATTGCATCCATTTTCGCCATCATAGCCGCAAGTGTTGAATCCAGGCTAGAATTGGAGTTTGCTGATGGATTACATACCTCAACCGCTTCTTTGTCTTCGAATGTCCCAATATCGATGTTTCGCTGCTTGAATTCATCAATCAACCTCCGTTGAAATTCCGCTTTACTTCCGGTTGTTGGCAGATTCAACTTATTCAGCTCCTTCTTTAGCTGCTCAACTTTCAGCTCTTCCAACTTCATTGTAGTTGATTTATTTTATTTTTTTTTGCAATTTCACCGCTGACACCAGTTGTTACGTTTATACCTTTTATAAACGTTTTGTTGTGAGTTTTTTATTGCAAAATAATTAACACCAGTTTTTAAATTATTAACAATTTTTATTTACTTTAACTACACAAAGTTGACACAGAACAATTTACTTAAAAATGCACGTCTTCACTCACTGAGGTTTAATTTACTGATTGATCATCCACTCAGACGCTTCCCCTATTTATACTTTTCCAATTAGAATCTAGAAGATGTAAGAATCTTCTACTCTCTTTGTGTGGATTTTGTTGTTGTAGGTTGTTTATTCGTGGTATAGGCGCCTGTATGTCTGTGTGTATAGTTGTTTTTTTGTTTTTATGCTGATAAGGTTTCTGCTTGGGATTTATTTCAATACATTTGTTGTTGCTTTTGTAAAAAAGGATTTCTTAGAAAACTACGCAGATGGTAAACAACATTGCATATTTGTTGTTGTAAAATTAGTTTTTGTCTTGTGCGTTTAGATGATAAACAGCAGACTTGTATTTTTTTTCTTGCATGCCAGGCAGTTAGTAAACAGCATATCAAATTGTAATTGTGTGTGTACAAACTTCTACGCAGTTTGTAACCAGTAGTTTGCTTTATTGCTTAATTGTTTTATTTTAAATCTTAAGCAAGACAACAATATACATATATAGAAGAAGAAGATAATAAATAGATTTTAAATTACAGAAGCGTTACAAATTTTCCGTACAAGTGGTCTTTACATTTAGACTTAAATATTGAAATTCCGTTAACCGTTATTATTTCCAAAGGTAGAACGTTATATTTCATACCACCAATATAGTCAATACGCTGCCCAGTCCTTTCAAGTCTACATCTTGGAATTTTTATTTTATTTCCGTTTCTCAAATTTGAATGTGATTGATTGAACAAAAGGTACAGTACACGATGGCCAACATTGTGCAAAGATTTAAATACGTACAGTCAACAAAAACAAAAAAAACTTGTACGGTTACCAACTCAGAATAAAGAAAATCAAATTAATAAAAATATGGGAAGAAAGCAAGATTTATTAAACATAAATTAAAGCTTGAGATCCATATTATAAACGTACATCGAAATTGGTTTTGTAATGCTTATATATAACGAGAAAAATAATAACAACAACAACAAAAATACGTAAATTTGCTTGGACCAAAAAAAGAAAAAAACTTGTACACTTCTTATTTTCTTTGCACAAAAAGTTTATTAATCAGGAGTTTAATGGCATTGACGCAAATAATCTGAATAAAAAATTTTTGAATATTAGTGCGGTTACACCTACCTCTAATTACTACTGCTTCTCCAATGTTCCTTTAGACAATAACTTTTATTTCACTAATGTTACTCGTAATGATGTGTTTTCTGGTGTGTTGTTAGTAAAGTCCAATGCAATAGAAGCTGATGGAATTGATCCAAAATTTCTTAAGATTCTCTTACCACAACTTGTGCCAATAATAACGATCATTTTCAACGAGATTTTGACTACCAACTGCTACACAAAAATATGGAAGCTTGCAAGAATCATCCCTATAAAAAAATCTAATTCTGATTACAGGCCGATAGCAATCCTACCGTTCCTTTCGAAAGTTTTTAAAAGGTTAGTTCAATATCAGGTGGCTCAATACCTTGAAAAGAATAACATTCTTACAAATTGACAATCTGGTTTTCGAAAAGATCACAGCTGTATAACGGCGCTAGTGAATGTTTTGGAAAATATTAGACAGCCAGTTGATTGCGGCAATGTTACATTTCATTCGAAAGCTTTCGACACTGTTGATCATTACATTTAACTTAACAAATTGAAATCTTCTCATAAGTTTTCATCAACTTCTGCCGATCTGATATTCTCTTACCTATACGATAGACGTCAATTTGTTGAAACATGTACCTCAAAATCAACTACTTTGCCTCTGAGTCGAGGTGTTCCACAGGGCTCAATCTTGGGTTCCCTACTGTTTGCGCTATATGTTAATGATCTACCAACAAAAGTTAAACGTTGTAAAGTTAGCTTATATGCTGATGACGTGCAGCTTTATATAAGTTGTAACATTAAATCAGTTAAGGCTTATGTAAGAATGATGAATTAAATGATGAACTTCATCGCATCTTTGAATGGGCTACTGCTAATGGCCTAGAGATAAATCCAACTAAATCCAAATGTTTGATCATCAAGAAAAATTTATTGAAACTTGATTATATTCCGGCAATAATCTTAAATAGTCAACCCATCGAAATTGTCAACGTTGCTAAAAATCTGTGAATTTACTTTAACAGCACCCTCACTTGGTCTAACCATATTAATTTTGCTTGTGGTCGTGTATCTGCTATGTTAAGAAACCTTTGGCAAAGTCATCGTTGCACTTCCTTAAATATTCGCATACTTCTCGCTAAGACATACTTGATCCCACTTTTTTCGAGTTGCGATAGTATTAGCAAAATCAAACTAAATGTGACTTTCAATATTATTATACGTTATGTATATGGTTTAAGAAAATATGATCATGTTTCTTCTTATGTTAATAAACTTTATGGCATGTGTCTTAATGACTACTTCAAGATAAGGGTGCTAACCCTAATGCATAAAATTATATACATGCGTAAACCCGAGCTTTTATATGAGCGATTGAACTTTTCAACCCTTAATAGAGGCAAAAGACTACTTTCTTTTAGATACATTTTTCTCTAATATATCAATTCCAATTCTATATTTATGCAATACGACTCTGGAACGAGATTCCCCATAGCTCTCAAATCATTAGTAACACACATCACTTCAAAAGAAATATAGTTTGTCACTTTTTAAGCTAGTATTAACTAATTTTTAATATATATTTTTATTTTGATAATTATGTTTTTATTCGTTTTGTTATTTGTTTTTTGTTTTTTTTTTTGCTAAATTTTTGATTTAAATTTTTGTTTGTACTTGTACTGAGTTCCATACTGCAATATGAGACTTAGAGTCTTGTGTGTGGGACATCCAAAAAAAAAAAATAAATAAATAAAAAATTCACACATTTCCGAATATTGAAATGTGTAAATGGAGAAAAAAACAAATTTCAAAAGATTTAAAAGAACCGAACTAAAAAATCTATGGAAGGAAAATACTTCAACATGTGAAATCGGGAAAATAGTTAGAAAAAAGCACACAGTACCGTTCGTTACGTAATAAAAACCTTCCAAAGAAACAATTCTCCAGAAAGACGTAGTATAAGTGGTCGCGCCAAAAAAATAAATACTCTTCCTCAGATTGAGTGAAAAATATTATATTTTGTGAAGAAAGATTCAAAAGTTTCTGCTGTAAATATTGCTAAAGAACTTAACTTAACTCTAAAAAATAGTTGGTGTGACACTACAGGCGGTATGAAATTTCCTGAATTTGACAGAATTGTATGGATATGCAGCTCACAAGAAACCGCTCCTTTCCAAATTAAATAGCCAAAAAAACGCCTAATGTATGCCAATGAGTTTTTAGGTAAAGGCAATGCTTTCTGGGAAGCCGTTATTTTTACAGACGAATCTAAATTCAATATGTGTGGCAGCGACAGACGAAAATTTGTATGAAAAAAGAAAGGAGAAGCTTTGAATCCACGTTATAATAACACATAATGCTAAACACGGTAATGTTTTGGGGTGCTATGAGTGCAAATGGAGTGGAAAACCTTGTTTTTGTTGAAGGAACCAGGAACAAAATGGATTATTTACATATTTTAACAAAGCAATTTGGCTCAATCTGCTCAAAAAATGGGTTTGGGTGTGCATAGCTTTGCATTCGTCCAAGATAACGATACACAAGCACTCAGCCCTTGTAGTAAAGTAATGGCTGCTGGTTTGTAATACGAAAAAAGTATTACCTCATCCCCCACAAAGCCCAGATTTAAACCACATAAAGCATTTGTGGTCATAAACTATGAGAACTAAACTAAAGGATTACCGGATTTCTAGCAAAAAAAAAAAAACTAAAAATTGCCTTAAAGAATATATGGAGTTCTATTCCTCGAGGTGTTACAAAAAATCTAGTCCATTCAATGACGAAAAGGCTCTTTGTCGTTAAAGAACTTAAATGTCAAAAAACAAAATGCTAAAATACGTAATATTTCTTTATTTATTGTTGTAATTTTAAGTTTTATTCTGACTGTACAAGAATATTAACATATTTTTGTTGTTGCTGTTGTTGTTGTTATTATTTTTCTCGTTATATATAAGCATTACAAAAACAATTTCGATGTACGCTTATAATATGAATCTCAAGCTTTAATTTGTCTTCTATCTTCTATCTATAATATAAAAATAAGTCGGGTTTTCCTTTCTGACGCTACGAACCGATTTGCACGGTTTTACATTGGTTGAAAAGATCTCGGGCTCCGTGAGGTTTATAGCAAAGAAAAGCAGGAAAACAGGGAAAATCATTTTTCCGTGCTACATTCTTTAGGAAAGGGATAGAGAAGAGATGAAACAGGTGGTGAAAGTAGAAGGATAGTCGGAAATTAACTGCCGTATAAAGACAGCAACAGCGACCAGTGACTATGCCTTCATCGCTGAGCAGCTCCACCGACAGTCAATTTTTATTTTTGTAGTGAAAAAAAAACAAAGGTCTTCGGTGGGAATCGAACCCACAACCCCCATACTGACAAGCTAGTACACTACCTACTAGCCTACAGGGGCACATGTACTAGCTTGTAAATACGGGGGTTGTGGGTTCGATTCCCAACGAAGACCTTGGTTTTTTTTCACTACAAAAATAAAAATTGATTTTCGGTGGGGCTGCTCAGCGATGAAGGCATAGTCACTGGTCGCTGTGCTGTCTTATATACTGCACGGTACTTGACTAAATAGGCATTGTTGCCTGAAGTGCTACTTTTCTTTAAAAAAAAATCATTTTTCACATACAGCGCCATCTCTGGATACATAGCATGTACTATAACGGCACCAGTACGTGGTGTGTACGTATCCCTCACGAAAATAAGTACGTTTCATTTTAAGTAGATGGCGCCGGTGCGTGATACATTGTTTGACAGCTACTCATGCGTACGTGAAATTGAGGTTAAAGTTATTCGTTTCCTAACAGTTCAATTGGAAACCATCAAATCAATCACGCGTATTGTGCAAATTTTTATTCAACTTCAACAGCAGGCATTTGTCCATAAGGTGGTAAGTTGAACTGTGTAAATTATGTGGATCGTGCATTTGAGGTTAAATGCACCTGTCTGTCCATAGTCCAAAATGCCGAGAAGATGACGTGTCAACATCGGCCGCCGCACAAGACATGCAAGCCAGCAACAAGTATATTCACATAACTTAAGCGAAGAAAGATAAAATATAATAAGAGAAAATGCCCGATTGAGGCAACGCAACAGGAAGATCATTGGCATCATACAAACGCTTGGCGCAGTCCAATATGATCCCACTGCGAACTAAAGTGATGATGACAATTTATATATTGGACCAATGACGACTGCATGCCGATATTGCAATGCGTTAAAGTTTAAAAGAGAAACGGCTGGATTGTGCTGCGCGAGTGGAAAAGTCAAACTAAATTCCCATTACTTACATCACCACAGCCACTGAAACCATTGCTCGATGGAACTGATCCCGATTCCAACCATTTTCTTTAACGCATTAATGAATACAATAACTGCTTTCGCATGACTTCCTTTGGAGCTAATATCATTCGAGAAGGCGGCTTCATGGCGACTTGTAAGGTAAAAGATTTTATTCCTCTTTTTATTCTAAATTGGAAAGTGTACAAAAAGTTTTTTTTTTTTTTGATGACAGTATTTCAAAACTTGATATTCATGCAGTCCATAAATTGGCAAAATTGTTTTACAAATATCTCTCTCTATACAAAGATACTGTTGGGCAAAACATTGCTAACATAGAGATTACTATTTTTAATGCTTTATTTGCATGCGTTGCAAAGAGATTTTAATACAGTACTATTCTTATTGTAAGCATACAGAATGCTATATAGCTGAAATGTAATGTAATTGCATCAAAGCTTGATAAATCATCAGTTTAGTACGTAGTACATAAAATTTGTTTTTAAACTTCTATAATATTCCAACATTCCAAAATTGCTCATTTTCTACTTAAGTTCAGTTATGTGTAAATCCCATGCAAGATTGCATTGGAGGTGACTCCAAGATATTTAATTACATTTGTTTCCTTTAAAGGCTTTTCCCATCAATATGAACAACAAAGTTGTTATATAACGAGAGATGTAACAGGTCTAAAACGTAATAATTTTGTTTTGCAATATCTCTCTTCTATATATGTTAGCAATACAAAGTTATCCTTGTAGGGATAAAAGATAGACACGTCATCTGGAAACATAAAAATTTTGCCAGTTAAATTAAGATTTTTAATATCGTTTAGATATATTGAAAAAAGAAAAACAATGGACCTAATCCACTATTCTGTGGCACTTCATAGTTTAGGGGACCTGAGGAACTACTGATCTCTTTAATTTGAACAAGCATTGCTTTCTGTTCGAAAAATAATATTTAAATATAGGGTCCGACTAAATAACTTTTTTTTTTGTTTTAAATGCTATAAACAAAACTACACAGCTTCGGCTGTGTGGCACGTAATGCCAATATCCTTCTCTTTAACTTTTGTGAACAAAAATTCGTTCATATAGGCCCGATAACGATCGCCATTGACTGTAACGGCCACTCCTGAAAAATGGCCCAATTATGGCTCTGGACCAAACTCCACACCAAACAGTGACTCGTTTTGGGTGCGTCGGCTTTTCAATGTATGCGTGCGGTTTTTTTGTGCCTCAAATGCGACAATTTTGCTTGTTTACATAGCCGCCAAGATCAAAAAGAGCTTCATCTGAAAAGATGATTTTTTATTGCAAAATCGGCATCTTCTGTAAGTCGATCGCAGGCCCACTTATCGAAGCGAAAACGCATTAAATGGTCACTTTGCTTCAACCCGTGAACCAATTGGACTTTGTATGGCGTCATACCAAGGCCTTTTTGCAAAATTCGTCTCAATGATGTCTCTGAAATGTTCAATTGTTGAGAACGACGGTGAATTGATGTTGATGGCGCTTCACGCACACTTTCTGCCGCAGCGGCAATATTCTCGGCTGTACGCACTGTTTTTGGCTTTTCACGCTTTGGTTTATCGATGAGAATACCAGTTTCTTTCACTTTTTTCACAAGATAACGAACATACGGAACTATCGGTGCTGCTCTTCTTCTTCCAAAATCCGTACGCAATTTTCGCACACATTCTGCAAATAAGCACTAGTTACAAAAAAAAACGTTAGATGGCAGACCCTATAGCATCAATTCGCTATTCTCAATACCATACACTGAAAGTTTATCTAATAAAATATAATGATCCACAAGATCGAATGCTTTCGAAAAATCCAAAAAGATGCCAGCTATTCTGCTAAAGCCTACACCTAAGCCCATTACAAATGTATCGCACTACATTTAACAATGCATCATCAGGACCACATCCTTCTCTAAAACCAAACTCAAATTTATATACTAAGTTGTTTTCTCTACCATATATGATAAAAGCTTATCTTCTATATATAAGTTACCATTGCGCCAAATATAAGTTAATGTGAATATTTGACCATCTGGCAACCCCAAGGTAGAGATAAGAACAAATGTAAAAAAGATAATATAAATAAAGTGGCAGTTACATTTTGACGATTGACACGTTCGTTTCATTTAAAAAACCTTATGTTTGGTTAGAAAGAACGAATCATAATTTATATAAAAATTAAATGGTCCACGTATGTAATGAGTTGGCGTGAGAACGGCTGGAGCGATTTGGTTGATTTTTGTTTTATTCGTTTCGAAATTTTCAGGAAATAAACCAACAAAAAAGGTAAGCATATAGTTCATTTTAAAGCTTGATAGTAAGCAATATTTTTTGTTTTTCTGTTGGGAGAGAAAATAAACAGTGCTGACGGTGTCCCAACTCTTGAGCATGCAACATACCATTGCTCGTGGGAAAAACATTGGGATTCTAGGTTTAACCCACACACGTTTAGCGATTGTCCTTGGAATATATTAATCATGATTGCGAATGCAAGGCGAACGGGAAATTGGATACGTTTAAAGTTAAATGGTAAATCACTTGGTATGACAGGTATCCTTGGAGTAAGCAACTCTTTACCTACAAACTTTCGCATAGTATTGGCTGATTCAGGTTACGTAACATGACTATTACCGCTCCAACGTTAAGCTCAAAGTTATGTGGTGGCATTCCCGGTAAGTTTAATGAATTCAGCAACTCTACGGGATAGTTAACAATATTTTCGAGATCGGTAATGGAACCAATCGATTTATACGAATACCGTTCGCCATTAATTAAGCTTTGAATTTTTGAATTTATTTAATCAACGTATTTGTTTTTGCAGCCAAAATGGGCTCTTTCACTTAACCATAGTTAATTGCTATAATTTTGAGCAATGTATGTATGTGAACAGTTTCGCAATTAGTTCGTCTTTAGACGTTGTGAATTGGCAAGAGCCCATTGGAAAGGAAATCTGGCCTGTTGTAGATTCAGTCAGATTTTTCCACTGCCAATGTCTAACAATATATATAAGAATAGATAGATAAACCTAGACGTAGATAATCATTCAAATTTTAAGAAATGTTGACTGCTAACAAAATCGTTCGAAGTTTTTCTTTTATTTTTTACTTTAGCAATAAAATTTTAGAGCAAAAGAATTTTGATATTGAATGTTTTTAGCATATAAGCGATATACATCGTATGTATGTATCGTTAAAATTGCATCGAGTAGTAAATTATTTTTTAACTTCAAAGTGAAGTGTAATTGTCGGTGACTTACTATTTTTAAGCCCTCACTATCCAATATATCAAGGTTTTTCTTCTCTTATAAAAACTATTAATTTTAAAATTATGTGAATCAAATCGTACGAAAAATTTTAAAGCACAAATAATGTGCATAGATACATACATACATACATACATACATACATACATATGTCCATATGTACGTAGAATATATATTCAAATTTTCACTTTTAGTATTATCCAACACGTCTAAATTAAATTACCGAGCACTGTTTAGGAATTTTATAAAGTTTAAACGATTTATTTATGTTTTCACTAACACGATTAAATACATAGTATATTGAAAAGTGAAAATAAAAACATGTATAAAAAAAATTAATACTTTTTCTTAGAAACTCATGTAATGTGTTAAAAACTTTAGTTCTTCGAGTTGCTCTTTTTTTTTTATTAAAAATTTTTATTTTATTTACAAGTCTTACAAAACTATAAGGTACATTTATGAGATTATACTTAAAAGTATTACAACAATTAAATCTAATATTTGAATATAAAGGCAGATGATAACTCAGACTTGAGGAAACTTTGTCATGAAAAACCTCTTACGAACTTTAAAATTGATATAATGAAATTTATAAGACAGCACTAGTTAGACTCTTTCGTAGAAGAAAGAGACCTAGTGGGTGTTTACCAAATTTCTTATTGTTTCAATATTACACAATCTGCATTTTTTATTAAATGACAGCGTCAAATCATTGGCAAACTCGTGTATCATTTAATGATTGAATCTAGTGTGAAGATAGTTGGTGTGATATCTCGGAGGGAGACTGTGTATTATTTTTAAATGTTTGTTTTGTATAATTTGCAACTTTTTCCTATGGGTTTTGACCGTTTTTTGAAACCAGACTGGGCAACCATAGGTTATGATCGTGCGAATACACATATTGTACAGCAATAACTTGTTTTTTAGATTGAGCTTAGATCTCCTGTTAAGAATGGGGTACAGATCACGGCCACATTTGATGGCTTTATCACATATATAATCGACATGTCTATTAAACAATAGCTTTTTATCCAATAAAAGACCCAGGTATTTAATATCTTCCTTAATTGGAATAATATTCCCTCGGGCGTACAGAATCTTTGTAGGTACTCGTTTAGGTGATCTATTAAATGGGAGGATTATAGTCTGTGTTTCATTGTCATTTACTTTTATTTTCCATTTGTCAAAATATTTTTGGCTTGCAGAGAGGCTCTCTTGCATTCTCTTAACAATTGCATTAGAGACTTTTCCAGCGCATATGAAAGCACTACCATCTGCATAAAATGCTGCTGTTTGATTCCTGGCGACAGTCACATCTGACGTATATATGGAGTATAGTGAGGGTGATAGAACTGACCCCTGGGGTAAACCTGCAGGGATTGGGTTCTCTCTAGAAAATTCTCCGTCAATATATACAACAAAAGATCGGCTGTTTAAAAAGCTTCTAATAATTTTTTGCAGATAAATAGGGAAATTAAGAACATTGAGTTTGTACACCATACCGTCGTGCCAGACAGTGTCGAAAGCTTTTTCGATATCGAGAAAGATAACGCCAGAACTCTTACGATTTCTTCTGTTTTTCTCTATAATATTGACCACTCTCTTTGATTGGTGTACAGTAGAGTGTTCTTTACGGAATCCAAACTGTTGGTAGTTTATCAAACAATTTTGGTCAGCAAAATCCATTAATCTTTTATGGATTATTTTTTCGAAGACTTTGTCTAGTAAACTCAGAATGCTAATGGGCCTGTAGCTGGTGGGTAGCTTTGGATCTTTTCCTTTTTTAGGAATGGGAATAACTTTGGCCTTTTTGAAAATCGATGGGAAATAGCCTAATTCTAGACAACCGTTAAATAATCTGCTTAGTGAACTATAAAAAATATCTGGCATATTCTTTAGAATAATACTATTTATGCCATCTAAGCCCGGAGCTTTATTATTTTTTTAAATCTTAACGAGTGCCTTAACTTCTGAAGGATTCGTGAATTTAATACTGCTGCTTATAGGGGAAATATCATCAAGATAATTTACGTATTCAGATACCTGGATGTCTAAGGGAGATGCATTATTAATCGTTGTAATATGGGCCTTGCCAAATGACTCAGAAATTGCATTCGCTTTGTCTAGACCAGTTTTTAAGATGTTGCCACTTATGTTCAGGTCGGAAAATATGCGGTTTTCCCCCTTCAAGGCTTTTGATAATTTTCAGAATTTTTTAGCTCCTGCAGGCAGGCTTGAAATAAACCGGGACCAGGAGTCATTTCTATCCTTATTAATGTGAAAATCAATTAAGCTGTTCAGCTGCCTCAAGATAGAGATTAACTGGGCCCTATAATTTAATTCCCTACATCTCTGCAATTTACGCTTGTATTTGTTACGCTGTGCGATAAGCATCTTGGATGTATGGGAAATTTCTCTCTGCCACGAATTTTTGCTTCCAACTGGGATCTTCTCAAACGCACCTTTAATAATTGCAATCAATTTGTCTAAATAGTTGTCCACATTGTCGGGCGATAAGGTTGATTGATTAATATTCTGACGAACGAATTCCCTCTCAACCCAGGAATTAATTGAAGGCCAGTCTTCGCAATCATATAAAGTAACTAAATTTGATTTATTAAGAAGCTGACCGTACACGGAACATGTTACTGGATCATGATCGAGTTGCTCTTTAAATTTTCTCATGCGAAGAAAAATTACTTCGAAATAAAGTCTAGTTATTGAAAACGTATCATGTTCGTTGGGCTCTCTTGACAAATTCTGTAACATAATCAAAGCTTGCTGATGTTTATTACAACGTATGTATGTATGTATGTATGTATATGTACATATGTAAGTCAATTTTTTATATAAATATATTTTCATGGCATAAATTTATATACTTTTAGGAAAAAAACTTTAAAAATTAAACTTAAAATGCATATTTTACTAAATTGAAAACACATTCACCAAAGGATTTGAACTTCTTATTTTTTCCATACAATATACATATTTCAAAGTATTGAAAAACATGCAATCTATTTACATACATGTGTACATGTGATTTTATTGCGAATTTTAATTGAAGTAAGATTTTCTCCTCAAAATTGTGACGGCAGCTGTGTATAGTAATGAATTAAAAAAAAATCTTCAAACATAAAAATACATTTTTAACTGTTGACATGTTCGAACAATGTTTGATTTCGCCGAAGTTGAAGATGTTGCCTCTTTTTGTTTGGTCTTTTATTTTGTTTTCTTTTTGTTTTGTGTTTTTATTGTTTAATTTGATCTACGGGTTTTTTTTAGCGTATGCTAAGAATGTATACGTGAGTTTGCACGTATGCAAACTCATTAGCATACAAACAACCACATAGCTTCATCAAACCAGTTCGAATGAACATGTCGAGTCGTAAATAACTTATTTGAGTTTACAACAACAACAGAAGAAAATTAATAAATGAATTTTCTAAGTTTTCCGGAAAATTTTATAATTCTGTTTTTTCATACAAACCATCTCCTGAAAATTTCGAATCGAATAAAACAAAAAAATTAACCAAATCGCTCCAGCCGTTCTCACGCCAGGAGAAGAGGAGTTACCTTAAAAACTATTTAAACAATAAATGAAGAAAAATTTGTGTCGTTTCTTCTTTGTACTGAAGTTTTTTTTCTAACTCCATATGAAATATTAATCATTAGCAAATAGTTTCCGAGCGAAGCCGGTTCGCACAGCTAGTCATATATAATTTTCTCAAACATTTTATCAATAGCAGAAAGTACAGCAGTTGGCCGATATTTCTCTACCGACAAGCTGTTAACATCTTTTCATATTGGAATTGTCTTTTCTATTTTAAGAATGTCAGGATAGATATTGAGGCGATTTCTTAGGCACATTTCTAAATAAACTTTAGCTACATCTGAATCTAGTCCTTAATGATCAATCAGTTTTAGCTCATTTTACTATTTAATCGGCCAAGCGCAGTGTTGATGAATTTCCAACATCTTTTCGGATCATTTCCAGCCTTGCTTAAACTTTGAATATAGTAGGTATTCCTACTTAACCCGCTTGCCATTTTAATAATCCTGCTTAACCTTCTTTGATTGGCAATTTACAGTCTAATCTCAAATTTGGCCATGCAATAGAATTCGTTTGCTTATGCTGCGATACCTCCAAAATCGGACGCTTTATAACAAATACAAAGGCTCCATATTACAATTCTACAAGTGATTACAGAAGTCCCGTTCCCCCTCCCCTCAAACCCTCACCAAAAAGATTTAAAAGTGACATTTTTAAAAATCAAATCAAAATCGTTAGCAATGAATTTTGTCGCAGCTTTCTTGGGCGCCATTACAACTTGTCGATTCTGTCCTAAAGTTCTGTAGCATGCCACGCAAGCTAGCAATTGAATGTGTCTTTTCGTTCTTCTTGTATGCGTTTGAAAATTTTCGGATTTGGCACCCCTAGATCATTCAGGTTGGTTTCATAAATCATTTTTTGAATCTGTTGTTCTTTTTGTACTGAAATATCAATTTTTTTTGTATTATTGCAGATCAAGAGCAACAAAAACAACAACAACCACACCTGAACAATACAAAATGAAAATACAAATTTAATAAACGATTTAAAGATGAAGTCACTAAAGCGCATCAGGACGCTTAACACTGGAATAATTCGGCCACAAATATCTCACATCTATCACATCTTGGACGACTTGTCTTTTAATTTAAACTATTTAAATAAAATTTCCACAATATTTATTCAGATTTATTAAATTTCTTTTGTTGAATCACTTTTATTTTATTTTCACTTTTAAATAAATTTTTTATTCACAAGTTCTACGGCAACACAGTTGCTTTTTTAAGTACTTTTTCTTCAGCATTTTGTTTTTTTTTGTTTTAAATAAGGTTTAATCGAATAAAGTTTAATCGAATAATTTTTAATCGAATAAGGTTTACATGAATAAGGTTTACTTGAATAAGGTTTACTTAAATAAGATTTATTCGAATAAGTTTAAATCGAATAAAGTTTAATCGAAATAAATATAATCGTTTAATATTTAATTGAATAAGCTTTAATTGAATAAGTTTTAATCGAATAAAGTTTTAAATGACTTGGTTTAAATCGAAAAAGTTTTAAACAAATAAGTTTTTTTCGAATAAATTTTAATCGAATAGGCTTTAATCGAATAAGGTTTAATCGAATAAAATGTAATCGAAAAAAGTTTCATCGAATAAAGCTCAGTCGAGGTGACAAGATTTACATCTGCACCTGGCCGTGGGCCTTAATCAGATGATGGATCATTACCACTGTGGATGGTTTGTAGCGCCATCCTCGCTCTAAAAGGCCTTCGGTCACTCCAAGTTGCAACTTCACTCCTTGCTGAAGAGTTGGAGGCTATTCAACTGCTGAAAAAAAAAAAATGTTAGATGGCAGACCCTATAGCATCAATTCGCTATTCTCAATACCATACACTGAAAGTTTATCTAATAAAATATAATGATCCACAAGATCGAATGCTTTCGAAAAATCCAAAAAGATGCCAGCTATTCTGCTAAAGCCTACATCTAAGCCCATTACAAATGTATCGCACTACATTTAACAATGCATCATCAGGACCACATCCTTCTCTAAAACCAAACTCAAATTTATATACTAAGTTGTTTTCTCTACCATATATGATAAAAGCTTATCTTCTATATATAAGTTACCATTGCGCCAAATATAAGTTAATGTGAATATTTGACCATCTGGCAACCCCAAGGTAGAGATAAGAACAAATGTAAAAAAGATAATATAAATAAAGTGGCAGTTACATTTTGACGATTGACACGTTCGTTTCATTTAAAAAACCTTATGTTTGGTTAGAAAGAACGAATCATAATTTATATAAAAATTAAATGGTCCACGTATGTAATGAGTTGGCGTGAGAACGGCTGGAGCGATTTGGTTGATTTTTGTTTTATTCGTTTCGAAATTTTCAGGAAATAAACCAACAAAAAAGGTAAGCATATAGTTCATTTTAAAGCTTGATAGTAAGCAATATTTTTTGTTTTTCTGTTGGGAGAGAAAATAAACAGTGCTGACGGTGTCCCAACTCTTGAGCATGCAACATACCATTGCTCGTGGGAAAAACATTGGGATTCTAGGTTTAACCCACACACGTTTAGCGATTGTCCTTGGAATATATTAATCATGATTGCGAATGCAAGGCGAACGGGAAATTGGATACGTTTAAAGTTAAATGGTAAATCACTTGGTATGACAGGTATCCTTGGAGTAAGCAACTCTTTACCTACAAACTTTCGCATAGTATTGGCTGATTCAGGTTACGTAACATGACTATTACCGCTCCAACGTTAAGCTCAAAGTTATGTGGTGGCATTCCCGGTAAGTTTAATGAATTCAGCAACTCTACGGGATAGTTAACAATATTTTCGAGATCGGTAATGGAACCAATCGATTTATACGAATACCGTTCGCCATTAATTAAGCTTTGAATTTTTGAATTTATTTAATCAACGTATTTGTTTTTGCAGCCAAAATGGGCTCTTTCACTTAACCATAGTTAATTGCTATAATTTTGAGCAATGTATGTATGTGAACAGTTTCGCAATTAGTTCGTCTTTAGACGTTGTGAATTGGCAAGAGCCCATTGGAAAGGAAATCTGGCCTGTTGTAGATTCAGTCAGATTTTTCCACTGCCAATGTCTAACAATATATATAAGAATAGATAGATAAACCTAGACGTAGATAATCATTCAAATTTTAAGAAATGTTGACTGCTAACAAAATCGTTCGAAGTTTTTCTTTTATTTTTTACTTTAGCAATAAAATTTTAGAGCAAAAGAATTTTGATATTGAATGTTTTTAGCATATAAGCGATATACATCGTATGTATGTATCGTTAAAATTGCATCGAGTAGTAAATTATTTTTTAACTTCAAAGTGAAGTGTAATTGTCGGTGACTTACTATTTTTAAGCCCTCACTATCCAATATATCAAGGTTTTTCTTCTCTTATAAAAACTATTAATTTTAAAATTATGTGAATCAAATCGTACGAAAAATTTTAAAGCACAAATAATGTGCATAGATACATACATACATACATACATACATACATACATACATACATATGTCCATATGTACGTAGAATATATATTCAAATTTTCACTTTTAGTATTATCCAACACGTCTAAATTAAATTACCGAGCACTGTTTAGGAATTTTATAAAGTTTAAACGATTTATTTATGTTTTCACTAACACGATTAAATACATAGTATATTGAAAAGTGAAAATAAAAACATGTATAAAAAAAATTAATACTTTTTCTTAGAAACTCATGTAATGTGTTAAAAACTTTAGTTCTTCGAGTTGCTCTTTTTTTTTTATTAAAAATTTTTATTTTATTTACAAGTCTTACAAAACTATAAGGTACATTTATGAGATTATACTTAAAAGTATTACAACAATTAAATCTAATATTTGAATATAAAGGCAGATGATAACTCAGACTTGAGGAAACTTTGTCATGAAAAACCTCTTACGAACTTTAAAATTGATATAATGAAATTTATAAGACAGCACTAGTTAGACTCTTTCGTAGAAGAAAGAGACCTAGTGGGTGTTTACCAAATTTCTTATTGTTTCAATATTACACAATCTGCATTTTTTATTAAATGACAGCGTCAAATCATTGGCAAACTCGTGTATCATTTAATGATTGAATCTAGTGTGAAGATAGTTGGTGTAATATCTCGGAGGGAGACTGTGTATTATTTTTAAATGTTTGTTTTGTATAATTTGCAACTTTTTCCTATGGGTTTTGACCGTTTTTTGAAACCAGACTGGGCAACCATAGGTTATGATCGTGCGAATACACATATTGTACAGCAATAACTTGTTTTTTAGATTGAGCTTAGATCTCCTGTTAAGAATGGGGTACAGATCACGGCCACATTTGATGGCTTTATCACATATATAATCGACATGTCTATTAAACAATAGCTTTTTATCCAATAAAAGACCCAGGTATTTAATATCTTCCTTAATTGGAATAATATTCCCTCGGGCGTACAGAATCTTTGTAGGTACTCGTTTAGGTGATCTATTAAATGGAAGGATTATAGCCTGTGTTTCATTGTCATTTACTTTTATTTTCCATTTGTCAAAATATTTTTGGCTTGCAGAGAGGCTCTCTTGCATTCTCTTAACAATTGCATTAGGGACTTTTCCAGCGCATATGAAAGCACTACCATCTGCATAAAATGCTGCTGTTTGATTCCTGGCGACAGTCACATCTGACGTATATATGGAGTATAGTGAGGGTGATAGAACTGACCCCTGGGGTAAACCTGCAGGGATTGGGTTCTCTCTAGAAAATTCTCCGTCAATATATACAACAAAAGATCGGCTGTTTAAAAAGCTTCTAATAATTTTTTGCAGATAAATAGGAAAATTAAGAACATTGAGTTTGTACACCATACCGTCGTGCCAGACAGTGTCGAAAGCTTTTTCGATATCGAGAAAGATAACGCCAGTACTCTTACGATTTCTTCTGTTTTTCTCTATAATATTGACCACTCTCTTTGATTGGTGTACAGTAGAGTGTTCTTTACGGAATCCAAACTGTTGGTAGTTTATCAAACAATTTTGGTCAGCAAAATCCATTAATCTTTTATGGATTATTTTTTCGAAGACTTTGTCTAGTAAACTCAGAATGCTAATGGGCCTGTAGCTGGTGGGTAGCTTTGGATCTTTTCCTTTTTTAGGAATGGGAATAACTTTGGCCTTTTTGAAAATCGATGGGAAATAGCCTAATTCTAGACAACCGTTAAATAATCTGCTTAGTGAACTATAAAAAATATCTGGCATATTCTTTAGAATAATACTATTTATGCCATCTAAGCCCGGAGCTTTATTATTTTTTTAAATCTTAACGAGTGCCTTAACTTCTGAAGGATTCGTGAATTTAATACTGCTGCTTATAGGGGAAATATCATCAAGATAATTTACGTATTCAGATACCTGGATGTCTAAGGGAGATGCATTATTAATCGTTGTAATATGGGCCTTGCCAAATGACTCAGAAATTGCATTCGCTTTGTCTAGACCAGTTTTTAAGATGTTGCCACTTATGTTCAGGTCGGAAAATATGCGGTTTTCCCCCTTCAAGGCTTTTGATAATTTTCAGAATTTTTTAGCTCCTGCAGGCAGGCTTGAAATAAACCGGGACCAGGAGTCATTTCTATCCTTATTAATGTGAAAATCAATTAAGCTGTTCAGCTGCCTCAAGATAGAGATTAACTGGGCCCTATAATTTAATTCCCTACATCTCTGCAATTTACGCTTGTATTTGTTACGCTGTGCGATAAGCATCTTGGATGATGGGAAATTTCTCTCTGCCACGAATTTTTGCTTCCAACTGGGATCTTCTCAAACGCACCTTTAATAATTGCAATCAATTTGTCTAAATAGTTGTCCACATTGTCGGGCGATAAGGTGGATTGATCAATATTCTGACGAACGAATTCCCTCTCAACCCAGGAATTAATTGAAGGCCAGTCTTCGCAATCATATAAAGTAACTAAATTTGATTTATTAAGAAGCTGACCGTACACGGAACATGTTACTGGATCATGATCGAGTTGCTCTTTAAATTTTCTCATGCGAAGAAAAATTACTTCGAAATAAAGTCTAGTTATTGAAAACGTATCATGTTCGTTGGGCTCTCCTGACAAATTCTGTAACATAATCAAAGCTTGCTGATGTTTATTACAACGTATGTATGTATGTATGTATATGTACATATGTAAGTCAATTTTTTATATAAATATATTTTCATGGCATAAATTTATATACTTTTAGGAAAAAAACTTTAAAAATTAAACTTAAAATGCATATTTTACTAAATTGAAAACACATTCACCAAAGGATTTGAACTTCTTATTTTTTCCATACAATATACATATTTCAAAGTATTGAAAAACATGCAATCTATTTACATACATGTGTACATGTGATTTTATTGCGAATTTTAATTGAAGTAAGATTTTCTCCCCAAAATTGTGACGGCAGCTGTGTATAGTAATGAATTAAAAAAAAATCTTCAAACATAAAAATACATTTTTAACTGTTGACATGTTCGAACAATGTTTGATTTCGCCGAAGTTGAAGATGTTGCCTCTTTTTGTTTGGTCTTTTATTTTGTTTTCTTTTTGTTTTGTGTTTTTATTGTTTAATTTGATCTACGGGTTTTTTTTAGCGTATGCTAAGAATGTATACGTGAGTTTGCACGTATGCAAACTCATTAGCATACAAACAACCACATAGCTTCATCAAACCAGTTCGAATGAACATGTCGAGTCGTAAATAACTTATTTGAGTTTACAACAACAACAGAAGAAAATTAATAAATGAATTTTCTAAGTTTTCCGGAAAATTTTATAATTCTGTTTTTTCATACAAACCATCTCCTGAAAATTTCGAATCGAATAAAACAAAAAAATTAACCAAATCGCTCCAGCCGTTCTCACGCCAGGAGAAGAGGAGTTACCTTAAAAACTATTTAAACAATAAATGAAGAAAAATTTGTGTCGTTTCTTCTTTGTACTGAAGTTTTTTTTCTAACTCCATATGAAATATTAATCATTAGCAAATAGTTTCCGAGCGAAGCCGGTTCGCACAGCTAGTCATATATAATTTTCTCAAACATTTTATCAATAGCAGAAAGTACAGCAGTTGGCCGATATTTCTCTACCGACAAGCTGTTAACATCTTTTCATATTGGAATTGTCTTTTCTATTTTAAGAATGTCAGGATAGATATTGAGGCGATTTCTTAGGCACATTTCTAAATAAACTTTAGCTACATCTGAATCTAGTCCTTAATGATCAATCAGTTTTAGCTCATTTTACTATTTAATCGGCCAAGCGCAGTGTTGATGAATTTCCAACATCTTTTCGGATCATTTCCAGCCTTGCTTAAACTTTGAATATAGTAGGTATTCCTACTTAACCCGCTTGCCATTTTAATAATCCTGCTTAACCTTCTTTGATTAGCAATTTACAGTCTAATCTCAAATTTGGCCATGCAATAGAATTCGTTTGCTTATGCTGCGATACCTCCAAAATCGGACGCTTTATAACAAATACAAAGGCTCCATATTACAATTCTACAAGTGATTACAGAAGTCCCGTTCCCCCTCCCCTCAAACCCTCACCAAAAAGATTTAAAAGTGACATTTTTAAAAATCAAATCAAAATCGTTAGCAATGAATTTTGTCGCAGCTTTCTTGGGCGCCATTACAACTTGTCGATTCTGTCCTAAAGTTCTGTAGCATGCCACGCAAGCTAGCAATTGAATGTGTCTTTTCGTTCTTCTTGTATGCGTTTGAAAATTTTCGGATTTGGCACCCCTAGATCATTCAGGTTGGTTTCATAAATCATTTTTTGAATCTGTTGTTCTTTTTGTACTGAAATATCAATTTTTTTTGTATTATTGCAGATCAAGAGCAACAAAAACAACAACAACCACACCTGAACAATACAAAATGAAAATACAAATTTAATAAACGATTTAAAAATGAAGTCACTAAAGCGCATCAGGACGCTTAACACTGGAATAATTCGGCCACAAATATCT
The DNA here is from genome assembly GCA_030448955.1 of Trichopoda pennipes. Classification (NCBI taxonomy): domain Eukaryota; kingdom Metazoa; phylum Arthropoda; class Insecta; order Diptera; family Tachinidae; genus Trichopoda; species Trichopoda pennipes. The sequence continues at coordinate 505,913 of JASKUP010000103.1, forward strand.
CACATCTATCACATCTTGGACGACTTGTCTTTTAATTTAAACTATTTAAATAAAATTTCCACAATATTTATTCAGTTTTATTAAATTTCTTTTGTTGAATCACTTTTATTTTATTTTCACTTTTAAATAAATTTTTTATTCACAAGTTCTACGGCAACACAGTTGCTTTTTTAAGTACTTTTTCTTCAGCATTTTGTTTTTTTTTTTGTTTTAAATAAGGTTTAATCGAATAAAGTTTAATCGAATAATTTTTAATCGAATAAGGTTTACATGAATAAGGTTTACTTGAATAAGGTTTACTTAAATAAGATTTATTCGAATAAGTTTAAATCGAATAAAGTTTAATCGAAATAAATATAATCGTTTAATATTTAATTGAATAAGCTTTAATTGAATAAGTTTTAATCGAATAAAGTTTTAAATGACTTGGTTTAAATCGAAAAAGTTTTAAACAAATAAGTTTTTTTCGAATAAATTTTAATCGAATAGGCTTTAATCGAATAAGGTTTAATCGAATAAAATGTAATCGAAAAAAGTTTCATCGAATAAAGCTCAGTCGAGGTGACAAGATTTACATCTGCACCTGGCCGTGGGCCTTAATCAGATGATGGATCATTACCACTGTGGATGGTTTGTAGCGCCATCCTCGCTCTAAAAGGCCTTCGGTCACTCCAAGTTGCAACTTCACTCCTTGCTGAAGAGTTGGAGGCTATCCAACTGCTGAAAAAAAAAAAAACGTTAGATGGCAGACCCTATAGCATCAATTCGCTATTCTCAATACCATACACTGAAAGTTTATCTAATAAAATATAATGATCCACAAGATCGAATGCTTTCGAAAAATCCAAAAAGATGCCAGCTATTCTGCTAAAGCCTACATCTAAGCCCATTACAAATGTATCGCACTACATTTAACAATGCATCATCAGGACCACATCCTTCTCTAAAACCAAACTCAAATTCATATAATAAGTTGTTTTCTCTACCATATATGATAAAAGCTTATCTTCTATATATAAGTTACCATTGCGCCAAATATAAGTTAATGTGAATATTTGACCATCTGGCAACCCCAAGGTAGAGATAAGAACAAATGTAAAAAAGATAATATAAATAAAATGGCAGTCATATTTGACGATTGACACGTTCGTTTCATTTAAAAAACCTTATGTTTGGTTAGAAAGAACGAATAATAATTTATATAAAAATTAAATGGTCCACGTATGTAATGAGTTGGCGCGAGAACGGCTGGAGCGATTTGGTTGATTTTTGTTTTATTCGTTTCGAAATTTTCAGGAAATAAACCAACAAAAAAGGTAAGCATATAGTTCATTTTAAAGCTTGATAGTAAGCAATATTTTTTTTTTCTGTTGGGAGAGAAAATAAACAGTGCTGATGGTGTCCCAACTCTTGAGCATGCAACATACCATTGCTCGTGGGAAAAACATTGGGATTCTAGGTTTAACCCACACACTTTTAGCGATTGTCCTTGGAATATATTAATCATGATTGCGAATGCAAGGCGAACGGGAAATTGGATACGTTTAAAGTTAAATGGTAAATCACTTGGTATGACAGGTATCCTTGGAGTAAGCAACTCTTTACCTACAAACTTTCGCATAGTATTGGCTGATTCAGGTTACGTAACATGACTATTACCGCTCCAACGTTAAGCTCAAAGTTATGTGGTGGCATTCCCGGTAAGTTTAATGAATTCAGGAACTCTACGGGATAGTTAACAATATTTTCGAGATCGGTAATGGAACCAATCGATTTATACGAATACCGTTCGCCATTAATTAAGCTTTGAATTTTTGAATTTATTTAATCAACGTATTTGTTTTTGCAGCCAAAATGGGCTCTTTCACTTAACCATAGTTAATTGCTATAATTTTGAGCAATGTATGTATGTGAACAGTTTCGCAATTAGTTCGTCTTTAGACGTTGTGAATTGGCAAGAGCCCATTGGAAAGGAAATCTGGCCTGTTGTAGATTCAGTCAGATTTTTCCACTGCCAATGTCTAACAATATATATAAGAATAGATAGATAAACCTAGACGTAGATAATCATTCAAATTTTAAGAAATGTTGACTGCTAACAAAATCGTTCGAAGTTTTTCTTTTATTTTTTACTTTAGCAATAAAATTTTAGAGCAAAAGAATTTTGATATTGAATTTTTTTAGCATATAAGCGATATACATACTTATGTATGTATCGTTAAAATTGCATCGAGTAGAAAATTATTTCGATATGTGCTTGACTTTTCCGACGGGGTTAAAATTAATTTTATTTGGGTACGGTTTTCCGTCGACACTCGTCAAATTTGGAATTACTTTAAAATTAACAATAATATATATAGATAAATAACAGGACTAGGGATGGGAAGTCCAACATCTGCCACCCTCATGGAAGTATTTATGCAGAACTTAGAAGAGGAATACGTAAAGGAATTAAAAACCAACTTTGGAGTAATATTCTACGCAAGATATGTCGACGACATCATATGTATACTAGAAGGAAATAACGATGAGCAAATTCTAGATTACTTAAATGGAAGACACAAGGACATAAAATTTACAATGGAAAAGGAAGAGGAGGGGAGAATTAATTATCTGGACCTAACGATCAAGAGGAACATAATCTCGAACAGAATCGAATATGAAATATACAGGAAACCAACAGCAACGGACACAATAATACACAACTCATCAAATCATCCCCAGCAACACAAAAACGCAGCAATCAGGCAGTTAATAACAAGACTCGAGAGAACACCACTAACACGGCAAATGTACATGAAGGAAATGGAAACAATAAAAACAAAGCGCCTCATAGATAACATCAAGAAACAATTTAGAATGAACAAAGAACAGGAGAAGGAAAATAAAAAATGGGCTACATTAACATATATGGGAAAATCAACGTACAAATTGGCGAAATTCTTTGGAAAACACAACATCAATACCGCGTTCAGAACAAGAAACAACCTAGGCAGAATACTACGGAATAAAACAACCGAGGCAAATATACTAGACAAACAAGGAGTGTACAAATTAACTTGTACATGCCATTATAGCTACATCGGGCAAACAGGATGAAAAATGAAGACCAGATTTAGGGAATACATTAGAGACTATAACAAAAAACTACGAGAACCAAAATCGACTCCAGAATCAAACTTTGCGAACCATATATTTAACAACAAATGTACACCAGGACATATAAAGACAACGGTTAAACTGCTTCACACTCAGCACAAAGGAAGGAGACTAAATGTATTAGAAAACATGGAAATATACAAACAAAAAACATTTGACGGACGAATAATAAATGAACAAATAAACACTGCTTCGGACACAATATTTGAACCGTTGAAACATTTTTACAGGAAAACAAACACTACACCAACACAAAAACGTTACGCAGTTGCACAAGACCAAAGCAATAAAGAACATCATAAACGTACAATTACAGATTATTGTCACATAAAAGAGGAAAAAAGAAAAAACCCTATAGGTTCACACATAAACAAAAACGGACAGCAAGCATGACCGTAAAAGGATTTAGTTAGGAAAAAAAAACAGACGAATGAAAAAGGGAGCGACAAATTAGGTAAAAAGAGACAAACGAAAAAGGAGAGATGCAGGCAAAAAAAAGACAGAAAGGGACGAACGCAATAACACCAAGGGAGACACGAACTATATAAACACAACTGACAATAGAACGCAACTAGTACGAAAAGAACACTGAAGATGGCAAACATCCGAAACCGGTTTGTTCACAAACCAAATTTGACGAGGGTCGACGGAAAACCGTACCCAAATAAAAGAAAATTATTTAATAACTTCAAAGTGAAGTGTAATTGTCGGTGACTTACTATTTTTAAGCCCTCACTATCCAATATATCAAGGTTTTTCTTCTCTTAAAAAAACTATTAATTTTAAAATTATGTGAATCAAATCGTACGAAAAATTTTTAACCACGAATAATGTGCATACATACATACATACATATGTCCATATGTACGTAGAATATATATTCAAATTTTCACTTTTAGTATTATCCAACACGTCTAAATTAAATTACCGAGCACTGTTTAGGAATTTTATAAAGTTTAAACGATTTATTTATGTTTTCACTAACACGATTAAATACATAGTATATTGAAAAGTGAAAATAAAAACATGTATAAAAAAAATTAATACTTTTTCTTAGAAACTCATGTAATGTGTTAAAAACTTTAGTTCTTCGAGTTGCTCTTTTTTTTTATTAAAAATTTTTATTTTATTTACAAGTCTTACAAAACTATAAGGTACATTTATGAGATTATACTTAAAAGTATTACAACAATTAAATCTAATATTTGAATATAAAGGCAGATGATAACTCAGACTTGAGGAAACTTTGTCATGAAAAACCTCTTACGAACTTTAAAATTGATATAATGAAATTTATAAGACAGCACTAGTTAGACTCTTTCGTAGAAGAAAGAGACCTAGTGGGTGTTTACCAAATTTCTTATTGTTTCAATATTACACAATCTGCATTTTTTATTAAATGACAGCGTCAAATCATTGGCAAACTCGTGTATCATTTAATGATTGAATCTAGTGTGAAGATAGTTGGTGTGATATCTCGGAGGGAGACTGTGTATTATTTTTAAATGTTTGTTTTGTATAATTTGCAACTTTTTCCTATGGGTTTTGACCGTTTTTTGAAACCAGACTGGGCAACCATAGGTTATGATCGTGCGAATACACATATTGTACAGCAATAACTTGTTTTTTAGATTGAGCTTAGATCTCCTGTTAAGAATGGGGTACAGATCACGGCCACATTTGATGGCTTTATCACATATATAATCGACATGTCTATTAAACAATAGCTTTTTATCCAATAAAAGACCCAGGTATTTAATATCTTCCTTAATTGGAATAATATTCCCTCGGGCGTACAGAATCTTTGTAGGTACTCGTTTAGGTGATCTATTAAATGGAAGGATTATAGCCTGTGTTTCATTGTCATTTACTTTTATTTTCCATTTGTCAAAATATTTTTGGCTTGCAGAGAGGCTCTCTTGCATTCTCTTAACAATTGCATTAGGGACTTTTCCAGCGCATATGAAAGCACTACCATCTGCATAAAATGCTGCTGTTTGATTCCTGGCGACAGTCACATCTGACGTATATATGGAGTATAGTGAGGGTGATAGAACTGACCCCTGGGGTAAACCTGCAGGGATTGGGTTCTCTCTAGAAAATTCTCCGTCAATATATACAACAAAAGATCGGCTGTTTAAAAAGCTTCTAATAATTTTTTGCAGATAAATAGGGAAATTAAGAACATTGAGTTTGTACACCATACCGTCGTGCCAGACAGTGTCGAAAGCTTTTTCGATATCGAGAAAGATAACGCCAGTACTCTTACGATTTCTTCTGTTTTTCTCTATAATATTGACCACTCTCTTTGATTGGTGTACAGTAGAGTGTTCTTTACGGAATCCAAACTGTTGGTAGTTTATCAAACAATTTTGGTCAGCAAAATCCATTAATCTTTTATGGATTATTTTTTCGAAGACTTTGTCTAGTAAACTCAGAATGCTAATGGGCCTGTAGCTGGTGGGTAGCTTTGGATCTTTTCCTTTTTTAGGAATGGGAATAACTTTGGCCTTTTTGAAAATCGATGGGAAATAGCCTAATTCTAGACAACCGTTAAATAATCTGCTTAGTGAACTATAAAAAATATCTGGCATATTCTTTAGAATAATACTATTTATGCCATCTAAGCCCGGAGCTTTATTATTTTTTTAAATCTTAACGAGTGCCTTAACTTCTGAAGGATTCGTGAATTTAATACTGCTGCTTATAGGGGAAATATCATCAAGATAATTTACGTATTCAGATACCTGGATGTCTAAGGGAGATGCATTATTAATCGTTGTAATATGGGCCTTGCCAAATGACTCAGAAATTGCATTCGCTTTGTCTAGACCAGTTTTTAAGATGTTGCCACTTATGTTCAGGTCGGAAAATATGCGGTTTTCCCCCTTCAAGGCTTTTGATAATTTTCAGAATTTTTTAGCTCCTGCAGGCAGGCTTGAAATAAACCGGGACCAGGAGTCATTTCTATCCTTATTAATGTGAAAATCAATTAAGCTGTTCAGCTGCCTCAAGATAGAGATTAACTGGGCCCTATAATTTAATTCCCTACATCTCTGCAATTTACGCTTGTATTTGTTACGCTGTGCGATAAGCATCTTGGATGATGGGAAATTTCTCTCTGCCACGAATTTTTGCTTCCAACTGGGATCTTCTCAAACGCACCTTTAATAATTGCAATCAATTTGTCTAAATAGTTGTCCACATTGTCGGGCGATAAGGTGGATTGATCAATATTCTGACGAACGAATTCCCTCTCAACCCAGGAATTAATTGAAGGCCAGTCTTCGCAATCATATAAAGTAACTAAATTTGATTTATTAAGAAGCTGACCGTACACGGAACATGTTACTGGATCATGATCGAGTTGCTCTTTAAATTTTCTCATGCGAAGAAAAATTACTTCGAAATAAAGTCTAGTTATTGAAAACGTATCATGTTCGTTGGGCTCTCCTGACAAATTCTGTAACATAATCAAAGCTTGCTGATGTTTATTACAACGTATGTATGTATGTATGTATATGTACATATGTAAGTCAATTTTTTATATAAATATATTTTCATGGCATAAATTTATATACTTTTAGGAAAAAAACTTTAAAAATTAAACTTAAAATGCATATTTTACTAAATTGAAAACACATTCACCAAAGGATTTGAACTTCTTATTTTTTCCATACAATATACATATTTCAAAGTATTGAAAAACATGCAATCTATTTACATACATGTGTACATGTGATTTTATTGCGAATTTTAATTGAAGTAAGATTTTCTCCCCAAAATTGTGACGGCAGCTGTGTATAGTAATGAATTAAAAAAAATCTTCAAACATAAAAATACATTTTTAACTGTTGACATGTTCGAACAATGTTTGATTTCGCCGAAGTTGAAGATGTTGCCTCTTTTTGTTTGGTCTTTTATTTTGTTTTCTTTTTGTTTTGTGTTTTTATTGTTTAATTTGATCTACGGGTTTTTTTTAGCGTATGCTAAGAATGTATACGTGAGTTTGCACGTATGCAAACTCATTAGCATACAAACAACCACATAGCTTCATCAAACCAGTTCGAATGAACATGTCGAGTCGTAAATAACTTATTTGAGTTTACAACAACAACAGAAGAAAATTAATAAATGAATTTTCTAAGTTTTCCGGAAAATTTTATAATTCTGTTTTTTCATACAAACCATCTCCTGAAAATTTCGAATCGAATAAAACAAAAAAATTAACCAAATCGCTCCAGCCGTTCTCACGCCAGGAGAAGAGGAGTTACCTTAAAAACTATTTAAACAATAAATGAAGAAAAATTTGTGTCGTTTCTTCTTTGTACTGAAGTTTTTTTTCTAACTCCATATGAAATATTAATCATTAGCAAATAGTTTCCGAGCGAAGCCGGTTCGCACAGCTAGTCATATATAATTTTCTCAAACATTTTATCAATAGCAGAAAGTACAGCAGTTGGCCGATATTTCTCTACCGACAAGCTGTTAACATCTTTTCATATTGGAATTGTCTTTTCTATTTTAAGAATGTCAGGATAGATATTGAGGCGATTTCTTAGGCACATTTCTAAATAAACTTTAGCTACATCTGAATCTAGTCCTTAATGATCAATCAGTTTTAGCTCATTTTACTATTTAATCGGCCAAGCGCAGTGTTGATGAATTTCCAACATCTTTTCGGATCATTTCCAGCCTTGCTTAAACTTTGAATATAGTAGGTATTCCTACTTAACCCGCTTGCCATTTTAATAATCCTGCTTAACCTTCTTTGATTGGCAATTTACAGTCTAATCTCAAATTTGGCCATGCAATAGAATTCGTTTGCTTATGCTGCGATACCTCCAAAATCGGACGCTTTATAACAAATACAAAGGCTCCATATTACAATTCTACAAGTGATTACAGAAGTCCCGTTCCCCCTCCCCTCAAACCCTCACCAAAAAGATTTAAAAGTGACATTTTTAAAAATCAAATCAAAATCGTTAGCAATGAATTTTGTCGCAGCTTTCTTGGGCGCCATTACAACTTGTCGATTCTGTCCTAAAGTTCTGTAGCATGCCACGCAAGCTAGCAATTGAATGTGTCTTTTCGTTCTTCTTGTATGCGTTTGAAAATTTTCGGATTTGGCACCCCTAGATCATTCAGGTTGGTTTCATAAATCATTTTTTGAATCTGTTGTTCTTTTTGTACTGAAATATCAATTTTTTTTGTATTATTGCAGATCAAGAGCAACAAAAACAACAACAACCACACCTGAACAATACAAAATGAAAATACAAATTTAATAAACGATTTAAAAATGAAGTCACTAAAGCGCATCAGGACGCTTAACACTGGAATAATTCGGCCACAAATATCTCACATCTATCACATCTTGGACGACTTGTCTTTTAATTTAAACTATTTAAATAAAATTTCCACAATATTTATTCAGTTTTATTAAATTTCTTTTGTTGAATCACTTTTATTTTATTTTCACTTTTAAATAAATTTTTTATTCACAAGTTCTACGGCAACACAGTTGCTTTTTTAAGTACTTTTTCTTCAGCATTTTGTTTTTTTTTTGTTTTAAATAAGGTTTAATCGAATAAAGTTTAATCGAATAATTTTTAATCGAATAAGGTTTACATGAATAAGGTTTACTTGAATAAGGTTTACTTAAATAAGATTTATTCGAATAAGTTTAAATCGAATAAAGTTTAATCGAAATAAATATAATCGTTTAATATTTAATTGAATAAGCTTTAATTGAATAAGTTTTAATCGAATAAAGTTTTAAATGACTTGGTTTAAATAGAAAAAGTTTTAAACAAATAAGTTTTTTTCGAATAAATTTTAATCGAATAGGCTTTAATCGAATAAGGTTTAATCGAATAAAATGTAATCGAAAAAAGTTTCATCGAATAAAGCTCAGTCGAGGTGACAAGATTTACATCTGCACCTGGCCGTGGGCCTTAATCAGATGATGGATCATTACCACTGTGGATGGTTTGTAGCGCCATCCTCGCTCTAAAAGGCCTTCGGTCACTCCAAGTTGCAACTTCACTCCTTGCTGAAGAGTTGGAGGCTATCCAACTCCTGGTCCAGAACGCATGAAGCTTAATATAATTAAGAACACGACGGCATTCATACTCACTGGACCTGAACCATTCATTGTGTTCATTGTGAATGATTCGACCCACAAACTCAAACGAGGGCCTCGAAACACACAGCCACCACGATACTCTCGAAGGGTATAACTGAATAATCAGTCAGAGAACATTTAAAAGGCTAAAAAGACAATTAGCGGAACTCTGGGGCTTACTGATTCCCGTGGAAATATAGTGGATTGTCCAGTTGTCCTACTAGCCTTGAAGGCGACTGGGCTCCCTTTTACCCCGCAAGGCACAAGTCTAGAAGGTTGTGTGATCCATAAAGACTTATAATGTGCCCCCGAGGGGAAAGCTTAGTCGAATAAATTTTCTTCGAATAAAGTTTAATTGTATAGGGTTTAACCGAACAAGGTTTATTCGATTAAATTTTAATAGGATAAGTTTTAGCCGAATAAAGTTTAAGCGAATAACGTTTAGTCGAATAAGATTTAATCAAATAAGAAATAGTCGAATAAAGCTTAACCGAATAAATTTTAATCGGATTAAGTTTAATATAATAACGTTTAATCGAATAATGTTAAAGCAAATAAAGTTAAATCGAATAAAATTTTATTCGGATAAGGTTTAATCGAATAAGGATTAATAGACTACAGTTTAATATAATAAGAGTTAATCAAAAAGGATTAATCGAATAATAAGGTGCAATCGTATAAGGTTTAATGGAATAAGGTTTAATCGAATTAAATTTAAATTAATAAATTTAAATCGTAGAAAGTTTAACTAAATTATTTAATGTTAGCATTGTTTTGGTTCCTAATAGCGTTGCACAATATTTTAATACGGAAGATAATGGCTAACAACGACAATGAGCATGGAAGTTCCAAAGATTCAACAATGAACATAGTAAACATTTTGGCAAAGTATAAAAAAGGTTTTAAAATTGTTCATATTAATCCACAAAGCATTTATAACAAAATTGATGAATTTAAATTTGTCTTTGACAACTCTGACATTGACGTTGTTTGCGTTTCGGAAACATTACTTGCGAAAACAATTCTGAATAGCTTTATATCTCCGTATGGCTATAAAGTACTCAGATGTGATAGAGTGAGTCATGGTGGAGGTGTTGCCATATTTTTGAAAAAGAGTTTAACGAGTAAGATAGTAAAAAAAAGTAATTTTTTGCGAATAACACAAATGAGGAGAAGATTGAGTTTTTATTTGTGGAAGTTTTCGCTTTTGGGAATAAGTTGTTAATAGATTGCATATACCGAACTAATAAAAGAGTACCTTTTTCTATGTTATATAACTCACTAGAAACTCTCATCACACAGTGATGAGAGTGAATCCAACACATTTTACATCCACAAGTAGTACATTAATTGACCTTTTCTTTGTTTCTAATACATCTAAAATAAATCTGTATGACCAAATTGCCGCATCATGTTTTTCCAAGCATGATCTTATTTTTCTAAACTAGGATTTTTATTTTCACCAAACTGATCATCAGAGCATTAGCTATCTATAGTGATTTCGGACAGCTAAATCTTAATCATCTTCGCGAATATTCATCTAATATTTCCTGGAGTGATATCTATGTATTTTATGCCGAATGTGGATGAATAATGCAAATACCTTAATTACAACATTCAGTATCCTTTCGACTTGTCTGTACCAATGAAACATAAGACAACAAAAAAAGCCTTTTGACAGAAACCATGGTTTTCAAATACACTAAAAAAACAGCAATGCAACAAAGAGACTTTGGCATATGCTAGATGGAAGAGATAGAGAACCGTTGAACTAAATCTTCAATATAAAATTGCTAGGAGAAATGTAAACACAGGTACATAAAAATGGCAAAAGGCGAATATTATTCAAAAAGATTTGGCACTGCAATTGACAATCGCCAAACATGGAATACTGTTCGTGAAATTGTCAGTGGTTGTGAACTTGCAAATTTTGACTGCAATATTGATCCAAATTCCCTCAATGAAACTTTTATTAGTGCTGCCATGATCAAATCAGATCCCAATTTTCATTTTCCCTCAAACCCGATAAATTTGAGTGATGGAGTTGTTGGTGATCACTTTCGGTTTTCCTATATTACTCAATGTGATGTAATGTTCACCGTGTTTTTCAATTAAATCAAATGCTACTGGGCCACCTAAAACTTTGTGAAAGTGCTTTTGCCTCTGATTCTTCCTTACGTTACTTATATTTTTTTAATAATATTATCATGTGCATCGGCGTTGCGTTGTCGATATGGCAACATGCATAAATTTTACCTCTGCCGAAGGCAAATGGCGAATACAGGCCAATTGCCATTCTTTGTTTTTTATCAAAAGCTTTTGAGAAAATTTTATACCAACAAATGTTATCATACATTAACGGCAATAATTTACTTTCCAGTATGCAATCTGGTTTTCGTCAGAACCATAGCTGTATTGTTGCTTTTGGAAAAGTAATAGAAAACATACGACAGGAACTGGAATGTGGGAACATATGTTTTTTAGTGCTTCTAGACCACTCTAAAGCATTTGACACCGTGGATCATGACATATTACTAAAGAAATTAAAATTTTGTTTCAGATTTTCAAACACATCGGCCAAGCTAATTAATTCATATATATCGAATCACACACAGTCGGTTTTTGTAAATAAAGTATGGTCGAATAAATTGTCACCTATCAGGGGCGTGCCACAGGGGTCTATTTTTGGTCCACTATTATTTTCAATATATGTGTGTGAATTATTTGCCAAAGGTGCTTTCAAAATGCAACATCCACCTATACGCAGACGATGTGCAACATACGCTATACGCTGGGCTTGTGCAGCGGACTTTGCTTGAACCCTTGTAAATCTAAGTGTATTGTAATAGGCAGAAAATGTTTAGCATCAACTTTTTTAGGAGACATTGTCTTAAATGACGAGAATATCGAAATTGTTAATAAGGCAAAAAATCTAAGCATAATTTTTAACAACTGGTTGACATGGCCGAACCACGTAAACGCTTTTTTCGGACATGTGTATGTGAAGTAACGGACTCTCTGAACCATGCAGTTTTTCACTCCACTACGGATAAGAATTTGAAGAATGCTCGCCAAGGCATACTTGATTCCAACTTTGATGTATGGATGTGAACTATCTGGTAATTGCGACGCCGCACACTGGGGATTTTGCGGAAAAAAGTCAAATTGTCAACATACTCTTCATGCAATATGCAATGATATTTTGAAATTTTAGACTAAATGGTACAATCAAATCAAAAAGAATTACTCCGATCTGACTGCTAGTTTTTTTTTTTTTATAGCCGTCTCAAGCTCAGTACTTGTATGTTTTACTGAACCAACTTAACTTAAACCTAAGAATTTCAAAACGAATATTATTTTATTATGTGAGCTAATGGTTTTGTTTTTGTTAAGGTAATAGACCAGGGTAGTTTTCTCAATTCTTGTTGTATTGTCCTATTAACTCGGCTATACTGGTCGATCATTAGAGTAAGATTGAAAAAATTTAAATCTTTTTTCCTCCTACGTTTCGCCGGTATTTCCCGGCTTCTTCAGGGAGTATGTACTTTTATTTATTCTAAAAACATCATTAATCAATAATAATATTTAATTAATATTTAATTAAATATCTAATAAAATAATACACAAACCTTAGTACTATAAAATTAAATTATAACTATTGCTGATCTTGTCCATGTCCTCCTTAGTGTTAATTGTTCTGTTACCTTTCTGTCTTATTCTCAAACTTTCTAATATTAAGCGTCTGTTTTGTTTACTCTCTATGTCTGTTATTCGTGTTCTTTCAAAATCTGGTGTGTGTGTGTGTTCTAACATATGTTGTGCAATGCCCGTAGTGGTCTTCTTCTTTTTTATGTCTGTTTCGTGTTCATTTATTCTTGTCTGAAGTGATCGTTTCGTCTGTCCGATGTAAACTTGGTAACATTGTTGGTCAGCTGTGCCTTTACACGGAATTTCGTATACAACGTTACACATGTCCCTCTTTTTAATTCTGTCCTTGGCGTTTTTGAAGAAGTGTTTTATAGCCTGTTTCCACGACAGTTTGAATCTCGTGCTTCGCTCTCTGAAGCAAGTTTGCGAATCATGCTGTTTACACGACTCATTTATCTGCTTCGATTTGGCTGTTGTTATTAAACAGAAAAACATAAGTTGAAAAACAACAACAACAGTTGAAAAACAACAGAAGATATCCTTCTTGCCGCGATAGCATTAAGTATAATTTTTTTTCCTATCCATTTTTTTTTTAATTTTATAAAATTAAAATTAATTAATTAAGTTTTAACTTTATTTTGTTTGTAAATTTTCTTTGTTTACAAAAACGTTTAATTTTGATAACTAGTGCAGATAAACTTACGATAAAAATTAGGGAAGAGAGGATTTTTACTTGCTTCGCAACTAGCTTCAATATGAATCTACCAGCTTCGCTCTCAAAATTTTGTATGGCGAAGCAGGTTGATTCGCTTATGATTGGGGTGTGAAGCAAGAATAGAGAGCGAAGCAGGTGCCGTGGAAACACCATATTAGTGTGTTATTAGATTTGTATGTAAAGGTAACGTTGTTGTCCGAGATTATTTTCCTAAGGGATTTGTTATCGGTAATGTTTCTAAGAAAGGAATGTTATTATCTGTTTCTATTTCTACAGTAAACTGTAGTTTGTTGGGTTGGTTGTTTAGTTCACTCATTCTTTTTATTTTCTATTTAAAGTAGAATATTTCAGTATACTAAAACTCAAAAAATAAACTCTGCAGAGACTTATGTTTTTTTTTTGTTTGCTTATTTTTATGAACATATAAAAAAAATTACCCCTTTTTTCTCCAAACATTTGGACCTGCAATTTTAGCTTTACTTTCCTGCAGTTGGAAATCACCGCTAATATATTGCCTCATATCTCTTTTTACATTTTTAATCAATTTCAAGTGCCACCAGGTGCCACCTATTAATTTGTTGCATTACATAGTACAACATTTTTCAGCTGCTTGATTCGCAACTCAGTTCTGATAAGGCCCTTTTGTTTAACATAACTCAAGAACCACTAGTCGGATTTTACTTAAACAAATTTAGAAAAATCAAGAATTATAAGTACTTTCATCTGTTTGTATAACGTTTTGCTACATAAGCAACAGTTTCGAAGTTATAAATAAATGTATGAAGAAAAAAAAATATTTTTTGCGTAAAGAGTTAAGTTTTTTTTTTTTTTAATTCATAAAAAATCCAAAAATATTTTTTGCGTAAAGAGTTAAGTTTTTTTTTTTTTTTAATTCATAAAAAATCCAAAACGATAAAAAAGTGTCAAGTCCTATTATTTTCACGTAAAGTCGTATAACCTATGAGCAAAATGAAACATATTCCATGAAATATAACAATTAAGTAAAGGTATGAATTTAAAAAATTTGCTCGATATATGCACAAATTTCTGACTCTCGTTTATATACGACATCAGTTGTACCACTTAAATTATCATTACGTGATGACATAAATAAATTAGTATGGAACAACAATTAACCTTCTTCCATACAGTATTATAGAACACTACAGTTTGCATTCGTTAAAGAAACACCTCAAGTTATACGAGAAGAAAAGAGAAGAGTCAATGAGATATCTCAACTAAAAGAATTTGAGTTAACAGTGAATAATCGCAACTTTAGAGTGAAACATGAATTATATTTGACAATGATTGACGGCAAGACTGCACAATCACTAACAGAAACACCAGCTGCATCTTCTTGTATTATTTGTGAAGCCACAACATCCAAGATGAATAAAATCGAAATAGTTCAAGCTGTTTCCGTAAATGAACAAGCAATTTGGTATGTTACCACTTTATGCGCATATTAAGCTGATGGAGTGTCTTTTGCGTGTGGCTTATAATATTGAATTTAAACGTGACACAGTCCACTCAAAAGAAGCCCAAAAATGTTTGAAAAAGCGTAAACTTGGAGAGAAAATTGAAATATAAGTTATCAACCTGTTAGGTAAGGCTCTAGTACGACAAATTCAGGAAATACGTCATTCAGATTCTTTACGAAATTACGGGTCTAGATAAAAACATAATCAAGAGGTTTTCAATAATTCTCGAAACTATAACAATCGCCGAGGTAGTAGATCCAAAACAATTTGGTGATTTTTGTTTGGAGACGGCAAAAGAGTTTGTTGCACTGTACGAGTGGCACAATATCCCCCACCCCACACTTCACAAAATTCTGACTCATGGCAAGGATATAATTGAAAAGCGTATTTTTTCTGTATGCCTACTATCCGAAGAGGCTTAGGAAAGTCGTAACAAAGACTATAAAAAATATCGCCTTAGACACTCCAGAAAATGCAGTTGAATTGCAACGAACGAAGACATTATACACGGAACGATGGTAACATCAGATCCCATGATTTCACATTTGACGCCTTGATTTAGCCAGAAAAAGCAATGTGTTATAAGCGATGAAGTTAAGGCTCTTTTAGAATAATAAATTAGCGATTAGCAGGTGGTGATCGACATTTCTCTAACTTTATTTTGATTACTTTTGTGTATTACTATATAAATAAAACTAAATTTGTAATTTTTTTCCTCACCTCCATACAAAAATCCCAAGTGTGCGCCGTTAGCAAAAGAAAACTGAATGCTCTATATAATAATATTATTAGATATGTCAATGGTTTGCGTAGATTTGGCCATGTTTCATCTGTTTCAAATAATCTTTACGGGATTAGTTTTGAAAGTCTAATAAAGATCCGTATTCTAGTTTTTTTTTACACAAAATAATATACATAAAAACGCCTAGATATTTGTTTAAAAAATTACGTTTTTCAAAATCGCCTAGAAACCGAAACATTATCAGCCCAATTCTGTAAAAAATAACCGCAGGGAATTTTTCATTTTCCGCATTCCTCCTATTATGTAATAAAATAACTTGGGAATTTTTTCCCTTTTTTTGTGCAGGGAAAAAAGAAGGTATTCTATAATTTTAAAAACAGGGGAAATACGCTTTTATTTTTCCCAAACAATTTTAAAAGGAGATAGAGTAAAAATGTAAGTATTTTACTAAAAATAAATAAGATTGTAGTAAATTGTATTAAATAAATAAACACATTTTAAGGTCTAAAAGCTCAAATAAGCAACAATTGCAATATTTACTGACCCTTATGCAGGAGAATCCTGCAAAAGCACGTGGTTTTTTTAAAGGAGAACGTGAAGAACTAAAACGCTTTTGCAAAGAGCAGAAGATGAGCTAAACTCTCTGGGTCCATCAAGCAAAAATATAAATGAATGGAATAACAATTCTCTTGTATGAAGGTGTGGTCTGACCAAAAAAAATATGTACGGCAAAAGGCAGCGCAAAATATACAACAACAAAAGGGTACAGGTGGAGGCCCTAATAAAGAACATAAGTTTTCTGCGACTGAAGAAGCTATTTACAATTTAATAGCAATGAAAACTTCAGTTGAAGGTGTCCCAGAAAATATTTTTGCTTGGAATCACCGAAAAATTTGAAATACACAACCAGCGAAAATATGGATGTTTCTATGGAAGAAACCGAAAGAGTAGAAAGTGCATCCAACAAAACTCCTGGAATGCCAAATTTGGTTTTCAAGAGTAAGGAAAATATTCTGAAAGAAAACGCAAAATCTTCCGATATATTGTTAGCTGAACTTGCCATATAAAGAGAGTTGGTGGATACAATGAAGGAAGTGGTAATGGATGTTAAGGAGCACCAGCTGAGTATTAAGAAAATTTACAGATCTCTTGATAAAATGTATGACTTAAAAAAGAAACATTTTCATCAAATGGAAAATATCGAAAGAGAAAAGCTAAAAGAAATGCAACGTCATAATTTTTTTATGGAAAAAATGTGGGCTAGTGAAGTCCAATATAAAAAAAGCAAACTAGAACTTGAGTTCAACGATCTCATATATAAGCCAAGTTGAATTAAAGACTGTTTTTATATAAAATTATATTAATTGCAAGAAGTGCCTTTTTATTTTTGTTTATGTTTTTGTTTTTATAAGTATGTTTTTCTTTTTTAAATATGTTACTTAATAAATGAATTTAATGGAAAATAGATTTTATAATGAGTTTCCAATAGTATTTCTAATCAATTGAGCTGCGTTGAGATATGTTGTCGAAGTTGCCAAATCAATATGATTCTCTACGTTCTCAATTTCTCTCAAAGAATTTTGCTGTTCTTCCCTTACCTTAAAATGTATGCATATATTATGAATGGACCTCATTGAACTTCATCTCTGGGGAACCCTCCTCTAGAACACGATGTGGTGTTAGTAGCCAAGGCTCCAAAGGATAACCAGCGTCACCTGTAATGTAGACATTTTGATAAAGGTATTTTCTTTTAGTCTCATGGCAAATTTAACCTAAAAGCCAAAAGTTATGAACACCTTCAAGATGTTTTTGCTCTAAATGAGCCCTTACATCGCTGGTAGTCCATATAAAAGCATCGTGACAAGCGCCAGGATGAGATGCGTCAACGTAATGAATCATCATCATCATCGCAAATCTAAGATATTAAAAATGTTTTCATCTGTAGGTTTATAAAATTTTTAACTATACTTACCAACATAGTATTTAAACTGTATTTTCCTTTTCTGTTGTAGAACAAATGCTTGTTTTCAGCAGGAGCAATTATTTGTATATGCGTCCCATCAACGCAGCCGGTAACTCCTGGAATTTTATATTTTTGATAAAAAGCCAAGGCGATTTTTCTTTTTTCTTCTACTGTAGGCATTTTTATCCACGTTGGGCAAAGAAGCATTTCAAAAATGTCAACCACTTCTTTTAAAACTTTGCTAAAAGTTGACTGAGCTAACGATACTTCAAAATCATTTCCAACCCCCGTCTGGTATACGCCTTCGGCAGAAAAACGCAAAATACCACTCAGTTTCACCATAGGACTAACACCAGATTGTTTCTTGTTAGGCTGATTATGTGATGTTAGCAATTCCATTAAATATGTAAAGGCACTTTTGTTGACTCTGTAGCATTTTTGAAACCTTTTACAAGAAAAATTTGTTACTTTCAATCAAATATTTCTTTAATTTTTACTTACAATGATGGCTCCAACTCAAGCGGATTTGATGCATCGCGCAATTCCCGTCTTACAATTCTTTGCATGTGTTTATTTTCTTGATCAATTTCCTCCGCTAGCACTTGCAAAGCTATACTGTTCATTTTTAATTATATATTTCAAACAAACACAATTTTATGAATAACAAATTTGGAAAAATTACACCCGTAAATTAATTCACAATTGCCAATAAAATCACAATTACAAAATAAAAGTGTCAAACACAAATCAGCTGTTTATGAAATTCCCTTCCTCTAATTTACCAAATCCTCAACTTTATAGAATAAGAGAATTTTTCCTAGGGAGCAAAAATTTTAAAAAGGAAAAATTCCGTGCGGATTTACATAATTGGGCTGCATAATACCTACCTCAACATCAACGTCTAGTGTCTGAGTGGCAATTTTATTTGTATGCTGCTCGCATTTGGAATCGTCTTCCACCATATCAACAACACAACAGCAACGCTAATAGCTTTAATAAATTTTTATTTACTTTTTTTAAATAATTTCTAGTTATATATTTATTTATTTTTTTATTTATTTATTTATATTAAACTTATTTAAAAATATTGTATTTGTTTATGTTAATTTTGAGTATAACGCAATGCGTTCCTATATAATTAATCTATAATTTGTTACGTGTCCTCTCCTTGGTATCGTCTCAGTGGGGTTAGGGATGCCACCTCGGCCAGCTCTTCTCCTCGGCGTGGGAACCTAACCCGCATACACCTATCCCCAAGGACCGCACAACAAAAAAAATAAACATTATAGTAACTATTATCCTATCAAAAAAATGGAAATCTTACCAAACCTATACTCCATGGAACACTCTACACATGGGAAAGATGGACTTCCCATGACCGCTGCCCTCCCAACCTTGGTCATCATCCTCCTACCTAATGACCCCTTTTCCGTTCAGCACTTACCATTTCCGTGTCCTAGACCATCTCCCTGGTGCCTCCAGCGACCCACTGTCCCAAAACCCTTACCAATCCGAATTACTTACTCATCCTCCACATAATTCCAAAGCACAAAAAAAAAGAAAAAGAATCATATATACATAGATAAATATGTTATCAGCTTCCTTTTTCTTTTTCTTTATTCTGTCACTTTTCTTATTCTGTTCAAATTCAATTATTTTAATTATTAAATATGTTATACAAAATAGTTGATTAAAGTACTTTAATTTCTAATAATTAATTACTTAAGTTCTTGACAAAAAAAAAATATTGTAGTTGTTTTATTAACTTTTATAAAAAAATATATTGCCTTTTCTTATACCAGAAAAAAAGAAAAAAAAAACTAAGAAAAAAGTAGTAAAGAACTAAATCTTATAAATATCTGGTTTAAATTTTTAAGAGTATTTTTATTTAATTTACCAACACCAAGCAGAAAGAAACGAAATTAATTCAACACTCTGTTTGATTAGCATTTTAGTAAATTCCTTAAAAAAAAACTTTTCTCTTTTTTTTTCTTTTCTTTTCTCTGATTATTAACTAACGCAGTATTTCTATAACAAAGTCTTATTTTAATAATATAAAAAAAATGAAAGCAATTACAACTAAAAGCAGTATTAGGTTAAATTTTAAATATTCTAAGAAAATTTTCGGGTTTTCTCTTTTTTTCTCATTTCCTTCACAAATACTGTAGTTTATTGCATATCATTAGTAACATACATTTATTATTAATTACATGTACTTAAATTCTGGTTCACTCTATTTCTCTTTTCCTCTTTTTTTCTTTTTCTCTTATCATTATTACGCGGGCCTATATTTCGAGCGTTCACTACCTGGTTAAAAAAAAAGATGTACACAGGTCTCTATAACATCACTGAAAATTTACTCTTTTACTCTTTATCCGAAACTACCCTAAAGAGCTCTTCAAATGTGTTTTATATTTCATAACGTTCCTTATCTGGCTTGGCATTTGCCTTCTCCTGTATCAATCTTTTCTTTTTGGTAGTTCACCTCTTATGTACATATTTCTTTTCCTATTCGCTCTTCTATGTATGAATTTCTCTTTTTCATTTTCTTTCTAAGTTATGATCTTTTTTTTTTTTTTTATTTAATTCTTAACATATCAGTTACCTTATAAATTTTTATTTTTCTCTTCTTTTTTTTTTTTTTTTCAACAAGTTACTCTTAATTCTTAATTTTACCCCATACATTACTTTTCTCCTTTCATTTTCAGTCTCACGATTTTTCCTTTCTTTTAGACCCTCCGATGAACGTATTGATCTCCTTCCGTAAATTTTTCCTCTTTTCTCTTTGGTTTTCCCTCTTATTTAGCCACCAGCTTTAACTTCATATTCAACACGTATATTAATGTTTTTTTTTTCTTCTTTTGTTAAGTTTTAGGCTTATTTCTCTTGACCGACAGATAAACATACCAAATCTATTTCAAGTACATGTATTTATTCCCCTTAGTAATCTTTACGTATTACGTTTTTCTCTTTCTTCTTCTTCCTTTTTAACAAACAGTCATTGTATCACATTTAACATATATCTTAATCCTTTTTTTTTTTCTTCTTATTAAACACATAACGTTTATTTTACATTTAACATATATCTCGTTGATTCTCTCTTTTATATATAAGTTTTACAGTTATTGTATTCCGGTAAATAATTTTTAAGTTTTAAGTTTTTTTTTTTCTTTAGTTAACCAAATAACCGTAATAACTTCTTTTTCATTAATTTCAGATTCTAGGTTTTTCTTTTCTTTAAACAGGTAACTTTTACTTTACATTTATATATATTTTATTGATTTTTTCTTAAGGTGAGTTCTACAGATATAGTATGTCGGTAAGTAACTTCTTAGTTTTAGATTTCTCTTTCTTTAGTTAACCAAACAACAGTAATGCTTCTTTTTCATTAATTTTAAATTCTAAGTTTTTCTTTTCTTTATACAGGTAACTTTTAATTTACATTTTACGTATATTTTATTGATTTTTTTCTTAAGGTGAGTTTTTACAGTTATTATATTTCGGTAAGTAACTTTTTAGTTTTAGATTTTTCTTTCTTTAGTTAACCAAACAACCGTAATACTTCCTTTTTTTTTTATTATTATTTTCTTTTATTCTTGTAGGTCTTCTTTTCTTGACTGCCCATACTCAACTAACTCTATTTAACTTAATTCTTTGTCTTCAAACCATTGTCCACAAACCTAACTGTATTCTCCTTGATCTAATTTTCTACCTATACCATCCATGCAAAAAAAAAACCAATAAACAAACAACCGTACTGTGCCCTTGAAAAGTTATGCTCTCAAATAAATCAACAGAGTCAATGCCCTCTTCATACGTGACCCTGAACCAGTCCTATGGGAATTCCTCCGGTATTCTACTACTCTCTCTCAAAAAAAAAAATTTCCCTTTTCCTATAGAAGCTTGCCACCCTTCTACGATCTGTCACTACTACCAATGCCCCATTCCCACCTCAACAAATTATAAGATTTAGTCTTTCTTGTACAGGAAATAAACAAATTAAGAAACAAACAAATAAACAAACAAACAAACAATAATGTTTAATCGAATAATGTTAAATCGAATAAATTTGAATCGAATGAAGTTTAATCGAATAAGCTTTAAACGAAAAAGTTTTTCCCAATAAAGTTTAATTGAATAAAGTTTAGTTGTATTAAGTTTAATCGAATAAAGTTTAATCAAATAAAATTGAATCGAAAAAAAATTAATTTTATAAGGTTTAATTTAATAAGCTTAATCGAATAAACTTTAATCAAATAATGGGTGGTAGTATTGATTCCGCGCGGAAAGGAAAATTGCTGGAAAGAAATATCGATCGATATGATTGCAATTATTGCAATTATTGATTCGTGCGGGGTATTCTCTTTCCGCAAACTTAATTGAACATCTCTCTCTCTTTGTTAAGTGATTATAAGCTAAAGTTGTGTCAGCTGATGCTTGTGTTAAATATAAAATACGGTATGTATCTTCACAATATCCTGGAAGATTCCATGATTCCCACATTTTAGAAATAAACGCTGCATAAACATTCCTTCAGTCAAAGCATAGCAATTGAAGAAATTGTCTGCTGTTTTGGGTGTGTAAGTAAATCAAAAAATTCTCAGCAACGAAGTAGTGAAAACCAAAATTTTAAAAATTGTTGCAGGTGATAAGGTGTATCCTTTACAAACATGCCTACTAACACTAACCACCTTACAGAGAGCCAGTTAACTCGTCCAACAAAATTAGATTTAATACCGCATATTATAAAGGAAAAATTATAGTGGAACGAACTACTGGAGTGCTTTAACTAAATTAAAGTATTACAGACAAGGAACTTGATTTTCCATTATCTGAAGAAGATCCAATAAACGATCCTGTTGAAGATGATTTCAGTGGGGAAGCAAATGCAATAAGAAATCAAATACTATAGAATTTTTAATTTGTAATTCAATTTTATTTATCTAATATGTACATACATATGTACATTGTACATGCAAATAAAAATAAAAAAAAATTATCACATTTTTTTTTTTTTTTGGAATTCAGGTACCTTTAAACGTTTTATTTTCTTTTCCATTTTTTTAACACACAATTTGCAATAAAATTTAATTTTGTATTTTTTATAAATTCACTGATGCACACAGTTGCTGCTTTTAGTAGTTTTGGCCCAAATAATACAAACAGCGAAGTATGTGTAGTTTTTCTTTCGTAATTTTCTTAAAACTATTAACAAAAAATTATAAATTTGTATAAGGATAGTAAATAGTTAATAAATTTCATTTATGTAGAACGAAATAATTTTTTTGCAAAAGTACGAATAAAAAAACGAATGTGCAACTGTGTATAATAATTTCTATATTCATGTAAGTACATTATAGCCACCTAAAAGTCTTCTATGATTCGCTTAAATATTTGACAGACTTTTCGTTCAATTTTTGACATTAACGTTTTCGATTTTGTTCACGTTTTAGATTGCATTTTTTATATAACATATTTTAGTCTCTTTTTATCTTTTATGTAATTTAAAATAAAGTACGTTATTTTTCACCTATGAGACAGGTTTTGATTCTACTTTTTGCTAGTTCCTGCCATATTTTAATATATGTACTATGCCAATATGGGTTGCAAAAGGGTTTCTAAGATACTAATTTCGAAATTAGTACAGAGATCTTTCCATTTTTGGAAGTTCCGAAGAATGCAGTGTTTTCCGTTTTCCAGGACTGGAAAATGTATTATTAACACATTTTGAAATTGCATCTTTTTTGTTTCTTATTAAACAAATCGTCAATTTGACGACATTATACTTTTTCGTCAAACCAGTTACAGGTGAACCTTTCCATAAAAGCTCTAAAATATCTGACTTTTCTTGAAGAGTTAATACAGTTGGTTTTTTATTAGACATACATATTTTCAATAAAAATATTTTTAGAGATAACTTGTTTATATTATTTATGTATATGCATAGTCAGCACAGAGAGATGCTTCCAGTAGAACTGACGCTGTAATACCAAAACTACTTATCCTGCAACAGAAGTTGTTTACAACAAACAAACTACGAGAGTCTTCCGCGGGGAATCCAAAAATGTTTAAATAAGCTTACAAAATTGAATTTTAACCTTCGATAAAAAGTTCACGTTTTAGAGCCTTCAGCCTTTGTTCACGTTTTAGAGTAGTCAATGTAAGAAAAAAAATGTTCATGTTTTTGGATGTTCATGTTAGTGGGTGTTCACGTTTCTGCGAGTTCACTGGAGATGTTTAAGGCTGACTGACGTTTTATCTAATGTCAGCCTAAAATGGATAATAGGTAATATGGTATCTTCATTTTTCCCAATAGATGGCGCTGCAAGTCTTAGTAAAGTTTTTTAAAGCAATTACAACAACCGATTAATATTCTTAGGGGTTGTGAATTTACTACAAATGTTTTAACTGCCGTATGGTGGCGCCTTCGCGCCTACACAAGTTATTATAAAGCAATGCTGTAACGCTGAGTGCCCATCAATAATTAATTTAATTTTAATTGCTTTTAATGGTTGCTAAAATCCCCAACTTCTGTCTAATTATAACTACTGGCCTGTTGTTAGTAACGCCGCACAGTGGATCATTTTACGAGAAGGCGGCCAAATGTCTATTTTTTCATGATCCCCAATTGTAAAATTTTAAAGTCCATTCGAAAGTAGATACTTGTATACCTTGAGAGCCCAAAAAAATAAAACTTTATTTTAACTATATCACACTGAACAAGGTGATTCAAAATGAGCATTTTCAGTATTTTGCCAAAATGAGAAATTTCTTAGTAAATTTTAGATTTTTAAAATTCTATAACTTTTTTGTTATACAGGCTTTTAAAACGAAACAAACTTTGTATAATAGCGTAATTAGCTATTAGTATAAGAAACTATTAGTATTAGAAATGTGGTTGATTGATTTTTGATTTTTAGAAATTAATTTCTTTTAGAGGTCCAAATTTTTTCTAAATTTTCTTACTTAATAGAGCATAACTTCTAAAGTTCGTTAGGGAATGTAAAAGCATTCGCACTGTGTCATAGCCCTAAATGTCCCCCATATGCCTATACCCCATTGTATACCCGGCACTAATCGACCGTGAGCACCAGAAAAATTTTTCTGACACAAGGTCGAAAAGTTGAGACAAAAAAACCACGTATCAAAATTACGATCCGCTCAAAAGTTATATATTTTTGATCGCCTTCTCGTAAATTGTTCCCACAGGATAAAATACATACCAGATAACCCTTGTGTTTGGAAAAATGACTATTAAATAAACAACTTTAGTAAATGTTTCTTCTAAATAGCCTTGATTTTCATCTTCTAGAAGCAGTTTAGCTTCTACGTCTAGTTCAATAGAAGTAGTTTTCCATTTTTGCCGCCTATTGGACATATAGGGATCTGATGTACATAATAAAATAACAATCAAGTCTTCATTAGTACAATATCTAGAAATTTTTCTTGTGTTATGCTCGCGAAAAAATCTTCTTTGAGAGTCTTTGTTTCGTTCTTCTTGCTCCTCTTCAGATAGACCACCTATTGATAGAATATTGTGTTGAATTATTTGTTCCCCATGGTACAACATTTTATGAACTGTTGATGGCATATATCTCCAAAAATATTTTTTTTGTTGTAAAGCATAGCTGTTTTTTTGCAATTATCTTTCTACTGCATGATAGAACTTGTGTTAAACAGTACTGAATCTCCTTATTTGTTCCAAACCTACTCCTGTAATAGCTGCTACAGTTTCTATGTCTGAAAAAAATCTTCTTGCAGTGTTTCCATCATTTGCGTTCCCTTCTCCTTGCTTTGGCTGATCGATAATTACGCCTTTTTCTAAATATTTTTCTTTAATTGGTTTTTTTTTCTTGGTTTGTTTTTTCTTAACCCAGTTTAAGAATAGGCTCCATAAAACGTATTCTAGTATGAAGAGGGGACAATCGAAATTCGTATGCTGCCTTAAAAGTGTCATCTTCTGGAATTGGATGGCTTAACTGACTTGATATCTTTTTGCATGTAATGCAGCTTGATGATGCTTTTGTATCAGTTAAAGCTTATGCAACTTTTCCAGATCAGTTATTGTGAGATACATTTTAAAATTTACTTCGATTTCCTCTTCATCAACAGTAAATATTACAGGTTGAAGGTCTTTAATTTCATCTTTTATTTTCGGACTTCTTCAGTTATGACATTTTTTGTTGCTTTTTTTTATAGTAAATTTTATTGGTCTGCAATATTTTGTTGACGAGGGTATTTCATTTTTCCATACATCAATTTCTGTTGCTGTACAAGTTGACGGCTCTAACTCGGTATAACTTTATATTAATCGCAATGGAACGAATGATATCATAAATAAATCAGCGTCTGATGAAATTTTTGGCATTATATTGCTTGTATTGCCTCTGACCAGAGGATCCATCACATCCCCATTTAGAAATGAAAGTAATGCTGCTATTTTCAAGTTTTTTCAAGCGGTTAGAATCAAACGTATTTAACAACCGTTTGGCAGTGTGTTCAAGAAGGTCTTGCAATTTTATTTCTGCTGAAGTAGAAGTGACAGCTATAGCGGTTTGTGGTAGATAGGCATTCTTTTTTGACAGCGACTAAATCTATATATATATTTTTTTTAAAGAGAAGTAGCACTTCAGGCAACAATGCCTATTCAGTCAAGTACCGTGCTACATAGAGAAGAAATGCGACAGGTGGTGAAAGTAGAAGGATAGTTATGGAAATTAACTGCCGTATAAGACATCTCATTGACCAGTGACTATGCCTTCATCACTAGAGCAGCCCCACCGCCAGTCAATTTTTATTTGTAATGACAAAAAAAATAAGGTCTTTGTTGGGAATCGAACCCACAACCCCGAGTCATGTAAGCTAGCACATTACCTACTAGCCTACAGGGGCACCTCCTGCCCATCTTGTGACCTGGTTGTTCACAGCCCATAATTGTGGAAGTCTCTTACAAAACTATAAATCTATAAAACCGTAAATTTATGAAATCTCTATACTGTGGGAAAATCCAAAAACTCTTTTCATTTGTTAGCTTCCGCAATTCGTTGTACTGACTTTTAGTTAACTTTAAATCTTTTGGAGTAAATTTCTTCTCTTCGTTTGGTGTAGTAATATTTTTAAAATCTTCTTTGTACGCCTTGGAATTGCTTCTATTATTGCTTTAATTACCTAAATTTTTGCCTTTTTATATTTCGTTGACTTAATTTGCTTCATTGGCATTTGTAGATAATGTTTCGAGAACAAGTTCCTTTGACAACCATCCATGGGGACGTTCGTTTATTCTTTTCTTGTTACAAGAGCATTCACTGTATAGTTTTTTTTCAATCTCTTTCCAAAGTTAACAATTTTTTGTTTGTGTAGTTGAATTTCTTCTGTATCGCATATTTTTTAAAAAATTGATTGCTTAGTATATACAATTCCACATCTTGAACATCATTTTAATGAAAGAAAATATCAGCAAGATATCCATAAGTGTACTTGCCATTGTTTAAATTGTATTGAATAATAATTATGAAGACACTACTTTAAATACTCTTAGTAGCAATTAAATAACAGGAACAAAAATACAGGTGGACGGCAAATATTTGCAGGTCGTTTATGATCTGTAATAAATTTTATCCTCACAAAAGTGTTTTGCTTACTCAGAAGTCTAGTTAGTTTTCGCTAATTTCGGATCGGTTTTGAATTTGTATTTCTACCTTGTAACGACACGTTTTCGCGATACGCTGGGATAGAGCTCGCGACGTCCAGCGTTTGTTGCATAAATTTTTTTGTTTCCAATATGAACAATTGGCCGCACACAGTTTTTATTATAAAATTATTAAAAGTTTAAAAAAAGTTGAGTAAAAATTATTATTTAAAGAAAAACAATTTTATCTAATTTAAGCTTTTTTTTAAGCAAATGCATGAGCAATTGAACGCACACACTTCTTATTTCACTTTAATTTATTGGTATCCAAAAAAATGGAGTGCTAGTCACAGCGTTAATACAATTTTATATAATAAAAAACGGAAATCTCCTCTTTAATTCACAATTCCTACTCTCCAGTTCTACAATTCCTACTCTCTAATTCTACAATTAATTCACAATAATTCAACAAATTCAAATAGTATAGTAGTAGTAATTTATGTGGTTAAACATGAGTTTAGACATGGCGCTGGCCTTGCCGTTAGGCAACAGATGTTGCGATATCTGAGGTGCAACTCCTCAGGTCGTGGCTTTTGGCTAAGCAGTTTAAACAATATATGTGTTCTTCCACCACGTCTTCTCTTTCTTGAATCGTCATTGCAAGAAATTTTCTGCAAAATCTCAAGGTTTCAGGATCTTGGCGCTGTAGACGTTGTTGTGGCGTACGACCTTCGGTTCGTTGTGTTTTGGCCAATCTTCTGTTGTTTCTATGAAAAAAAAAAATTACACATTAGTTATTAAAGTTTGGAGAAGGTAGAGGTTGATCTAGAATGCTTTGGTTTAGATTTTGCAAGATAGTTAAATATACCAATACTGAACTTATACACGAGTAGTCAATAGCAAATAAGGAGAAAGTCAAATTTAGAAATTAATGTAAGAGTGGGTTTTAAATAAGAACTTTGCATATCGACCAGAAACACTATGCAGTTACGTCCAAAGATGGGTCAGAATTTTCTTGTTCCGAACCGGTAGATAGCAAAGCTTGACAATGGGCCGAGCCATTGTTCCTTTGGCTATGCGGACGTCAGCAATACGCACGTTGCAATCCGGACCGAGTTAAGTCTTCTATATTCTCCCCAATCGCCATTCGTACGGAGGTTGCAAGTCGTCAATCACAACCACTAAATCTCCTACTTGCATATTTGGAATCGAGTTCTTCCATTTATATCTCCTATGCAATGATTTGAGATAGTCCTCCCTCCATCGTATAGAAAATTGATGATGAATGGCCTTTAGTCTTTTCCACCTATTGATGAGAGACATGTTTTGTAATCGTGTATTCGGGAAATGCCATCAAAGGTGCCCCTGTTAGAAAATGGCCGGGAGTTAGAGCATTTAAATCCGTTGGATCTTCAGATAACGCCGATATTCGGTGGGAGTTAAGTACACCCTCAATGTGGGCTAGAATGGTGGAGAATTCCTCAAATGTGAATCTTTGAGATCCAGTAGTACGTTTCAAATGAAACTTGAAACTTTTCACGGCGGCTTCCCATAAACCCCCCATGTGAGGAGCGTATGGTGGTATAAATTTCCACTCGAAACCATGCGTGATGTATTTCTGGGTTAAGTCTCAAGCTGCGTTATTTACGAATGTGGAAAATTCGCGTTCCAGTGTTTTACTAGCACCTAAGAAATTTCGGCCGTTACCACTGACTATACTTTGGGGAAGCCCCCGCCTCCCTACGAAGCGAAGGAATGCGGTTTGGAACGCCGCCGAGGTTAAGTCAGAGCAGAGTTCTAAATGTATAGCTTTCGTGCTGAAACAAACGAAAACGCATACATATCCTTTCACTGCAGGTGATTTCCTTAAAGGTGATGTTTTTATTCCAAAAGGACCAGCAAAGTCAACTTGGAAAGGATGAGATAGGCTGCATCTCTCTGGAGGTAAGGGAGCCATTATCTGTAAGCCTGCCTGCTGTTTGTAAATAGTGCAGGTTTTGCAATTTTGTATTATCGTTTTTACGCGGGGTTTTAGCCTGAATATGAAAAATTCAGTTTCTATCATTCGGCACATTTGACTGCATTTAGCTTGGCAGAGATTTTCGTGCAGATAAGTGAGATACAGTTGGCAAAAACGGGAGTTGCCGGGTAAAATAATTGGGTAACGTTCGTTATATGGAAGTGATGATTGAGCTAATCTTCCATTGATGCATAATGTTTGTGTATGGCAATAGTAGATTCCAATTCAAGCACATTAACTTGAATCGGTACTATTTTGTTCTGCCTAAATTTCCTTCAAGCACTTGGAACTTGAAAGAAGCCGTTAATAATAAAACACGATATGCTTACTAAAAACGACTGACTATACTTTATTTTTACATTCTTTTATATACAAATAATTAAGAATAAAATGCTTAGCTTATACATAATATTAATTGACTAAATACGGAAGTAAAGATGTTTAGGTTAGCACAAATAAATGACATAATTTTTAAACAGTGTAAATGAACTGAGCCAACTATTTAATAAACAAATTTTAATTGCAATGGTTAATGAACCTTAAAGCAAATGAACTTTAAATATGTTAAAAAATTGATTAATAAACAAAAATGGTATTACAAATTAAATGCATGCATATGTTTGTATGTATGTATGTATGTTACAAGTAAAAGAAATTAAAATGACTAATTTGATTTATGTCGTAAACAAACAAAATAGAAAAATAATTAAAGGTATAAAAAACAAATAAGTAAAAGATGTATGAATGTATGTTCCTAACATTCTCCGCCGCGTTGAACACGGTTCAATGAAGTAAACATCAGGCTGGTCACTGCAGGTTTAAATCTTTTGATTGATCCCATTGTTTCCATTTCATTAAAGGTGGACTGTGACATCTGAGGTTGATTGCTGGGTTGTTTGACGAGGGGTTAGAATTGGACTTGAAGGCTTCCTTGATCTTCGTTTAAGAATTAGATACAGAACGATACCCATAGTGATTATCAATGATGTGTAGCCTACTGCTATATGATGGTTATTGTGAGCGTCAATTTTATTTGGAAGCTCGAGTATTTTTTGTTCCGCCAACGACGTTTGCAGAGTTGTCAAGTTTTTGAGTTGTGAAATGTAACTGCTCGTGTGTAGTTCATTTAGTACAGGGTCCAAACGTTTTTTATGAATCCGTTCGGTAAGTTCCCAAAGCCTGGTGTATGATGTTCTAGTAGAACTAGATGCAATTTGCTGTCCTTGTATTGTCATGAATTTGTGTTTTAGTGTGCATTCTGGTTCCAGCACCAACAGGCCAGACCTTCGAGAGTAAGTTGTGTTATTTCTTGTTTGCATACTGCTGTTGCTATAGAAGGAACTGAGAGCGCATATATCCATTCGTTTCGATGGTGAAGAGGAATCCATAGTGATTTTTTCATTCGTTTGCTGGACTGGGCAGTCTGATTGACTGTTGTTGTGAAATAAATTTATTTCGCAAGCACATCTTGATGCCCCTTGTTCATATCTAATTTGGCTTTTTGAACAGAGATACAGATCCTTTATGAAGAGTGTGCACGTGTTGAATTCAGAGTCACGAAAGGCAACATATAGATGGCGATCCTTGTTAATGAGCAAAAATGATGAACACGGTTTAATCGAAACAAATGTATTATTGATCCAATTTGGTATTGGAACGATGTTGAATATTTCGAAACGATGACGTTCAATTAATGGTAAAGTAATGCGAAAAATTGCTGTATTATTGGTTAGTCCTCCATTTACCTTCATAAGTTTATACAATTGTAACGTATTTTCCGGCCTTACCGGTAAGTCCAGTGATTCAGGTAGATGGAATCTTATCCTTTTAACTTCATTTTGCAATTGTTGTGGCGTCAAGAGCAATGGACTAATGACGCCATGGTGAGTATTTGTAAGAACATCAAATACTGAGGATTGTACGCGCTGCAAATTTGCTGCCGAAATTGTCAGTTGAATGCATAGAGATGAAAAAATACGATAAAGTTTAGCTTGATGATTTTCTTCTTTACCGGCGATAATCATGTTGTGTACTTCCGAGATCTGGGCATCTATCTGATCAAATTTTTTCTTCACTTCGATTTGGTCTGATTTCATGATGTTTATGGTCGAGTCAATTATTGAAGACTGATTTTTTAAGAGGTTAAGTAGATGCGCTTCATTTTCTTTGACTTGTGAAATTGTAAGGTCCATGTCCTTGGCGTATTCGGAATCTAAGACACCAAACAGTGAGTGTGCGATATTCCCCACTAGATCTATCGCTGCTCTCTTCTGCCTCCGTCCAGAAATCAGCGTGCTGTCCATAGTCAATTCTGCATCAGTGTACTCAAAGTATTTAACCAAATTTTTGCATGTCGCCTGATCCTGCATTTCTTTACATAAATAGTTAAGTGTTTTTGTACCTTGTGAGAAAATTATTGATTTGGACCAGAATTCTGTTAAGTCGTAATAGACCAAGAGTTTCCATTCTGCAGATGATACAGCTGCTGATCCCATCCCTTCGAAATGTATACCTAATCGATTTCCAAAGTGCTTATTGTGTACTTGCGTTCCCAATACAAGTGGTAATACGATAAGAGCCATCATGACTGTGAATACGTTGTGATTGATAGATGTACGTCTTTTCTTTTTCGGGGTTTCATTGTCTTCGGAGTTCTCTTGGCATGAGGTCGCACCTTTCTCCTTGTTTTTGACTGCTATTGATTCAAAAGATTCTTCTTCATTTTCTTGCAACAATGGAGCTAATCTGTGAATAGGCCGCTTGAATACTCCCGTTGCTGTTTTTACTTCGACCACTCTAACAACACCGTCGTCACCTATGAACACGTTGATGACTCTACCCAGGGGCCACTTCATAGTAGGTAAGTTATCTTCTTTGATGATAACCATATCTCCTATTTTTAAATTGTTGGACTTGTATTTCCATTTGTAACGTTGTTGTAGTTCATTTAGGTATTCTGTAGACCATCTCCTCCAGAATTGATGTTTTATGTGTGAGACCAATTTCCAATGAGAGCTGCAAGATGTCTTTAGAGCCTCTGCTCTACTGTCTACTTGTGAAGTCAGCGCCTCCCCGATGAGAAAATGACCAGGTGTCAATGCTTTAAGACTGTCTGGGTCGTTCGAGAGTAGTGTAAGTGGACGCGAGTTCAAAATTGCTTCAACCTCTATAACTACTGTTTCCAGTTCTTCATGGGTTAGTGATTCAGTTGATACACTGCGTGTCAACAGATGTTTTGCAGACTTAACTGCAGCCTCCCATAAACCCCCGAAATGAGGTGCTCTTGGTGGTATGAAACGAAAATGTATTCCCCTAGAACTGGACGCAGCAGTGATTTCTTCCTGTGCCTTGTCTGAATAAACAGTTTCATATAATTCCGCTAAGTTATTTTTGGCTCCGACGAAATTTGTAGCATTGTCACAAAGTATATTCTGACAATGGCCACGACGAGCAATAAATCGCTTAAGAGCTCCTATGAACGCGTCCGTTGATAAGTCGGTTACAAGGTCAAGCATTTTTGGGTAACTGAGCGTGCTGTTACCTTTCCTTTTATTGGCCAAAATTTTTGTCTAATTATGCTTAGAAGTGCTAGAGGTCCACAGTGTTTGAATTCATTATGACTCTGTATAAACAATAGTTTTACCAAAGGATCATTATATGGCAATATTATTGGGTGCTTTGCATCTGGGTGTAGGTTCGAATGTTTTAAACGTCCTCCTACGCGGATGATACCTCCTTCATCTAAGAATGGTGTTAGACTGCTTATCGGGCTGCGGTTATTAATTCCTTTGCCTTCTTTCAGTTGTTTTATTTCTGCTGCGAATTCAGATACTTGTATAGCCTTTACGATAAGAAGAATTGCCTCATCTAGCTCTTTAGGAGTGAGGGCTAAATACCTTGGTCGATGCACGTTTGTCACCTTAGAGTTTCTTGTAAATCTAAGTACATATGCCAACGTCCTTTGCAAAGTTTTAAACGAATTTTTGTGCTGGATTTTATATATGAACTCGGTATCAGCTACCACTGCTGCTATACTAACAGCCTTTTTCATCTCTAGGTTTTTGAGAACAGAGAGTTGAGGTGAGCATTTTGGCGGCCACAGCTCTTCCTTTCCATGCAGAAATATTGGCCCATGAAACCATAACCCACATGTAGTCATATCTGTTGGTTGAAGTCCGCGGGATAGTAGGTCTGCAGGATTATCCTTTGATTGCACATGTCTCCATTGTTCAGGCAAAGTTAAAGATTGGATGGTTGATATTCTGTTAGCCACAAATGTTTTATATGATGTGGATTGAGACCTTATCCAGGATAGCACAATTTCAGAGTCGGACCATAGAAACATAGGTTAATGTTGAAGCTATAAGTCAACCCTTACTCTATAAGCCAGCTGGGCTGCGGTAACTGCGGCACATAGTTCTAGTCGAGGAAGCGTTTGTTGTTTCAAGGGAGCCACTCTTGATTTTGCACAGAGCAATCGTACTGCCATCCGTCCGTCCTTTGTTGTTGAACGAATATACACTGCAGCACCAAACGTTTTTTCAGATGCATCTGCAAATACGTGTAGTTCCGTTTTTTCTGCAATTTCATTATAGAATATATATCGCGTTATTTTGAAATTGTTAAGGCCTTCTAAGTCGGTTCGAAAATGTTACCAAGTATCCTGTAGGTTCCGAGGTAATGGTTCATCCCAATCGAGTGTCTGCAACCACAGTTGCTGAATAAATATCTTAGCCTTCACCACCACAGGAGCAAGAAGACCAAGAGGATCGAATATTTTTGCGAGCTCAGATGTAACGGATCGTTTTGACACCACTGGAAAGAGACTGGTTTTTACCTTAATGCAAAAATGATCGGGTTGGGGCATCCAATATAATCCCAATGTTTTTATTGTTTTCCCAACAGTATCATTGAAATCCAAATCTACTTCCCGATCACTATGAGGTATGTCATTCAATAATTTTGGACTATTTGAACACCATTTTCTCAGATTAAAACCATGCTTTGACAAAATAGTTATTAGTTCTTTTTGAGTTTCAACTGCCATGTTCAGGACGTTGTTTGCCTAGTATAGTGTTGCTGCTTCAGTGTAGGATATTGCTTTTCCTAGCTGCCTGAAGGTGGACTGCTGCTTTAGTGTAGGATGTTGCTTTTCCTAGCTGCCTGAAGGTGTACTGCTGCTTCAGTGTAGAATGTTGCTTTTCCTAGCTGCCTGAAGGTGTACTGCTGCTTCAGTGTAGAATGTTGCTTTTCCTAGCTGCCTGAAGGTGTACTGCTTCTTCAGTGTAGGATGTTGCTTTTCCTAGCTGCCTGAAGGTGTACTGCAGCTTCAGTGTAGAATGTTGCTTTTCCTAGCTGCCTGAAGGTGTACTGCTGCTTCAGTGTAGGATGTTGCTTTTCCTTTAAGTTAAGTACAAGGTGTATCCCAATACTAGACGTCCCGCGATACAAAATTTGTTGTTTGATGAAGGAAGTTCAGTAGCCCTGTGCTACTGTTTTTTTTTTTTTTTTTTTTTTAAAGCGTTTTCAGAGGAAGTCAATGTAATGTTGATGTAGCCCTGTGCTACTTTGTGTGGCCTGATTCCCCTTTGTGAACTGATGTTCACACGTTTGTGTTGTGGTTTATGGACTGTTGTCCTGACGACTGGCTGCGTATTTTTCACAATATTTTCAAGTCCCTTACCGCTGGTGGGGGAAACTTTTTCACAATTATGAAATTAGGAGTAACCAAATTGTTTGTTTTTGGTGGATGCCGCTGTGTGACCCTTCTTGCGTCTCCAGGATCAGAAGGATGCGTTGTTTTTTTTTTTTTTTTTGGATATTTGGAGTTCCTTACCACTGGTGGGGGGAAACTCCAATATCGAAAAAATCTAGGGATCACGTCGGGGTCACCAAATGTTTGTGTATGGCAATAGTAGATTCCAATTCAAGCACATTAACTTGAATCGGTACTATTTTGTTTTGCCTAAATTTCCTTCAAGCACTTGGAACTTGAAAGAAGCCGTTAATAATAAAACACGATATGCTTACTAAAAACGACTGACTATACTTTATTTTTACATTCTTTTATATACAAATAATTAAGAATAAAATGCTTAGCTTATACATAATATTAATTGACTAAATACGGAAGTAAAGATGTTTAGGTTAGCACAAATAAATGACATAATTTTTAAACAGTGTAAATGAACTGAGCCAACTATTTAATAAACAAATTTTAATTGCAATGGTTAATGAACCTTAAAGCAAATGAACTTTAAATATGTTAAAAAATTGATTAATAAACAAAAATGGTATTACAAATTAAATGCATGCATATGTTTGTATGTATGTATGTATGTTACAAGTAAAAGAAATGAAAATGACTAATTTGATTTATGTCGTAAACAAACAAAATAGAAAAATAATTAAAGGTATAAAAAACAAATAAGTAAAAGATGTATGAATGTATGTTCCTAACACATAATATAAATTTAGAGTCAAGAAATGGGTTAAGAGATTTTAATATACTCTTATTAGGTATTGTTTGAGAGCTTAACAAACATTGGTATTCCTCTGTAAAGAATGTTTTTTGAGTTATAATTAGCAGTTTAACTTTCATATTTCTCATCTCCCTCTGTGTTACTTCATGTAAATCAAAGTGATAATCATTGGGTCTGATATTTTTCACAGTATTATTATAAAATCTGAAGACATATCCAAAACCAAAACATTAACAAAACAACAACAGGACAATATTTAAAGAGCAGTGACATAACAAGAGAGTGAAAAGTGGAATAAAATAAAAGAGATGGAAAAGATTAATCAAGTGATGCCACAACGGGCCGCGTTGGGGCCAAAAGGACCAGATCAGGGTTTTTATGGCTCTTGTGGTGATATTAGTGCCCTTTTCCGTCCCTATTCTACTTAAAAATATTTTGCTGCACTGTGAACATTGCATTGACTTTTGTTGAACTACTTGTGATGAAGGCCTAGCACTGGTCACAAAGAAGTTCAAAAAGCTAAGGTTAGTGCATTGGTCACAGTATAGCATGTTGGATGGTTCAGTTCTTTTTCTTGAATTTCCTTCATTGTCATGACAACAAAATTCAGAATTGACTTCTGTAACATACGCGGGCTAAGGGCGAATTTTTTCTCTGTATATGCTCACATTTGTCTCCATCGTCCGGAAATTTTAGCCTTATGTGAAACTCAGGTGTCTGAGGATGCTGATCCACAGGGTTTTCAGCTACCTGGGTATCACCTCCTATCGCTATTTAATTTTCACCGGGGTCTTGCAATTTACATTCGCAATGAAGTTGTGTACCAGTGCCAGCAATCATTAGGCACAAATGATCCTGAATTTAGCTGTCTTTGGGTTAAATTCAGGATCAGGTCACACCTCTTGCATTTCGGGTTTCTTTACAGAAGTCCAAATACCGGAAAGGATAAAACCTTAGCTGGCTTCGATTTTCTTTCCGACTCAATATTGAAGATTCTCGACAGTTGCCCGAACAGTGAAATTGTTGTTGCTGGTGATTTTAATTTTCACAATTGTTCCTGGCTTCGCCATTCGGACCATACAACTACAGAGGGCCTGTATGTTGAGCTATTTGCCGCGCACAATCACCTTGCGCAATTAGTGAATGAACCAACACACATTCCCTGTGTTGATGGGCACCATAGTAATACACTCGACCTTTTTCTAACTTCACACCCCCAAAAGTATGAAGTTAATGTTTGTGCACCTCTCGGCAACTCCGATCATTGTACCATCTCCGCCTCCTTTTCATATTCGAAGCTTCATGACGTTACAAAATCAGCTACCAAACGCCTAAAATATATTTATGAGAAGGCTCGTTGGGCTGAGCTTAACGAATTTTTTAGGCAATTTAATTGGAAACTTTGTTTCTTAGACAATAATGTCAATCCCATGGCGGAAATGGTTGTAAACATAATTTTGTTTGGAATGAAAACCTTTATTCCATCCAAAACAATCTCGATTAAAACCAGATCTAAATCTTGGTTTAATCAGACGTGCAAAAATGCAGTCAGATCAAGAGAGGAAGCATTCAATATCTGGCGTAAAAACAAAAACGCAGATACTGACTCGCTACGCAAAAGGGAGAGATCTTCGTGTGCCAAAGTACTAAGGCGTGAAAAACATCTATACGAAGAGCGTCTTCGTACTAAGCTTCTTGCTACTTCTAGGGATAGTAAGAACTTTTGGTCATTTGTTAAAAGAATACGGGATAATGCTAGTTCTTCAATTCCGACTCTTTTAAAGAATGATCAAATATTCACTGACCCGGTTGACAAAGCAAACCTTTTAGCTGGTATATTTGCAAATAATTCTTATTTGCTGGAAAGCAGTCAACCACCGCCAGAGCTCGAAAGAGTATCCGTTACTATGCCAAAGATATTTTTTCGATCTCGAGCGGTTAAAAAGGTTTTGGCTGATCTCAACATCGACAAGTCCCCTGGGCCGGATGGGATACCAGCACTGGTCTTGAAACAGTGCTCTTCGACGCTAGCGCGTCCCTTAGCAGCCCTTTTCATCACATTGTACCAAGTCGGGCAATTTCCGAAGTGCTGGAAGGTTGCCAATGTAACGCCAATCCCCAAAAAGGGAGAGGCTACCAACCCTGAAAATTACCGCCCAATAGCAATTTGTTCTGCACTTTCTAAAGTGTTTGAAAGTATGGTCAATTTCCATCTTGTGAGGTACTTAGAGTCCAACAACTTACTTAGCGATCGACAGTATGGTTTCCGTAAGGGGCGCTCTACGGGCGACTTGCTGGCCTTTCTGTCTGAGCAATGGTGTAATTCCATTCATCACTTCGGAGAAAGTAAGGTGGTGGCTCTAGATACTCCAAAGCATTCGATAGAGTGTGGCATAACGCACTTCTATCAAAACTTGCCGCTTTTGGTGTCGGTGATAATTTCTCTAGATTTATATCTAGTTTCCTCAGAAATCGCTCTATACGAGTTGTTATAGATAGGATTTCATCAGACGAGTTCATGATTAATTCAGGGGTACCGCAAGGCTCCGTTCTTTCTCCTACTCTATTTCTTATTTTTCTAAACGACCTTCTTTGTCGAACTTTCAACCCTATATATTCTTTTGCCGATGACAGCGCCATTTGTCACTCATATTCATTTCGTAAGAGACCAGGCCATTTGGAGGTTAATTCCAAAAGGCAGAACATGAATGATACCCTTAATCAAGATCTCGCGACAATCTTGGAATGGGGTCGTGTGAATAGAGTAGATTTTAATGCTCGTAAGACGCAATGTTGCATGCTAACGCATAGATCTGAGTTCGGTAGTGGTGCTGCATCTGTTACTATGGGTGATATATGTAGATATTACGGAGTCGGAAGCTCTTGATGTTCTTGGCATGAAAAATCAGTGCGATGTTCGATGGACTAAACACATTTTTCGGGTTTCTAAAGAAGCTTTTAAGTGCCTTGGTTTTCTAAAACGGTGTAAAAGATACTTCACTCCATCCGATCTCCGTACTATCTATATCACCTATATCCGTCCGAAAATGGAATACAACTCTCATGTATGGGCCGGCGCTCCAAAGTCTATTTTGGAGTTACTCGACCGCGTACAGGAGAGGGCCAAGAGGCTCATTGGGGACGGTAGGGTATCCAACTCTATTGATTCTCTAGAGCATCGACGCAATGTGGGGTGTATTTCACTGTTCTATCGTTATTACAATGGAAAGTGCTCTAATGAAATTAGGGAACTTGTTCCCGATACTCACACGTTTTCGCGTTTAACACGATTTTCGTTGAGAGCACATCCATTTGTGGTTGATTGGCCAGTGAATCGCACTACGCATTACAGGGAAAATTCGTTTTTTAGCAGAACAGTCCGTATGTGGAATAAAATCCCTCCAGAAATCTTTCCTGTCACTTTCAATCTGGGAAAATTCAAACTGAATGTTCACAGACACTACTCCCTCTATCCCCCTTCCCGTAACCTAATTTCCTAGTTC
Organism: Trichopoda pennipes; assembly: GCA_030448955.1. Taxonomy (NCBI): domain Eukaryota; kingdom Metazoa; phylum Arthropoda; class Insecta; order Diptera; family Tachinidae; genus Trichopoda; species Trichopoda pennipes. The sequence continues at coordinate 545,381 of JASKUP010000103.1, forward strand.
TGGCACAATGCTTTGCATATGTAGGGGTCATCCCCTGAGTGCTGGTCCGAAAAAAAAAAAAAAAATATCCTAAGATGCGTAAGGCTCTGCTATATGATGAGAATCTGTTGAGAACATCTTCTTGCACCTCTGAGTCAGTCGTCTCATGTATTTCCAAGGGATTTCGTTTCGGCCATTCTGATGATGGTTTTATTAACCATGCTGGTCCTTGCCACCAAAGAGAATTATGAACCGGAGGTCTCCTGATTCGGTTGGATCTTCTTATGTAATCAGGTGTTCCCAAAAGCTGAGGTTGTAAATATGTTTCCGAATTTGCTGCGTTGATGGGGTCGGCAACTCTACGTTCGATTTGTACTTCTTCTATTCTAGGTTTTTCCTTAACTGGTGGTACAGCAAAAGTTAAAGACTTTTCCGGCTTGGCCACGTCTGATTTGTATAACTGGTCTATGTGACGTTTCAGCTCGTACCCATTGTCGAGTTTTACCTGATAGTGAAGACGAGCAAACTTTGCTTTTACCTTTCCAAATCTCCATGTTGGTTTATTTTGACCGTACCACCGCAACTGCACTCTATCTCCCACGCTTATTTGGCGAACTAATGGTCTGAGCAAAATTGATTTTGATTTCTTCAATGGGCTTATGGCGTCTAATTTAATTCTAAGCTCACGACCAAGATAGAGTTTTGATGGACTTTTCCCATCCGCTAATGGGGTTGCCCTATATCGAAAAAGGATTTCTTGAATTTTGATGTTTACCGGTGAGGGATCGTCTTCCATAGCTTTCAATTTTGTTTTTAGAGTCTGAACATACCTTTCTGCTAAACCATTTGTTGCTGGATGCCCTGGGGCTATAAACTTTTGGAAAATGGTAGCATTGTCTGAGACAATTATTTGTGGTAAGCCATGCGTAGTAAAATATCTTGTAACAATGTAATTGTTTTTTCAGAAGTTGGAGCATCTTTACTAACACGAATTTCAGGCCAATTTGATTTTGCATCCACTAGCACTAGGAACTGATGATTTTGGAACGGCCCGGCATAATCAATATGCACCCTTTAAAAATTTTCAATTGGCTCCTCCCACTGATGTGTATCTACTTTAGGTGGACTTTTTCTTACCTTCGCACAACTGGTACACGATCTTACTAGATGTTCGATGTCGGAGTCTATACCTTTCCAGAAACAATACCTTCTTGTTAACTGTTTCATTTTTACGATGCCGACGTGTGTGTGATGCAATTCCTTCAAGACTTCTGCACGTAACTTTGATGGTATCAGGACTCGATCGCCCTTGAATATAACACCATCTTTGATGGAGTAGCCAGCTTCAAAATTTTTGCCGTTTAGCAGGTCTTGCTTTAATTTTGACTGCTCCGAATCACGTTCTATTTCATTCGAAATGTTCGTAGCAGTAATTGCTAATGTGGAAATTTGATTAATTGCTTGATCTTGAATGATCCGAACCTCCGTATCTAAAAAATGTGTAAAATTCGTCGCGCCTTTGATTGTTGCTCTGGATAAGCAGTCAGCATTGATGTTATCTTCAGCCTTACGGTGTTGTATTTTGTAATTAAAACCTTGTAAAAATGATGCAAATCAAAGAAGCCTGGCTGATGTCATCGCTGGTGTTTTCACGTTTTGGTGAAAGATTCTGGAAAGAGGGCGATTATCGGTTACTAAAGTAAATTCCCTACCATGTAGGTACATGTAAAATTTATCAACTGCAAAGATAATTGCTAACGCTTCTTTGTCTAGTTGACTGTAATTTTGTTCTGCCTTCGTCAACGATCGCGAAATAAATGCCACCGGGCGTTCTTCTCCATTTATTTCATGAGACAAAACTGCCGCTATGCCGGTTGGACTAGCGTCACAGGCTTAAACTATAGGCAATATTTCATTATAGGGCACTAATACTCGGTCAGTTATTATTTCTTGTTTTAATCTTTTGAAGGATTCTTCACATTTGGCTGTCCATATAAATTGTTTTCCCTTTATTAGGAGCTGACGCAGCGGAAATGTAATTGTTGAAACATGTGGTATAAATTTAGAATAGTATGTAATCATTCCAAGAAATCTTCTTATGTCATCTACGTTTTTTGGTTTGGCAGGTCTATAATCGCCTGTACCTTATCCGGGCATTTTGAAATCTTATTATGACTTACCACATATCCCAAGTATTTTATTTGGTTTTTCAAATATTCACACTTCTTCTTGTTATTATGTAATTGAAATTTAGTAAGCCTTTCCAAGCATTTGATAAGTCTTTCTTCGCACTGCTTCAGTGTTTCTCCGTGGATTATAATGTCGTCAAAATACGAAATTGTACCTTCTAACCGTTGTAGGATTTGGTCCAAAATACGATTAAACTCACTTGGAGCGGTTTTTATGCCAAATGATAAACGATTCATCTTATAAGTGCCTCTGTGTGTTGAAATGGTTTGGATTTGTTTGCTATCTTCGTCTACCGACACATGCAAATATGCTTTGAACAAGTCTAACTTACAAAAGTATTTTGAATTTTTTAAACTGTTGAAAATTTCATCTATTCTTTTTATGGGATAGTGAGCTGCCTCTAACTGTGGGTTAACTGCAACTTTATAGTCAACTTATAGTCGACGCATCGGGTTTTGGAATCACAACCAATGGTGAACCCCAATTGCTTGTGTTAACTTTGGTTATAATGCCGTCTCTTTCTAAGTTGTTTAGCTCATGCTCTACCTTTTCGCGTAGTGCAAAAGGTACTTGTCTTTCTTTCAAGAATACAGGTTTAGCTCCTTTATGTAGTTTTAGCGTACAAATCAAATCAGGAATACAACCCACCTTTTCTTGAAAAATTTCCGGAAATTGTTGTTCAATTTGTGTTATTGAATTGATATTATAATTATAATCTTCTTTACATTCGCATTGGTCAATGTCTGTAAGGTTGATTTGTAAGTGCCGAATCCACACACGACCCAATAATGAAACTATGTACATGTCTTCTTTCGAGACTTGATTTTTATATTCTACGTTGACATTAACAACACCCAAAGGTACAAAAACATCACCGGTGTATGCTCGAAAAGCAATATCCGTTTTGTTGATTGGAGCTTAAACGTTTAATTTTTTAAAATCTGTTACAGGTAGTAGAGTATAACCAGCACCTGAAGCCACTTCGAATGTTTGTGTTTTGCCCTCTATACTCACTTTAATAAAAAATTTTTGTGCATCTGGAGATGAAATCACGTTTTTATTGTAGATGTCAATTATCCTATTTACACCATAATAATCCTCTTCACTTGTGTAAGTTGCAATCGAATTTGACGTGTTGTTGTTCGTTTTGTTTGATTTGTTTTGTTTAAGCTTGCTCCGGATACATACATGTTTGACATGTTCTTGTTTGTTGTGCATTCCTTTGTCAAATGATTGTTACGGCCACATCTAAGACATAAACCATCAATGCCTAGCTCCCGGTAGTTTACCCTCGTTGCTGATTTCGCCGTTAGATTTCTAGAGCTGTTCCGATTGCGATTTCCGCCTTTATAATTTTGCGTGTATTGGTGTTGAGTTTGATGTATATCACCTGTTGAACCTGATGAGTTATTACCAATTACCTTGTTATCAATTTTTGCCGCCTCTAAATTTGTTGTTTTTTCCACGACTTCTTTGAATGTTGCCTTTGGTGTTTGTGGTAACTGCTCGCGTATGTATCCATTCCGCACCCCTCTGATGAATTGCGTCCTAAGAAAAATTTCTGCCACGGACTTTTTGCATTCACATACAAACTCACATTCTGCCCCTCTTTTTTGCAATATAGCCACGAATTCTGAAATTGATTGGTTCTCGTTCTGAACTTCACACATAAAACGATGTTGTTCTACTAGAACATTCTTTTTAGGACAGAAATGTGTTTCCAACAGTGCCACAATCTCATCATAATTCAATTGATTAATACTTTTAGGTGCCGCTAATGTAGTCAAGAGCGTATACGTCGAAGGGCCGATGTATTGGAGCAACAATTTTGCACACATATATTTGTCCCCAAAGATCTTTTTTTATTTGTAGATGAATTTCCAGGCGTTCTCTGTAGGTTTTGAAGTGTTCGATTTTTGGTGTTTGCTGCCTGTTGTCTTTGTTGTGCTTGCTGGCGTTGCATTTCTGTAGTCATAGCTGTGATGGCTTGTAACAATTTTTCTACTTGACCCTCCATATTGTTAGGTTATGCACGTTGCACTTGTAGATTAAATTTTTTCTTCTTACCTTTTACCTTCGTCGCGAATTCTGTTGTGTATTTTTTCATTCAAATAACTTCTTTTTCTATTTATTCAAATTAACTTAAATATTAAAAGTAAATATACTTATGCATTTAAAACAAAACGTAACTAATTGATCTTTTTGAATTCTTTCTTGAAATTTTGGTGGTTGCTTTTCGAATGCCAAAATGAAAAAGGGAAGCGTACTTATACGTGTTAAAAAAGGGTTGCCATCTTTTCGTTATTGACATTACACATATGTAACGGGAAATTTGCTTACGATTTAATAAATCAATGCAATTATGAAAACTAGCTGTGTTATTAGTATGTACATATAACTTCTTTTTACTTTTCTCTTTATTCACTTCACATCAATTTATTAGAGAATTCTAGAAGTTTTCCACCATGTACATGCACATGTACATACATATGTATGTAAAATTGGCGCTTTTGGCCTTTTTTAATTTGTACTCACTCTGATTTTGTTTTTATTGTTTTATTGCTGGTTTTCTGCCGATTCCAAATAGGACCATGAACAAATGAACGCACACACATTTTATTTCACTTTAATTTATTGGTATACAAAAAAAAATGGAGTGCTAGTCACAGCGTTAATACAATTTTATAGAATAAAAAACGGAAATCTCCTCTTTAATTTACAATTCCTACTCTCCAATTCTACAATTAATTAACAATAATTCAACAAATTCAAATACTATAGTAATTTAGTAGTAGTAATTTATGTGGTTAAACATGAGTTTAGACACAATAACAAAAGTGACACTTTTGTTTTTTTCTTTTTACTAATAATTTTTATTACAATTCACTCTTAAATTAAAATTATACTACTGCACTACTGAGCACGCCAACAACGATTCACCGTTTCGCGGCTCTCAAGAATTCTCGTCTCTACTCTCAGCCGGCTAGCCTACTGCCTTTCACACTAGAGCGAATAATATTCTGGTCCAGTCTGAGCAGAACAGTTTGCCTCTCCACCAATTTTTAACTTGTTGCGGTTGTAACGAATTATATTCTGAGACAACCTTATCACGTCTAAATTGGTGTTAGCCTTTTTCACGATCTTGTCCGTCTTGCTCTGTCCTCCCTCGTCTGGGCGAATAAAATTCTGGCCAGGTGAAGCAGCGACAGAACTTGCTTGGCCGTAAAGCTTAGCTATATTCAATTAATTCAAAGTTGAATATAATTCTGACTTTGATTAACTGAGCTGAACCTATTCGCAACACTATTTTAACTAAGATGAATAAAATTCTAACTTGGTTAAAAGAAGTCTTGCCCGGTTGCTTGCCCGGTGCTGAAGGCCCAACTATAATATGCATATGCAGGCTTAAGCCAACTTAAACAACTGTGCAAATAAAGGGTGTTTTTTAAGCCCGATAGAACTTGAAATTGTAAAAAATAACACAAAAAATTAAATTGTAATCAAAATTTCTTTTTTATTCGAAAAATCAATACGTGACTTTAACATTTGAAAATGATTTCGGGCATATGGGCACCGCGGCTGTTCTTGACGAAGCGCATTCTGGACGTCCAATTTTGGGCCACTTTTTCGAGCACTGCTGGGCGTATGTCACGAATAACACGAACAATGCTGTCCTCCAAGGCGTCAATTGTTGCTGGTTTATCAGCATAAACCAGTGACTTCACGTAGCCCCACAGGAAATAGTCGAGTGGTGTCAAATCGCACGACCTTGGAGGCCAATTGACAGGTCCATTTCTCGAAATCAACTTATCGCCAAATTTCGATTTCAATAAGTCGATGGTTGCGCTCGCTGTATGGCACGTAGCGCCATCCTGTTGAAACCACATCTCGTCCGGATCAATGTCATCCATATTTTCAAACAAAAAATCATTGATCATGGTGCGGTAACGATCTCCATTGACCGTAACGCGAGCTCCGGCCTCATTTTTGAAGAAATAAGGTCCGATGATGCCACCAGCGTGAAAACCGCACCAAAAGGTGCATTTTTCTGGATGTAATGGAGTCTGTAGGGTCTGTTGTGGATTGGTCTCACTCCATATGCGGCAATTTTGCTTATTAACAAACCCGTTAAGCCAAAAATGCGCCTCATCGCTGAACACAATTTTGCGATAAAACAACGGGTCAGTTGTCAACTGCTCTAGAGCCCAATCGGCGAAAGAACGACGCATATAATGGTCTCGTGGCTTCAATTCCTGCACCAGCTAGATCTTATACGGGTGTAGGCCGAGATCTTTGCGTAAAATTTTCCACGTAGTGGACGGACAGAGCCCAATTCGGTTGCGACCGACGACGAATTGATAAATTTGGATCTTCTTCCACACTTTCGTTTATAGCGGCGATATTCTCTTCAGTACGCACATTCCTTCGACGTGTTGGTGTTATTGCATCCTCTAGAGAGTATGTGGTACGAAATCTATCGACAGTTCGACGAATGGCTTGTTCAGATGCACGATTATGTACGCCATAAAAATGACGAAGTCGTCTATAAGTTGCGCGAATCGACGACTGATTTTCAAAGTAAATTTGGATAATTTCGTAGCGTTGTTTAAGCGAGAGTCTATTCATGATGATTTGTCAGAGTATACTGAAACAAATAAAAAAAAATGTTTCATCAAAATTTCATTTCTTGTGTTACTTTTTACAATTTAAAGTTCTATTTAGCTTAAAAAAACACCTTTTACCTAATAATCATATGTGGTGAACTATAATGTACTTTACAAAACTTTTCGTCAAGTATCGTCAAATGTCAATTGCTTTTGCATAGTACGAAACTGATCGCACATTCAGTATGGAAACAGCTTATTTGTCAATGTGCATTGTTTTATAGATACATTAGTTAACAAATTGCAATAGAGGACGCAAGTGAAAAAATATTTTATTTTAATTTAATAGAAAGCAGGCGAACAAAAAAATGTTTATATGACAAAAAAGACGCGTTTTATTATAACCGCAATTTAAGAGAACAATCATGGAATGAAGTAGCAGAAAAATGCAGTAAAAGTGGTAAGTAATACCTTGAAGAATTTTGTTTGCGGCTTTCATTTTCATATGAATTCTATAAAGTCACGGAATGCAAACACGGGTGGAAATTACTTCGCGAACGTTTCTGCAAGGAAATGAAGAGTATGGAAGCTCCGTCAGGCAGTGGAATGGGCTACATTGAGGAATGGGCACTACTGCAGCCCATGATGTTTTTAAAAAACTCTCTCGAGCCCCGCCGGTATAAGCATTTACATTGAATATTTTTTACTTTTTTATAATGTCAATCTTTATTTTGTAGTACTCGTGATAACGCTAAAGAAATAGACTCAACCTTGGAGCACGCTATGTTCAGTGGAAACAATTTGCAGGAATATTCCTTTTTAGCAACTTCAATTTCTTTTTTAATTTATTTAGGGCCTGATTTTCTAAAACGCAAATCTAAAATTTATATATTTTTAATAAAAATTTTAGCTTTGCGTTTAAAAAAATGGGCGCTTATCTGACAAGCAAAATTAGTTTTTTAAGAGCCAACGGAGGCATCATTTTATTTATTTTTTTAATAATAACCAAAACTTTTTTATAGTCATTGAAGACAATTCTTGGTTGAACTTTTAACACCAGAATGTTAGTTGATAAGTTTGAAACAAAATGTGATTTTAATCGTAGTCATTGAAGAATAATTTTTATTTAATTTTTAATAATAGACTTTAAGTTAGCGATCAGCTAGAATAATATGTGATATTTTAAGTCAATGAATATATATATTTATATATAAATACCAACTTAATAATAAAAGAAATAAATTTTTGTGAAATTAATTTTATTCTTTTCATTTACATTATGAGATTAAAACACTTCGCCTCGGAATATAAGATGCACTAACATCATTTAAGTAGCATTATAAATTGTGCAGAGTAACACACGACAATACAATCTTTTCTGCGTTTTCCGGAAATAAATTCAAAGTTGTTAAATGCCCCCTCCAGCGAGATACTAAAATTCCAAAAGCGTTTTCAATTGTACGACGAGCTTTTGATAACCTTTTATTGAATCGATCTTTATCGTTTGGTAGCATCTTACCAGGATAGGGGCACATTAAATTTATTCCTAAGGGGAAGGCAGCGTCACAAACAAAGAAATGAGGAATCGTTAAATTAGAATTTGGCAAATTTGTCGGTGGAGGGATTAGAAATTTGAAGATTTTTATAAATTGCTACTTACCACCATCACTCTGACTTCCATAGGCTCCAATATCTATATGTGTGAATTGATATCGTGCATCACATGCTGCTAACAAAACTATAGAAAAAAAATTTTTGTAGCAGAAAAACTGACTACCGCTATTAGGAGGACATTTAATTGCAATGTGTTTGCCATCAATGGAACCAATGCAGTTGGGCATATTCCACATTTCCCAAAAATCGTTAGCAATTTGCTTGTAGTCTCCTGTATTTGGGGGAGATACATAAATATTGCCTAATTGCCTCCAAATGATCTCAGTTGTTTCTAAAATAATTTTTCGAACAGTTTATTTTCCTAGCTTAAATGACCATGCCAGTGATTGAATGAATTTCCCTGTGTTGAATATCTTTTTGGAAACGAAAGAAAATATGATTAACTTTTAAGTATGATTAAGTAACAAACTTACAGCAATGTTACCGCTAATCGACATTCCGGCTGCACAGGTTCCCTCAAGGAACTCTTTTGAAGAAACGGTTTCACCAGATTGAGCAAAAGGTTGCATACCTTTGGCGTCATTCGCGTGTAAATAAAAAAATTGTTCATGGTCTATTTCCTTCATTCTTAAAAACGTCACCACAAAAAAACCATTCTTCTTCCTGTCTCTGTTTATTTCTCTTATTGAACAGGAACATTTTCTTTTATGTTGCATCTCACTTAACGTTTTTAAGGCGCAGATCCCTTCGAATGCAAACTTTAATAATTTAAACATTTGAATTTTTTTTCCCCACATTTTTAACACAATATGAAACAAAATTTAGTTTTTTATTGGGCCAGTTCACATTGGATTAATATTTGTTTTGCACAACTTTAGTTCTTTCCAAAACACACTAGACTAATAATTTTAGCACAAAATTCTATACGTATATACATCTTTGTGTGTATTAGTGTTTTTTATTCTTTTCATGTTTGTTTTTAGTTCGGTATACACCACAGTATACGCATTACAAAATAAATATGGCTGTAAGTGATGATGAAATGTTTGTTTCTAATTTTATTTTATGTAAAATTATTTTTATTCGTAATCGACCTTTTTTATTTTAATTAAATAAAAAAAAATTTTTCAATTTGTTAATAATTTTTGTTATTAAAAATTAATTTTTCCTGAAGAATCTTTCCATAGGAAAGCGAAATATTGAAAAAATATGTATATCGTTAAAATTTAATTAAAAAGAAGTTTAAAAGATAAACACATATTTAATTTTCTGTAAAATATAAAAATATTATAACAAAAACTTGAATTCAATAATAAAAAAGATAAAATAGTAAAAAAGATAAAAATAAATGCTTGTTCTTTTCATACTAGTTGCGTTCTATTGTCAGTTGTGTTTATATAGTTCGTGTCCCCCTTCGTGTTATTGCGTTCGTCCCTTTCTGTCTTTTTTTTGCCTGCATCTCTCCTTTTTCGTATGTCTCTTTTTACCTAATTTGTCGCTCCCTTTTTCATTCGTTTTTTTTTTTTTTTCTTTTCTAACTAAATCCTTTTACGGTCACGCTTGCTGTCCGTTTTTGTTTATGTGTGAACCTATTGGGTTTTTTTTTTCCTCTTTTATGTGACATAATAATCTGTAATTGTACGTTTATGATGTTCTTTATTGCTTTGGTCTTGTGCACCTAACGTTTTTGTGTTGGTGTAGTGTTTGTTTTCCTGTAAAAATGTTTTAACGGTTCAAATATTGTGTCCAAAGCAGTGTTTATTTGTTCATTTATTATTTGTCCGTCAAATGTTTTTTGTTTGTATATTTCCATGTTTTCTAATACATTTAGTCTCCTTCCTTTGTGCTGAGTATGAAGCAGTTTAACCGTTGTCTTTATATGTCCTGGTGTACATTTGTTGTTAAATATATGGTTCGCAAAGCCAAGCCAAATTTGACGAGGGTCGACAGAAAACCGTACCCAAATAAGATAAAAATAAATAGCATAAAATCTATTTATCTACTTTTGAATTCATATTCATATTTACACTACAATAGCCAACTGAAGACTACAATCGCTCTGCAAAAAAAAACACACAAGACCTGTGTTTTCATAAATGCATGTGTATTAGTTTTGTTTTCGTTGTGCGGCGTTGAAGCTGGTAGAAAAATTGTGCGAACTAAAAACTACCCCCCTCACCGAAAATTCCAACAAACTGCCATGTTAAGCTAAGATCACACGATTGTCGCAATGTACCAATCTACTCCCAATTTTTATTGTGCTGAATTGGTACACAATAATAGAAATATACCAATCAAATTCTCTGCATTCACATGATTGCCCCATTTTATACAAATTTGATTGGTACAAGTTGGCGAATAATAATTTTGTACCAATAAATGCTGCTATTCGTTCATACGATTGTACGAGTATGCAGCAACACTGACAATCAGCTGTTGTAGTTTCTAGCAAATGTATTTTATAAACTTTGGATTTGTTTATTTTAGTGCACAACATGTTTTCATTAAGGAAAAAAAAGTTAGCAGCTGCTATTTGTGTTTTAAAATTGTTGAAAATAAAAAATGAAAAGCAATAAAAGATATATAAAAAAAGATCAGTATGGGTCAAAGATTGGCTGCAAAAAAGGGCTACTGATAGTGGTTATAAAAAAAACTTTGAAGGAGTTCCGTGAAGTGGACAAGCAGCAATTTCTATTAAAAAACTTTATTCGAATGGATGATGAAACTTTTATTGAGTTGCTGAACCTGGTATCACCATACATAATGAAACAGGATACAAACATGCGAACAGCTATTCCGGTTCGCGAGCGATTAGGTGCAACACTCCGCTTTCTTGCCACCGGAGATAGTTATAAAAGTCTGTCTTTTTTCTTTCGTATTGCACCGAATACAATATCTCTATTTGTACCAACTGTATGTAATGCTATTTACAAAGCTTTAAAGGACACATACTTAAAGGTAAGTCAACTTTAAACACACATACATACGTGCGAATATTTCATTATTTATGATAATTTTTTCGTTTATAACATATTTATGTACTTACATATCCATAGATACCATCAACACAAGAAGAGTGGGAAGAGGTTGCTTTTAAATTCAATAAGTTGTGGAATTTTCCTAATTGTATAGGGGCGGTTGATGGCAAGCATGTTCACATGGTAGCACCACCACATTCAGGAAGTACTTTTTATAATTACAAAGGCACACATACCGTTGTTCTGATGGCTGTAGTTGATGCAGAATATAACTTCTTATATGTGGATGTTGGTTGCAATTGTCGCATATCAGACGGTGGAGTCTTTGGGAACTGCTCTTTCCAGCGTGCTTTAGATAGCAATGCGCTTAATGTACCACCCAATAAACCATTGCCAGGTCGTCAAGCCAGCGTACCGTTTGTTTTGGTTGCAGATGACGCTTTTCGTATGCAGACGCATTTGTTAAACCTTATTCTCGTAAGGGGTTGTCTGCTGGACAAAGAATCTTTAACTGCAGATTGTCTAGGGCTCGCCGTATAGTGGAGAACGCATTCGGCATTATGACAAAGCGCTTTCAAATTTTTTCACGCTCCTCAAGGCTTAATGCAGAAAAAACTACAAGTACTACATTAGCTTGTTGTGCCTTGCATAATTTTTTGCTAAAAAAAAAAGAAAAATTATGCAGCATCGGTACTGATTGACCGGTATAATGAAAACGGTGCTCTTATTCTCGGAACATGGAGAAATGATATTCCCATGCTTACTGAAAATGGAACAAACAGTATTCCAAGCTCTTACATAAACAACGAAGCAAAATCAAATAGAGAAGAGTTTGAAAAATATTTTATGTCATCAACCGGTGAATTGCCTTGGCAATATAAATACATATAAATTTAACTTATTTGAAAATGTAATTTGTTTTCTAAATTTCATGTATTAAAGACAAAGAATTAAAAAAAAAATGTTTTTTCTCTATATATTTCTTAATAAATTCAAAAACACTAGTTATATTAAAATATACATTGAAAAACTTAAAGCTAGCATAATTCATTTAAAAAAAAAAACATAAATACATAACTACCTATGCATAAAAAACAAAGTTGTACTACAGGTACTTATTAAAATTATTTTATCACTAAAAATTGTACTTCAGGCACTTAAAAAACGTATGTATCACATAAGTTTACAGGCATGTGATGAAAATCGAAAACGAAGCAGTCTTTTATAGTTTTGGAATATGTATTATTTAAATGTTACTCTATTAAAACTGATTTTGTAATAAAAAAATTATAAAAACTAGATTAAGTGTATCAAAATGAACTTTCAAAACTGCTTTGTTTTCGATTTTCATCACATGTCTGTTAGTATTAAAAAAATTAAATAAAAATTCAATAAAAAAAAATATAGAAAGTAAATTAAAAAATGAAGATTATAACAACAAATCAAAATATTGAAAAGTAACTATTGTTCTGCTTCCAAACCAGCGTCCATTGTAGTCTTAATAAGCTGCATATGCAATTTGTTAGCAGCTTTTTTATTTGTCTTGGCTAATTCTCGCATTTGCGATGCTAAATACATCGCAATCGTGTGCCAATTGTCTTCTTCTTCTTCCTCCAGGCACTTGGCCGCACGCTGCAGTAGCTCGTTGTGCTTATCATCCCCGGAAAATGAAACATTTTTCAATCTACTGTTGCCTCTTGTCACCTCTTGCTCTGGTTGTTCATCTTCAATATCTATTGTTGAAATAGAGCCAGTAGGTCCAGGGTGCAATAACGCGTGGTTTCTTTCTTTGTTTTGGGACAGGAGTTGTCGGTGTCCAGTTCTCCAGGTAGCTTTCGTCACACGTTGAATCATCCAAAACGACGGAAAAATCTTGATTTAAATCATATTCCATTGTGCACCACAAAATGAAAATCAGCTAAATATATGGAACCAACTAAATATATGTAAATAAAATGATAACTATTTATGGTTGTATAGAAATATGTTGTACATATATACTCACAACAAGAAACGGGCACGCTCAAGAACAAAAATATATGCAAATGTTGGTGCGAATGAAAAACTACATAAATATAAACATATTTAGAACAAAACTTTAATTAAAATAACACAATTTTACATACAAACCACTTGAAGGCACTCAACAAAATGAAATCATTGACGCGTATTGGAGACTTTGAGTGCCGCAAAAAATCACAATAAATATTGGTACATTTCTGGCATTTTTATTGCCGCACAGTTGCATATCAAGTAGTCACACGATTGCCGCATCAGGGTTGCATTTGGTTGGTAAACACAAGCACAATATTGACCTCGATTGCCGCATGAGCCAATTTATTGTGCAATCACACGATTGGGATACAAAAAATGGTAAAAATTGGTGCATTACGGCAATCGTGTGATCTTAGCTTTAGACTAACACAACTAATTGATAATAAATTCAATGATGCCCAGAACTGCAATTTTAAGTACTTTTGGCCCAAATAATACAAATAGCGAAATATGTGTAATTTTTCTTTCGTAATTTTCTTAAAACTTTAAAAAAAATATATATAAATTTGTATACGGATAGTATTAATTACACAAAATATGATTATGAAAGGCCTTTATGTTAATAAATTTTATTTATTTAGAAAGAAATTATTTTTTTGCAAAAGTACGAATAAAACAAATTAGCAACTCTGCATAATAATTTATATATTCATGTAAGTACAATCAATATAGCCACGTAAATGTCTTCAATGATTCACTTTAGCATTTGACAGACTTTTCGTTCAATTTTTGACATTAGCTTAAGCTAGGTTATGCATAATATAGTTGGGCCTTTAGGGTTGTGTTTAATGATATGTTTTCTTATAAATGTATCATCTACATGTCAATAGGTGGCGCTTCTTAACGCCTATTCTTTGTTTTAAAAGTAATAACATTATAATTTAAAGTACTTCATTAAACAAATAATAAATGTAATTATAAAATATGATAAGTGTATAATGGAATTCATTTAATAATAATGTTCTCTTTTTTTAAAAATATGAAATTCATTAAACAATAAAAATTAAGAAATGTGAAGAATGTATACAGTTTAATTGATTATGTTATGTGGTCCAAAAACAAGCCTGCCGACTTTTGGCCGTCACAACCTGTAAGAGCAATAGATAAATATCAATGGTTTGTTTTAAGCAATTTAACAATTTAAAAAATCACATATTCACCTAAACAACGTCTCATGTAAAGGCGATGTGAAAAATAAATAAAATGCGTACAAAATAGCAAAACAGACAAAACAACTTTTTTTACTTGTATTTTCTACTTCCATTTTGCGAAAAATTTTCAACCTTGTGTCAGAAAAATTGTTCTGGTGCTTACGGTCGGATGGTGCAGGGTATATACAATGGGACATTTAGGGCTATGACACAGTGCGAATGCTTTTACATTCCCTAACGAACTTTAGAAGTTATGCTCTATTAAGTAAGAAAATTTAGAAAAAATGTGGACCTCTAAAAAAAATTAATTTCTAAAAAGCATAGTTAATAGCTAATAAATTATGCTATTATACAAAGTTTGTCTCGTTTAAAAAGCTTGTATAGCAAAAAAGTTATACAAGTTTAAAAATCAAAAATTTACTAGGAAATTTCTCATTTTGGCAAAATACTGAAAATGCTCATTTTGAATCACCCTGTTCAGTGTGACATAGTTAAAATAATATTTTAATTTTTTGGGCTCCCGAGGTACTTAAACTAGAATCTACTTTCGAATGAACTTAAAAATTTTACAATTGGAGACCATGTAAAAAGGACTTTCGGCCGCCTTCTCGTAAAATGATCTACTGTGCGAACGTTCAAATTTTTTCTACTGACTGAGTGCTTTCTTTTTCTTATGTTTTTATTTGACATCATTTGAACGTCAGTTGTATAAAGTATTTTCTGCGGCAAACATTAATTATTAGCAAAAGAAAAAAATTGTTCTTAAAAGAAAAATTTTAAATTACCGTTGCTCATCGAAGAAGTCGTTTGCGGGTGACAGATTTAAAAATGTAAAAAATATTGACTGTTAAAATCCATCATTAGTACACAATCCTTAAATCTTTCAACGAATATTGTGAAACAGTAATTTTGGATATCGAAATAGAGAAAAAAGCAAGGTGCTTCCACATGCAACGCAATTGTCATATGCCTGTATCTGGAACAATTTTGCAATACAAGACCAAAGAAATCCAAAAAAAAATAAATTTATGGAGGAGGGTTTAATGCAAGCCATGGTTGGTTGACCAGATTTATTATTATTATTATGTATTATTATTATTATTGTTATTATTATTCTTTATTCTTTAAACAACTAGCACAACAAGATGATAACATCTTATAAGTGACGGTGCTGTTGATCCTTAACATATACAAATTGAGTTATTAGGTTCGATTCCCCTGTAGGCTAGTAGGTAGTGTACTAGCTTGTCAGTATGGGGGTTGTGGGTTCGATTTCCAACGAAAACCTTGGTTTTTTTCACTACAAAAAGAAAAATTGACTGTCGGTGGGGCAGCTCAGCGATGAAGGCATAGTCACTGGTCGCTGTGCTGTGTCTTATGCGGCAGTTAATTTCCGACTATCCTTCTACTTTCACCACCTGTTTCATCTCTTCTCTATCCCTTTTCCTAAAGAATGTAGCACGGTACTTGACTAAATAGGCATTTTTGCCTGAAGTGCTATTTCTCTTAAAAAAAATTATTATTGTTTTAACTCGACCTCTTTTTATTTATATTAAATAAATATGTTTTAATTTTTTAAACGGTCTATTTTTATTAAATTTAACTATATATATTTTCAATATTTCGTTGTTATAAAATTAATTTCCTGAAGAAGCTTTTCAGAGGAAAGCGAAATATTGAAAAAATATACAGTTAAATTTAATTAAAAAAGACCGTTTTAAAGATTAAAACATATTTATTTAAAAAAAAATTGAGTCATTATAAAACTTAAATGTAGACACAGAGCATTAACAACACACAGGTATACAATGAAATAAATGCCAAGAATTTTTTTTTGTGTTTTTTTCTACTCTATATTATTTATTGTATCTTCATAATATGAACTAACAATAAGTAAGCAATTCTTAAATATCTAAATAGTAAACTAAAAGACTAGCCATTGCCAGACAAAAAATAATAGATTAGTTTTCAAATTTATCCATATATACTAGTAGTTCTCAATGGTCTCGTCCGAGAGCAATAGTGTACTTCCTCTTCAATCGAGTGTGTCCACGATGCTGAAGGATACTTCGAGCAAGCGGATTCGAATGTGTTTCCAACTTATTTAAATATCTAGTAGCGTGTTTTTTAATCTCGGTTTTAACCGTCGGGACTAGAAGATCCTGGTGAATGTTGGAGTTCTTAATGTACCAAGGAGCGGCAGTTATCATTCGAAGGATTTTGTTTTGCTGACGATGGATTTTCTCAATATTGGAAGCGGAAGCAGTGCCCCATAGCTGAATCCCGTAACTCCATATAGGTTTCAAAATTGTGTTGTAAATTAAAAGTGTGCAATCAAGGTTGAGAACGGAGTTTCTGCCAATAAGCCTCAATGTGCCTCAATGTGACGTTTCCAAGTAAGTCTCCGGTCCAAGTGAATACCTAAGTATTTAGCGTGGACGTGTTGGGGTACCACTTGGTTGTTGATACGGATATGGGGACACGATTCACTGCGCAATGTGAATGTTATATGTACACATTTCTGTTCATTAACCTTTATCCCCCATTTTTTAGTCCATTCTTCCAGTTGTGTTATGTGGTCCTGCAGTTGTCGCGAAGCAAGTTTTGGGTCACTATGGGTGCTAAGAAAGGCGGTGTCATCTGCAAATGTTGATGTGTGTATTTCACCATTTGTAGGCAAGTCTGCTGTATAAATTAAATACAGGATTGGGCCCAAAATACTACCTTGGGGTACTCCAGCTGTAATTGGTTGGGGGCAACTTGTATAAGCTCCATGTTTTATTATAAACTGGCGACCCATAACATAATTCCGCAGTAGATTGTGAATATTCACTGGTAAGTTTTGTTTTATTTTAAACAAAAGGCCTTGATGCCATATCTTGTCGAAGGCTTGTGATACATCGATAAAAAGTGCCGAACAATATCTCCTATCCTCAAAAGCCTTTCTTATGACTTGTACAAGTCTGTGAGTTTGTTCGATGGTACTATGTCATCTCCTAAATCCAAATTGGTGGTTTGGAATGCAATTATTCTCATTTAGAATCGGTGTCAATTTCAACATCAGTAGTTTCTCGAACAATTTGGATAGAATTGGTAACAGGCTTATGGGCCTATATGAGTCCACCTTGGATGGATCTTTTCCCGGTTTAGGTATCATCCTTACCAGAGCAACTTTCCATGCCGGAGGGTAATATTCAAGCCGTAAAACGGCATTAAATAGGAAAAGGATTATTCGTTTAGCAACGAGAGGCATCTCTAAAAGCATTTTGTTGCTTGTTTTATCAAAGCCGGGAGCTTTCTTGGTTTTTAACTTTCCAATAGTGTTTAACAACTCCGGAAGTTTGAACCTTAATTGAATAGGTGGTCTAGCAATAACTGGTGGGAGTTCAGTTACATCAGCACTTTTATTAGGAGAGAATACATTCCTCAAATAGCTTACGAAAAGATTTCCTTTTTCATCATCATTTTTTGCCCAACTACCGCCTGGCCCGCGCAAAGGAGGTTCAGCGATTACAGGTCTTTCAATTTTTTTGGTGGCACGCCATAGGGAATAATTTGTCTGGGGAGTCGCATCCAGTCCCTTCAGATATTCCTTAATAGAAGCTGTTCTTTGTGACTCTAGCATTACCCTAAGCTGTTTTGTACATTCCCTTAACTTTGCTTTAAGTTGTGGCGATCTGCGTTCCTGCCATTCTCTTCGGACTCTTCTTTTTTCAGCCAGCAGCTCGTCCACATCTACAGAAAAGATTCTGTTGTATTTCGTCTGGCGATATGTCGACGAAGCGTGTTCAACTGCGTTTATGATATGTTCATTGAATATACTAATAAAGGCGTCTATATCTTCCGTAGTTCTTAACGGTAGATTTTCCAAGCAATGAGAGCTGACATATTTTTTGAATTTCAGCCAGTTAATCCGTGAAGCTAAAAATTTATCGCCGGTTATAGTTTGTTGTGGGTTGCAGATGGTGTTTATAGAGGGAGTGTGATCTGAAGATAGCTCCAACGATGTTTCAACCTTAATTAGCTCCTGGCATATGCCCTTTGCCACACCAAAATCAATAACGTCTGGAATTTTCTGCTGATCTGTAGGCCAATAAGTTGGTTGCCCGGTTGATATAACATTTAATCTCATTCCAGTAATAGAATCATACAATACACGACCTCTAGGGCTAATGAGTCTTGAACCCCAAAAAGTATGCTTAGCGTTATAATCGCCAGCTGCTATAAATCGAGGGCCAAGTGATCTAAAAAACTCATTGTATTGACTATTTGTTATTGAATACCTCGGAGGGCAAAACACCGAGGAAATCACGAGGTTATGAGCAAAATTTTCAATAAATTGTGTTTGATTCTCGACTTTATCAATATTGCCGAACCGCCGCATGGTCTGTCTCTAGGATCGTTAGTATTATAAAAAGTATAACCACTCACTCTAAAGCTGCTTCTTGACGACATATGAGTCTCCGAAATCAACATTATATCTACTTTATGTTTAATAAGAAAATAATCGAGCTCATCTTTATGTTGGCGTAAGCCGTTTGCATTCCAATAACAGATTCTTAGACAGTTCATTGTTTATTAAGAATGGCCTGTAATAACGATGACTGCATCTTCTGCATTTCCTGCATCATGCCAGTCATACTAGTCATAAATTGGTTTACTGTTTGCACCATATTTTCAATTAGATGCCAAGAATAATAAAGTTATAATTAATAAAGATATGACTAATCGAAAGAAATGTAATGTAAAAGTGTTAACATAAAAATTAAGTCAAGGTTGGGTAGCACTAAATAATTTATAAAGCTCCTTTTTAAATAAATTTGCGCTGCCTATTTTCTGTATACAATTTGGCCAAGAGTTTTAAAGACTGGTTGCATTTATGAAAAAGTAGCGTTGGGATAAAAGACTCTTGTATTTCTGCTGGATTATGTTCAAATAGATATGATGGCCGTTCCGAGATGATAATCCTGTCCAAGAAATTTAAACACTAGAATATCAGACATTAGAATATCATCGAATGTCATTCCAAAAATTAAATTAAAGTATTATGACATATGATCACGGCGGTCTTTCTGAAATATATAACGGGCAATATTGTTATATGTGACTTTCAGTCTGATTACAGCCGTAAAGAAGTGAAGGGATTAGATAAGTCTTTGCCAAAAGCATGCGAATAGCAAACGGCGTAGGGTCCTTTAACGACCATAGGGTGCGAAGTTTACTGTAAACTCTGCCAACGACAAAATTAATGTGATTAGACCAGGTCATTCTATTATTTAAAATTACGCCCAAATTAGATGCCGATTCTACCAATTTGATCACATTCCCGTCAATTCTCATATTAATGTTAACCAGAGTTCTCCTAGCTTTTGAAAGGAAAATACATTTCGACTACGAAGCATTGATATACAATCCATTAGACATGGCCCAGCAATTGATCATGTGCAAGTCGTCATTTATCCCATTCACACACATAGGAACCTCATTAGCCTCAGCTACTGTTATAAACCTGCACGTCATCCGCATACATGTGCATCCTACCGCTTTTAGAAATGTCAGGTAGGTCATTTATGTAGATACAGAAAAGAAGTGGACCCAATATAGAGCCCTGTGGTATTCCTCTGCTAACTACAAGCGGATTAGATGTCCTATCATCAACACTCACTATTTGACATCTGTTAATCAAATAGGAGGATATTCGACTGCAGGCCGAGCTTGAGAAATAAAATAACTTACGCAGTTTTATCAACATGATAGAGTGATCTACCGCATCGAAGGCCTTACTGTGATCCAGTAGAATCAAGAAACCCACTTTGTTTATGTCGAGTTCAAATCTGAGGCTCTCGACCACATCCACTAAAGCCGTTATACAACTTCTGCCCCTAACAAAACCAGATTGAGCCACGGATAAAAATTTATTCCGTGTGAGATAGTCATTCATTTGATTGCTGAGGATATTCTCAAATACTTTCAATAAAAACGGTAGAATAGCTATCGATCGGAATTCACCATTAGTCTTAGGGATACGGATAATCCTAGAGGATTTCCATTCCCTAGGAAAATTGGATTTCGTGAGGATAGAGTTGAAGAAATGCGTAATGATCGGTAAGAGTCTCGAGATCAAAACTCTGAAGAATCTCGGGTTCATTCCGTCCATACCAACCGCGTTGGATCTAACAACGGAAAAACTCTCAAGGATTCCGTATTGGGACATAACAAAGATTATCATCATAAACGTTACCTATCAGCCTGCGAGCATTAATATTAACAAACTTATCATTAGGAAGGTTCACGTCAACATCACAATTATGTTGTAACATTTTACGCCGACCAAAGCCTATTTTCCTCCCCTCCACTTAACCCTTCTATCAATAGCCGATGAAAATCTACGCCGATTAAAAACACATTTAGCAGACTCAATCCGTTTTGTTACCTGCCTTCGAACAGACTTATGTACATTACCTGGACAAAACGTAAGCACATTTTTAAAGCAATTCAGCTTATACGAAGAAGCGATGGATGGCATTAGCATCAGCGTGGAAATCAGTTTCTGAGCATTCCCTGGCAAAATGTTGGAAAAAACCTTTTGAACGATTGTGACGAAGAGGACAATCTTCCCTTAGATTCGTTTTTGTGTCAGAATGAAGAGAGTACAGCGATTAGAACCCCGGCGCACAGTGGGTTCGATGACGCCGAAAGTGGCGATTAATTCATGGGAGTCGTAATTTAAATTTTCCTGAATTTTTTTTCAAATCATTAAAGATACATAAAAAGCAATATTCTGAAAAAAAAATACACGGAAAAAATTTTTTTTACGATTTTATAGACATTTTTATTTTTCGTAAAATTATAGTTTGTTTTAGAATTTTCGCCATAACTTTAAAATGGAAAGTGATTTTTTTTAAAAATGAGAAGCAAACGAAAGCCTCTATTGTCGTCTTTCTAAAAAAAAATAAATAAATATATATTTTGCATAAATATGAACATAAGTTTAATTTAAAGTCTGAATTTGGGTTTTGAAGGATTTCGATAATTTTACAACTTAAAAAAAAACGAAATAAATTTTTATAATTTTTTTTGTTTATCAATAACTGTCACACACTTAAAAAGAAACCATATTAAACACAAAAAAAAACTTAAAAACAAAATTTTTTTTGCCTGTTTGGGAACGTTTTTTCAATTTTGTGGAAAATAGGCTTAATTTACAAATTTTATTGTAAATTTAAAATAGAAAGCTATAAATGATTAAATAAAATTTAAAATTAAAATATATTGAATATATTATTAAAAGGATAAATTAAAAATATTTTTTACATAATTAATTTAAACTCCCATTTGTCCGTACGACAAAATTTCATGAATTCTAAAATTTTAATAAAATGTTAATAAAAAACAATGTTTTAATTTTTTTATGCATTTTGTTTGTATTTAAAAAAAAAAAATATATTTTACACTAATTAATTTAACAATCTGCACCATAATCCTTCTCATCTGTATCATTATGTTCATCCTCACCATTTGCGAGCAAAGTGTTCACTATAATTTTTAAAATCCTTATTTCTGGCTTCCTGCAGGTCGATTCACTAATTTTTAACCACTTTGGTTAAGGTTAATTTTAACTAAACCTATTGTGGTTTGCACTAACCACTATGTTATTCTTTAATTCATTGTTAGCCACAGTAAGTACTGTTAAATTTATCCGCGTTTAAATTAACATACGTTGTCATTACTGCCAAGCGAAATGTCAAAATAAGAGAAAAGCACAAAGAGGAATACAAAAAAAAACAAACCAAAAAGTTATTTTATGTTGCAAATTTTTATTGTGCCGGGTAAGTAAAATATTCATTTTTATAACTTTTTTAATTTAGTAAAGGTTTATTCATTCTTTAATAGAATGAATACTAACATTAAAAGAAGCCGCGCCTCTGCCGAGCAGCTAAATAATTTAGTGGACTTGTTGATGGAAAATGAGGGCCTTGCATCAGGGAAGTTCAAGAAGTTGCACGGCAAATTGGAGTCAGAAAAAAAGTGGGCAGAAGTGGCGGAAACGCTAAATTGTCTTGGCGGCTCTATTAAAACGAGCAACCAGTGGCAGACGGTAAGTAAACATTGTTAAAATAAACATTGTTCAAATACAAATAAATTGTAAAACCTTTTTTATTAACAAAGGTGGGGAAAGAACTAAAAAGTCGGACGAGCGTTAAGGCGAGAGAAAGGAGGAAGGAGCAAGCCTTAACAGGAAACAGACCCTTAACGCAGGAGGCGTTAACCGAGTTAGAAAGGAGGGTTGTTGCCATTATCGGCAAAGAATATATAGAGGGCCAAGAATCAGTCATTGAAAATGTTCCGTTGGAAGAGGTAAGTTGCAGTCAAGTTAATGTGCATGAAAATCAAAAGAAATTCTTTTTCCATTAGAATTTGCAAATTTTATTAGAGGATGGCGAAGACATCATTGTGCATTCGCCATCAAATTATGAAGATTCTTGTGATGTTCGGTCGGAGACTTCCAGCACATTTAAGAGGATGCCAGGAAGAGGTGTTAAAAGGAAGCTGGAGAAGGACGACGGCGAAACCAAGAAGCAATTCTTGGATATCGCCAACAAACAGGCAGACACTTTAAAGGTAAGTAATACCATCACGGTAAACTATTATAAAATACTAGTATTGGTTTTTTTGTGTTTTTATAGATGTTTGCAGAAGCTAACGTCTCAAACGCAGCGACCAACGCCCTCAATGCGGAAAACATTAAATCCATGGTTGATGCCGTCAAAACGATGGGGGACGGACTTAAAGAAGTTGCCACTGCCATTGGCTATTTAGCCAATGTGATAAGTAAAATGTAAGTAACATTGTAAATTTCAATTTTATTTTATTTATTGTTTTTCTATAACCCTGCCAAAAAACTATTATGATTAAGGCTTATTTAAAAATGTAATGCCATATACAGTGTGTCTTATTCATAATAATTTATAAGAGGCTCAGTGAGTAATCATTGCTTTTTCCTTTCAGACTTAAAGAGTAAACGAAGTATTATTTTTTATTTATTTATTTATTTTATTATAGTATAAAATGAAAGCGAACGAATAAGTTCGACATCATGGGATTGGCTGTTAATTTCTTTTGTTATTAATTTTTAAGTTTCATGTCTTTATTGTTAAATTCTTTGTTTTATAATTTTGTATGGCTTTGTGGTTAAAGTGTTTGCCTTATTATTTTTACTTTTATGGTTTGGTTTGGTTTTACTAATTTATTAATAAGTTGCTTTTTATTATTATTAGTTGTGTGTGTCTTGGATTGTTTGGTTTTTTATTTATTGTATATAATTTTTGGTTTTAGTAATTGTTTGTTTTGTTATATTTATTTATTTAATTTTCAATTTTAACAAAACTTTTTAATTTTTTTAATGAAGTTTTTCTGTTTGTTTATTTTGTTATACTTATTTATTTTATTTGAACAAAACTTTTTTTTTAAATTTTTAATGAATTGTTTCTGTGTTTCGTTTATTTTGTTATTTTTATTTAATTTTCGCTTGTATTAAAAGTTTTTGTTTTTAAACATACATACATATGTGTATATACTGTGTTTTTTATTTATTTCATTTTTGATGTTTTAATAAAAAAAACATATATTTTGCAACTAAACATAATAAATCATAAATAAAGACGCTCTACTTTATAATTTTATAAAAAAGTGTTTTATTTAACATTACATACATTAAATGATTATGTAAAAAAATTTGCTATTAATCGATCTTGGACGCGTTTAGCTACTGAGGATGGTAAGTTTTGATTTACCGAATCGATAGTTGTTTGAGTCGATGGTGTCTCAAAGTCTGCTTCAAAGCTTTTGTTATGCAACGTTGCGCAGGCATTAACAACTTTTCCGGCAAAACTTGGATCATATAATAAAATACGTTGCTTAGATAAACACCGTCACGTTCCTTTTAGAACGCCAAAAAGTCGTTCAACTGGGTTACGAGCTTTACATAAAGCCTCATTGTAAAAAAATTTAGGACTTCCCTCTAAATGGTTTGGAAGAGGAGTCATTAACCATGGCTCTAATGGATATCCAGAGTCTCCTGTATATGTGAAATAGTTTTAAAAAATTTGTTGTTTGTGTAAATATTTAAATTTTACATACCAATTAAAAAAAAATTGTGATTTCCTTTTTCAAAACTTCGCTGCATAACTCTTCGAATCGCAGATGAACTCCATATATACGAATCGTGCCGTGCTCCTGGATACTTTGCATTAACGTTTAAAATTCTTAAATTTGGATCACATATCTGCAAATATAAATACTTTTATTGTTGGTTTAGTTTTATAGCTTTACTTACCATTTGCACATTAATTGAATGGTAGCCATGGTGATTAACGTAAGCTTCTTCATGGCTTTTTGGAGCTAATATTGGTACATGAGTGCAATCGATTGCACCAATTGTACCAGCTACGAAAGGTGAAGCAGCTGAAGCAAAAACAGCTTTTGCAACACGTCGATCTTCTTGAGTCATCGGAAACCTTACCACTGAGCAAAACAACTTCTTGTTTATAGCTTCAGTTACTTTATGAATGCAGCGGCTTACGGACGACTGGCTCATGGATATACCCCATTGCTCTCCTACAGGACGTTGGTAGCATCCAGTAGCATAAAAACGCAAAGTCGCTAGCACCTGCACATAAATAACTTTTCATTTAATTATTATTATTATGTTTAACTTATATACCTGTTTTTCAGCTGATATTGCAGTAATTCTAGAACCCTTTAAAATATCACCAAGTTACACAACAATTTCTTGAGCCATTCCCGGACTTACGCGATATAGTTTTTTAAATTCTGACGACGTCAAGTCGAAAGGATTATCTAATTCGTGAAGATTCCGACGGTTTACTGAAGGCGCACTATTAAATAATTCATTTTGTGTTAGAATATAACCTAGGTATTCAAAAGCCATTTTTTATATGGATAAATAAAAACTTCTTCTACTTTTAAATTTAACACCACCAAAAATTCTGCTGTTAACAAACCAAAATTGTCGTGGCTAAAAAAACCACTGACTGAACCAGCTGATATTAAAAGCCAGAAAAAAAAATGTTAACTCTTGTGTTTTTGGCTAAAGTTTATAGTGAACTGCAACAGTGGCTAATTCAGTGGCTAACATATTTAACCAAAACAACCTTGGTTTAAATAGCATAGTGAATCGACCTGCTGAGCTTCTTCGAAAAGTTCTACAATCGGTAAAAGGACATATTTTATGATTATGGGAACAGGAATTAAAAATTGATGTAATGTAGGAGTAATACAACAACAAAGTACTTTGCAGTGTTATGAGCAAAATTGCGAAAATTCTTTAGGTGGATTTCGTGAACACAAGAAATAACAACTAATATTGTGGGCATTTTTTTATTAAGGCCAAATCAACTTTCGTTATTTCTGCTGATATTTCTGCATTTAAAAAAAAAAGGTCTGGCTTTGGCTGATCCACACTTAATCCAGTTCTTTCCCGAAATTCTTTTTGAATTCGTACTTTATTTCTGCAATTATTTTCTTATTCTCATCCGAACTTGCTTGCCACTTTTATTATTTGATAAGTATAGGAGACACTCAAAAAATCGTATCCACCCGTGAGGTATTGAAAGCCCAAACTCCAAAGTATCACTGTTTACTACCCTAACAATCATTGTGGCAATTGAGTTAAACATCTTACTCGTAGCGCCACACAAATAGCACTTCTGTGTAGAGCGCGAGTTAAGTCAACGAACCATTCCAAAAACACCTTAACCCATTCCCTGCCTATTAATTGGCAACAATAAATTATTTCATTAATAACCTAAAAAAAGTTCTATTTCGCAATCCAATTTTAAAATTCAATTATTTTGCATTGAAACTCTTCGTAAGCATTTTATTTCAAAAAGTTCAACAAACTAATTTTAAAAGAGTTCAATAAATTATTTTTCACTTCCTCTTCGTAAGCATTTGAACTGGGTTACTAAACTTCCTCATTGAAATAGTCATTAATTTTATTTTTATTAAATACAGCTGAATTAACACTTCTAATAATATTATAACTATTTAAGTATTTAATATTTTAACATTTAAGTCAGTCAAAAGAATGATTTAGAGAAATAAAGTACAAAAGAAAAATAAAATTGTTTTTTTTATTTCAATACGAACTCGGTCTCGTAAGTGGCGCAGTCGGAAAAAAACCTAATAAAGAAAAATAGTGATTATCCTAAAGGACACTATTAGAACAAAAGTGAAAAGTCAAAAGACTTCACGCAAAAGAACCTAATAAAGAAAAATAGCGATTATCCTAAAGGACACTATTAAAATAAAAGTGAAAAGTCAAAAGACTTCATTTAAACAATTTCACGTTGTGAAGTGTCATACAAATAAAAACAAAAATAACTAAAGACAATATTTCTTATAAAGAAAAAACTAAAATAAAAATGTCTACACCACAAAGCACCAATAACTCACCAGCACCAACCATACTATCTGGATCCGACTTGATAAAGGAAGCTGCCCGGATCAAAGAATTCCATGGTACGAAAGACTACGATCTATCATCTTTTATAAGAGAAGTGGAGCTGATAATGCCATTATTCCAAGAAAATGTCATCCTACAGCAGTTTGTATTCGAGAGGTACATTAGAAACAAGTTCCAAAGATCGGCTCTACAAGTAATAAGGGCCCTAGGACCAGAATCAACATGGGCTAAAATAAAAGAAGAACTGATAAAAAACTTTGGCATCAAGCAAAGCTATCACAACCTTTACCACCAGGCGATTAATATAAAAAACTACAACAACGTAAGCGAATATTTTAAGTATTTTAAGAATATACTAGACAAATTAAATATTAAGTATGAATTCGATATAAATAAACCCTTAGAGTTTTCACCTAAGATAAACGAATCAATTATACTAAAAACATTCTTGAACGGTATACACCCAAATTTGGCTAGCATTATTTATAGTAGGAATATATCCACCCTTAGGGAAGCCTACTACGTCTTGGAAGAGACAGGGATACTAGGACAACACAACAATAGGTTTCAGAAATACACATATACACATCAGCGATACCAACAACAAGGAAACCATAACGAAAACGGTCAGAACAGGACATACCAACAGAAACAAACTTTTACACATCAATCACCCAAAAATTCATATAATAACCCTTCTCAAGTTCGTCAAAATAACAATCCTGCTCAATTCCGACAAACTTTCATTAACACAAATAATTCTCAGCAATCAAGACGGACCCAACACTCCAACAGAACTTTTGGACACAATAATATTGGGCCTACCCCAATGGAAGTAGACCATATCGAGAATAATAATACAGGAGAAGTAAATTTTCAGTGTCAAGCCCAAAAATTCATTTACCGATAGTAGAATTAAGTATAGAAAACACGACCATTAAATGCCTACTCAACACAGGATCAACGACCTCATTACTTAACAAAAAGTTATTGACAAATCATAAAAGGACAAAACTAGAAAAACCTATATTCTTTAATACAATAAATGGTAAATTTTGTATCGACGAAGAAATCATTAACCCCTTCCTAGGGAATTTAAAGAAGACAATCTTATGTGCTGGAAATTAACCAACTTTAATGGGAAAAATTTCCATGTTTTAATAGGACAAAATATATTGAAAGCTTTCTCAGCAATCATAAACCTCGAGGAAGATTTCTTACAGATAAACGGCAATAAAATTAAATTTATAAACTCTTGCCCATACAATTTAGATGAAATTCAAACCTTAGAAATACAATCAGATAATATTTTAGATAAATTAAAACGTAATGATATGAATAAAGAAGAAGAAACATTCCTAACGGAACTTATTCAGAAAAATTCCGATCTATTTTTTCAAGAAGGTGACTTACTTACTCATACTCACGACGTACAACATGAGATCAAAACGACGATTAACAAACCGGTATATTCGAAAATATATGCGTACCCTCAGATTCATGAAGAAGAAATCAATAAGCAAATGCGGGAAATGTTAGAACAAGGGATAATTAGGGAAAGTATATCTCCATACAATTCTCCTTTATGGATTGTACCCAAGAATTCGGACAATTCAATGAGAAAAAAATGGAGAATAGTAATAGACTATAGGGCTTTGAATGAAATAACTGTCAGTGACAAATTTCCCATCCCAAATATTGACACAATTTTGGAAAAGCTTGGTCGAGCACAGTACTTCACGACTCTCGACTTAGCCAAAGGTTTTCATCAGATCCTTATCAAAGAGGAAGATAGAAAGAAAACAGCATTTTCTACTCCATTAGGACAATACGAATTCGTTCGTATGCCTTTTTGACTAAAGAACGCCACTGCTACTTTTCAAAGGTTAATAAATTCAGTGCTAAGGGAATACATCAATAAAATATGCGTCGTATATCTTGGCGATATTTTAATATTTAGTAGCACAATACAGGAACATAAAGATAGTATACAGAAAATTTTTAATGCCCTTAGAAAACATAATCTTAAGATCCAAGTTGATAAGTGCAGTTTTTTCGCAAAATCTACCGAATATTTAGGACACATTCTCACCGCTGAGGGAATCAAACCTAACCCGAACAAAATCGAGGCTATCCAGAAACTAAAACTTCCAGAGAACCAGAAACAGATAAAATCATTCCTAGGTATAACAGGATACTATAGGAAATTCATAAAAGATTACGCAAAAATTGCTCATGGTTTGACAAAATATTTAAAAAAAGACACCAAGATAAATAAAAACGACCCTCAGTATACAGATGCATTCTACAAACTTAAGAGACTACTGATTGATACACCCATTCTTAAATACCTAGACTTTAAACGGAAATTTAAATTAGCAACAGATGCCAGCGAATTCGCAATAGGAGCAGTAATAACATAGGATAATCATCCTATCAGTTACGCAAGTAGAACTCTAAATGAACACGAAAGGAGATACTCGACAACAGAAAAAGAGTTGTTGGCTATCGTTTGGGGAGTAAATTACTTCAGGCCATACATATATGGAAGAAACTTTGAAAAGACATAAATCCTAGGCTTCAACGTTGGTTACTTAAACTTGGCGAATATGATATTAACATCGGGTATATCAAAGGCAAAGAGAATACTCTAGCCGATTTTCTCAGTAGAATTAATGCAGACACTGGCGAAATTTGCGCAATAGATGAAAATACAAGAGAAATTGACTTAGACAATATAAGTACAACCGCTACTATTCAATCTCAAGAAGAGGAACTCAACGATAATTTTCCCATATTAGAGTCAGTCGTTAACCGTTTTTACACCCAAATAATATTGACAGAAAGCAAGACGGAGGAAATTAAAATAGTTGACTAGACGACATTAGGAGTGGATTCATGTCGGACATCTTCAGAAGATTTATAAAAACGGGGAAAGTAGGTATTTATTCTGGCATTTCACACTCAGATATAATATCGTGCAACAGAAGCTAATAGAGTTATTTAATGGTAGTGTAAAATTTTACAGATGCTCATATCATGCTAAGGATATGAGAACGGAGGAAGAGGCTTACCGATATATTCAAAAATATCACAAAGAAGAAACTGGACATGCAGGAATAAACGAAAATTATCAGGGTTTAAAAAATACAATATACTTCAAAAACTTGAAACTACTTATCCAAAAATATATTAATAATTGAGACATTTGTTGTAGAGGTAAATATGACAGAAAACCATATAAACCGAAATTCTTTATAACAGAAACACCCACAGATACGAACGAGATAATACATATGGACACTTACGTAATTAAGAAACATAGTTTCCTGACCATCATTGACAAATTTTCGAAACAGGCTTCCACTATTTACTTAGAAGACAGAAACAGTATAACACTTATAGAAAAACTTCGCTTATATTTCTCTCTCACCTCAAAACCGAAACTCATAGTAGCCGACAACGAATTCAACTCAACAAACGTTAAAGATTTTCTTAGGCAAGAACAAGTGGAAATTCATTTTACGAAACCAAATTCCCATACCGTAAATGCGGATATCGAAAGGTTTCATAGCACCTTAGCAGAAAGATTCCGAACATTAGAAACAGAAAATTCAGGTTTAACAGTCCAAGAAAAAATATATAAATGTACTGAATGCTACAACAGATCCATCCATTCCGTAACCAAGACAAGACCAATAGATATAGCAAATGGAAAAGTAGAAAAGAACAAGATTTATAATTTACTACGGACCCAAAAAGAGAGGAAAATTACAAAGTTGAATATTAACAGGGAAGAATATCAAAACACAAATCAGGAAGGGTACGTGAAGAACTACAAAGCTGTTAGACATAAACAAAAACCTAGATACAAAAAAATGAATTTATCAAATATCCATCCAACTAACATAAAAAGGACATAACATAAAAGGACAACATTGATTGTTGAAAATATCGATAGCACCAATGGGTTCGCCGAAATAGCACTAGAAGACGTAGACATAACTTACAATTACAACACTATTTTACACATCATTGACCCTAAGGAAATTCCATATGTCATAGAAGGACTCGAGGAAAATATAAAAGTAATATCAAATATCAACGACAAACACTTCCTTAATACAGAACTGGAAAAGGCAAGATCAAAACTCAAGACAATCATTCCTAATAGGCATCCGAGAGGACTAGTAAACTTTATTGGAACAGGCATGAAATGGCTATATGGCACAATGGACGATTTTGATAGGACAGAAATAGAAAGACATTTATTAGCAATTGACAACAACAATCATGCAATAATAAGAAACCTCAACGGAAACATAGAGATAAACCATGTATTTAACAAAACAATTTCAAAACTAAAAGACGCAATAGAAAGTGACAGAACACGGATTGCATCAAAATTAAACCAAATATCCAAAAATGACGAAGAATAAGAAAATAAGCTCCTATATCTGGATATATTGCTGAAAATAAAAATTCTGCTAGACAATATTAAACACATACAAAATAATCTTTTAGCCACAAAAACAAATACTATGAATAATAATGTATTGTATTGTATTGTATAAGCGAAGAAATAATTCATTACAACATAGATCTCTACAAAATGTAAAATACAAGATTAAGTGCAGGACAGTGTAAAGAAGATAAAATAATTTTTGTAATGCAAATACCTAAAGATATAAGATATAAGAAAGATCAATTTTTGTACCTATACCTAATGAAAACAAAGAAAAACTTGTCTTCGAGAAAAGAGAAATCTTAAAAATAAATAATTCAACTTATGTTTTTAATAATGAAGTAAAAAGAAGTAATCTAAGAAAATCAAATTTATGTATTTTTATCAACAAATGTTTAAAAAGAACTAACAAACAAATAGAAACCATAGAAATAAAACCAGGTTTAGTAATTACAAAAAATCACGTAAATTATATAGTCAATAGCAGCTGTAATAATAGAATATTCAATTTGAATGGAAATCAATTAATAACATTTAATAAATGCAGACTAGAAATCAATGGGGACCTCTGTGATAATTCAGGGGATAAGTTTGAACAACATTTTCTGGTTAACAATAAATTTAATTTAAATAATCTTACATCGCAGATAACGTTCGATGAAATAGTATCCAACCAGATCGAAAATATTCAGAAAATCGAGGAAATTAGATTTCATAAAAAATTCAACTATGCTTTTAATAGCCTAGCTTTGGTGCTTAGTTCATTAGCCTTAACAATAGTAATTATACTTTACATATATAAAAAAATAAAAAATCAAAAAACCATGATTGTTTTGAAAACTCAGGAGAGTCTTCAGTCGAACGGGGGAGGAGTTAAGTCAACGAACCATTCCAAAAACACCTTAACCCATTCCCTGCCTATTAATTGGCAACAATAAATTATTTCATTAATAACCTAAAAAAAGTTCAATTTCGCAATCCAATTTTAAAATTCAATTATTTTGCATTGAAACTCTTCGTAAGCATTTTATTTCAAAAAGTTCAACAAACTAATTTTAAAAGAGTTCAATAAATTATTTTTCACTTCCTCTTCGTAAGCATTTTAACTGTGTTACTAAACTTCCTCATTGAAATAGTCATTAATTTTATTTTTATTAAATACAGCTGAATTAACACTTCTAATAATATTGTAACTATTTAAGTATTTAATATTTTAACATTTAAGTCAGTCAAAAGAATGATTTAGAGAAATAAAGTACAAAAGAAAAATAAAATTGTTTTTTTTTATTTCAATACGAACTCGGTCTCGTAAGTCGCGTGTCTGTAATCGATTTACACACTTTTCCATGTATCATTACTAAAGATAATTCGTGGTGAACTTTTATAGAATTTTCTCCGACCGAAAGTAATGAGTCTATGAGATTTTTGTTTTTCATCCTCATGCTCCCTTTTCTTTTCTAATTTTGAAACACTTGTTGTTTCCTTAATATGCTCAATTTTTAAAGGTCGGCAAAATCTCGTTGATGAAGGACGAGGATTTTTCCAAATTGTTATATTATTATTAGCAAGTTTGAGTGGTACAATGGACGTTATAAAAACTGCGCAGTCGCTTGAACTTGAATCGAAAAAAGCCTGTTTATAGATACTATGTCCAGAACTTCCATCAAAACCCAACTTTGAATGCAATGTTACATCAGATAGTTTTTCTTTTCTTAAAATATCAACGCATTTTGGAATTTTAAATATTCGTTCAATCGTGTGATTTAAAAGTATCTGAAAAGTAACTTGTGTGAAAGTTTTACATACTTTTACTACTTCTCGGTTGGGATAGCACTTTTGTTTTGCTTCTTGCACTTTCGTATACGAAGGAAATCTTTCCGGAGCAACTCTTCTAATAAAACATTATAGCTATGTCGAGAAAGTTTCACTTCTAATAATGCACACAATGCTTCTTCCGTGCTTAATTGATGTGGCTTGTATTTCTTAAATTTTCTGTATTTCCTACATATTATGCAGCTCTTGTAGGTGTTGATGTTGTGATTTCGTTAAGTAATTTTGATTCTTCAATTTTTCCAGAATCTCTTAAAGCCATTTGTGTAGCATAAGTCAAAACAGATAAGGAACTACTTTTTCTAATGCTTCTACTTCTCTTCGCTTTTGATTATACACAACTCTCTTCCACAACTGAAACTTCCCTACGACATAAATAGAAGTATGTAGCCGTTTCTTATTTAAGTTCAAAAAACATTCATTGTCCCTTTGCCTTTTGCTATAACGGATTTTGAGGTCGGAAGCAAAGTTTTTAAATCTTTGTTCAATATCAATCATATTGGTGGGGTTTATTCGTTTAATTATTTTCGGTTTTGAATATGCTAATTTTACCTTTCTAGTCATGTACTTCAATATTTTTCATAAAATTATAAAGCTCACGGCGAGGAATAAAAGTAATATTAGGGCTTGCCACTAAAATAGATTAAATTATTTTTGAAAATATGTAATTTAAATGCTTTATTTGTTTAGTCTTTTTTACCCACTACCGATTACTTTATTTGAAGTAAAACACTGTAAACATTTCTTTTAAAACAACAAATATTAATATTAAAACATAAAACAACATAATAATTATATAAATTTTCGTTATAATGTTTTTTTGTTGTTTTTTAATATAACACTCTAGTGAATGATGATGACTGAAACTTGTTCACGCACCTAAGTATCTCTATTGAAATTTAAATTCTCCGACAACAATAACCTATTGTTTTTAAACATTGAACGAATGACTATAGCAAAACAAAATACACGTTAGTTTTGTTAAATACTTACATGACTTTGAAAAAACACGACTTCAAACAGAAAAATGTTAGTAGCAAAAAATGGAGCAACAACACCGCAAATTTTCTTTCTTGTATTATCAAGCTAAGATTTCATACTTTTAGATAATATATGATTCAAAACCCAACCTTAACTAACTTAGAAGTTATGGTTCACGAAACATCAAAAATAGGCCAATTTTAGATCTTTTTAAAAAAAAAAATCGTCATACATATATAATCGTCATATATATATATATATATATATATATATATATATATATATATATATATATATATATATATACAGTGAACTCGCAGAAACGTGAACACCCAGTAACATGAACATCCAAAAACATGAACATTTTTTTTTACATTGACTATTCTAAAACGTGAACAAAGGCTAAAGGCTTTAAAACGTGAACTTTTTATTGCACGTTAAAATTCAATTTTGTAAGCTTATTTAAAAATTTGGGAATTCCCCGCAGAACAAACTCGCAGTTTGTTTGTTGTAAACAACTTTTGTTGCTTAATAAGTAGTTTTAGTATTAACGCGGCAGTTCTCCTGGAAGTATCTCTCTGTGCTGACTATACATAATAAAAAAAGTGATATAAAAAAGAGATCTTTAAAAATATTTTTTATTGAAAATATGTCTAATAAAAAACCAAAAGTGTTAACTCTTCAAGAAAAGTGGGATATTTAAGAGCTGTTACGGAAAGGTTCATCTGTAACTAGTTTGTCGAAAAAATATAATGTCGCCAAATCGACGATTTGTTAAATAAGAAACAAAACAGATGCGATTTTGAAATGCGTCAATAACACATTTTCGGGTCCTGGAAAAGGGAAAACGCTGCATACTTCGGAGCTTCCAAAAATGGAAAAATGTCTGTACAAATGGTTTAGCCAACTTCGAAATAAAAACCTACCGGTTAGCGGCATTATGATTAAAAACAAAGCTATTGAATTGCACAATCAAATTAAGGAAAATGAACATGCTTTTAATGCCATTGATGGATGGCTTTAGAAATTTAAGAAAAGATACGATATTCGACTACTTCAAATTTGCGGTGAGAAACTTTCTGCTCGCCATCATTTGGTAGAGCCATATAAAGAAAATTTGAAAAGAAGAATAGAAGAGCTTGGACTATGTAACGACCAGATGTACAATGCTGACGAATCTGGCGTGTGTTGGAAAAACGTACGGAACAAAACATATGTCTCCAGTTTGGGAAAAACTGCTTCAGGTGCAAAAATGGAAAAACAAAGACTTACGTTTATGTGTTGCGCAAACGCAGCAGGCTCACATAAGTTAAAGCTTCTTCTAATTGGAAAGGCTTAAAATCCTCGATGTTTCAATAATTTTAATTGTCCTGTAAATTACAAAAGCTCGAAATCTGCTTGGATGACAGCAGAAATTTTTAAAGACTGGTTTCATCACTCATTTGTTCCTGAGGTAATTATATCACATTTGTAAAAAAATACAGTTTAGTTAGTTTTATTTATATTTAGGTTATTTTTAAAGAAAAGCGAACTTACGCCAAAAGCTCTTTTATTACTTGATAATGCTCCATCACATCCAGCTGAAGCCGAATTAATATCTGAGAATGGTTTAATTTGTGTCATGTTTTTCACACCTAACGTCACATCGCTCATCCAACCAATGGACCAGAATGTATTAAAAATAATAAAGCTCCATTACAGAAATACACTACTAGCATCTATTGCAGCAAATGACTCATATTTACTTGAATCTATTAAACAGATCACGCTAAAAGAAGCCATTTGCCACTTAGAACGCGCATGGAATCGCATAACTAATGATTTGTTACATAGATGTTGGAAAAACATTTTGAGTTTGGCGACAGACGACTGTGAGGAAAACGTTCCCTTAGCTGTATTGAAAGAAAACTGGGATAGAGAAGCCCGACAACTACAAGAAAGTGCGGTTGAACTTTTAAACATCTTGTTTCCGCAGGTTAATAAAAAAACTTTAAACGTGCATCATAACTTTACACAATTTTATTTTAGGCTAACTGCACAATTGAAACTGTCAAGGAATGGAACAACAACCCAAATGAATGTTCCACTGAATGTGATGTTTTTGAAGTAGTTGAAGAAGAATCTGAAGACGATGAATGCGTTATAGAAGAGCCAGCAACTAAAGTTACGCCAAAGGAGGCTTTAAAAGCACTTAATACGTTGTTGAAATGGGCTGACAGTGGAGATGTAGATCAAAACGATGTCAGAGTATTAAGAAACCTCAAAGAAAAGGCTACATTACAAATGCTCAACCAAAAACAACGTCAACAAGAGATCACCGACTTTTTTGTTTAGCTCTTCCAATGAATAATAAAATCATTTCTATAAAACCTTCGAATGAAATAATTTTAACACACCCTTTTGTTGTCTTAAAAAATTATTTATTTTTGCAGTTGTATTAAAGAATGTTTTTTGTTGTTGTTGCTTCTTTTCAATAAAAACTAATTAAACAAATTTATAATTGTCGTAGTTTATTCAGCTAACATTTTTTTTTGATAAATTCAATTACATAGTTTAGAAATTCGTATCTTAGAAACCTTTTTGCAACACATAGTAGCTATAGTAGTACATACATATATTAAAATAAGGCAGGAACTTACAAAACGTTTTTCATAGGTGAAAAACAACGTATGTACTTTATTTTAAGTTAAATAAAAGATAATAGAGACTAAAATATGTTATGGAAAAAATGCAATCTAAAACGTGAACACCCTCGGTAAAAATTAGTTCATGTTTCTGCGAGTTCACTGTATATATATATATTTATATATATATATATATATATATATATATATATATATATATATATATATAAACTTTCGTTAAAAATATGTACACATAAGTTACGTTATAAGACACACTATGAACTATATTTTTTCATGTTTTCAGTGTTTTTGTTAATATTTAAATAAATAAGACATAGCATTGGATATCGGCGGGCTGATTATATGAAAATTTAACACACCCTAATGAAAATTTGTCAAGAATTTTTGCACAATCTGTTTACATGGTACATATGTTAATACGTATGTATGTATGTTTTTCGCCATTAGAACTCTGACAACTTTTATATAAAAAAACATATTTTTTAAAAAAGCCTTAACTGACTGCAATTATCTGTTTACAAAACGAGCAATAGAACTGACGGATTCAAGTAAAAAATCGATGCAAAACGTAGTATCTTCTTTGATAAAGTTTTACACTCGAATCCGGTTTAAGGTTCTGAGAACTCACAATTGCGGTAACCCACTGGTAGGAATAAGAAAAAGCGCACTACGCATCGTATGCAATTTCAGCTGTCTTAGGACAATTTTTATGTTAGCAATTGTCAAGTTCTCTTGCGTGCATTCAAATTGCAGGTGTGAACAGCTGGTTTATGTAGTTACATATGTGTTATTGCGAAATATTTAAATGTTTGCACAAAGCTGAGCAACTGCATTCGCAATAAGGTGTCAAATTTAGTGTTTGTTTTATCAATTTCAAAACAATTACAAATGTTTCCAATTAATGTGTTAAATTGGCGATTGAAATTAAAAACGCACAAATTTTAACATATTAAAAGTTATTATTATACCCTTTACCAAAGGTGTCAAGGTTATACATATGTATATTAGTTTGCCATTCCGTTTGTATTCACGCACGACCCCATAAAGTATATTACTTTTTATATTTTTATACCTTTTGCATCTTTATAAGTAGGAAAGTCGATATAAAAATGTGCGACAGTCCGTGTTCGTGTTGAAATTAACTTTCTAAAGGCACCAGTTGACCTACAGAAAAAATAAGGCACTCAATCTGTCAAAAAGTTCCGAAAATTTTGCTATTGAAATTCAGTACAATTGGTCCATTATCGGCGGAGCTATGGGTCGAAATCCAGACATGCTTGCCTGTTTTTCCCCAAATTTTCTATATTAGAAGCTCTTTATCTCACAAACTACACTACAAGCCAGACTTTCTAAACTTGGCACAATCTTCCGTGGTATTGCTGGTCATTTCCCAGTAAAACAATGTTTGTAATAACTAGATTTTCAATTTAGCATAGCGTTAGGCCTTTGTTTGTGAAACATTTTTTTGGGCAGGGAAGCGCGCATTCAGTCCCAAAACGAAGAGTATTATATCTCGAAAACTGTTATACCTAGAATTTTTAAATTTGGCACATTATTTCGTGGGATTAGTAGGAGTTTTAAAAACTATGAGACCGAGAATTATTAAATTATTAAATATAAAGGAATATTTCCTGAGATTGGACATAATCTGCTTCATACAAAAATTTAAAAATTGTGTCTGGAGATAAATACGTGGTCTCCACCATATAACAACCATGGAATCAATATTTTAAGTACTATTATTATACTGAGTTATTGCTTATGTTAAGAAATAAAAGTTGCACCAATGGACGGGATGCTATTTATATCACTATGTTAAACTATGGAAGAACTGAAAAACTCTTAACTATATCGGTACATCTTCACCTATCTTCAGCTATTGACCTGAACATGACATGAACGTACCCCTGGCAGAGTAACGGTACGTGGTGAACACGTTTTTTGAAGCGTTAACGTCCTAAAATTTTTTCATTGAGTTTTAAATTTTATTTTGTTTAATATTTATGCGGTTTTCATACTTTATTGATGGCTGATGTACTTAGTTGATGTAATATGGCAACGTGGTAAATCAACTAACGGTGTTTTTATATATATATATATATATTTGAAATATTATTTAGCATCATTTTCAGTTTAAAGGTGATTTAACGGCGATTCAATTTTTTTAACGAAATTTTAAACATATATATACATATATATGTATTTGAAATTCTTTGGCATCATTTTCAGTTTAAAGCTCTTGGAAATTAATTAATTCCTGAAGAAGCTTTCCACAGGAAAGCGAAATATTGAGAGAAAAAAAATAAAATCGTTATAATTTAAAGGACCGTGTAAAAAGATTAAAATTTAATAGAAATTTAAAAAAAAAGGTCGAATAAAACTGAAAATAATAATTAAAATTTTATTTAAAAATTTAAATATAAAAAAGTGTTCCTATAGTTACATATGTACATATGTATATGTTTTTAGTTCGTGATGTGGGCATTAGAATTTGAGTATGACTTCAACTCGCACTTGGCGTCTTTATTGATTATTGTTTAAATAGTTTAATACATCAGGCTTTATTACCGCCATTGCTATTGCCTACACCCTGTTTCGGCTGATCAACAACAAGACCTTTGTTGATAAAATATAGTCGCTGTTGCAGCCTTTTTATCTTTTACTTCTTGGTTTGGTTGCCATTTCTGTAGTTCCAATTTGTATGATATATGTATGTAGTAAATACTCATAACATCTAAAATGTGCATATAGCATCGAAATCCCATATTTAAAGGGATTACATATTGTTACAGACTCTATTCTTTAATTTTTCTAAATCGTTTAAAATTTTTGGAGTAGCTTTACAAATATTACAGGCGTGTGAACTAATTAGAAAATTATCTTCCATAGATTTAACAATGTTTGCTTTAGTAAAATTCGAAGATGGAGAGTTTTACGTAACTGAGACCAGAAACATTACAAAGGAACCGAATGACAAAGGCATCGTAGTGAAATACAGAGGTTGCAGGTATAAAGCAAGCCTTAAATTAAAAAGTGGTAAGTAGGCTTTCATTCTCTTTAATTACATATTTAAGCTATAGATTTTATTTCAAAAATATTTTAAGTTTTATCCAATTAGCGTTGTCGTAGTCGAATTAAAACAGCTTTGTAATAAGATCGTTGAAATGATATTCGATTTTTTTTAATAACCTTTGTTTTTATTATACACACATACATATTTTCGAAATAATCGACAGTTTTCTATATTATATTTTAAATATATTTTATCTTTTTGTTGCAGTTTTGCAATACTTTTTTTTCACTGAACCGTCTTGAATTTGCATAAAAAATAACCAGTCTTCAATGTGATAAGCATCATGTCCCAGTCATTGACTTCTTAGGTGATTGAAAACATAGCGGATTTTACAGCATTGCAACCCGTTATTTCTCTAAGTTGTTTCCCATAAATATAATAGCGTGTTACTACAGGAGATAGGGCTTCTAGTTTGTCGCTGTGAAGTTTATTTCTGTAGGGCTTGTTGATCGACTATAATATGTGACATATTAGGCCTTAATTTATTATCTCCTTTTTTAGTAATACACATGCTAGAACTTTGGAACTTGCGTGAGTATGAATTTCTTATGCAGCATCTGCACGAAAAGCTGCCATTACCGGTTGATATGATAATTTAGATTTCAATTCTATAAATGCTGTTTCTTGTTGTTCTGTCCAAAGAAATTTCTCATCTTTTTGTTCGTAACAGCTTTCTTAATGGTTCTGAAATTAGTGAAAATCTTGGAACAATCTTACGAAAATATTCGCTTAAGCGTAAAACTTTGCGAACTTCATGAATAGTTAAACGGGGTTGAAATTTTACAATTGCTTCAGTTGTGATTTTAAGATTCATTTCTCTTAGGACATATTAAAATTTTCTTATTTTAACAATCATTTCATCTTTTGTATTACTGCCTGTAAGTATGTCATCCATTAAGTGAATAACATTTTCTTTGCCAGCGCGTTCTTTAATTCTCGCCATTAGTCTTTGAAAAACCATTGGTGCATTCTTTTAAACAAATGGCATGTCCGTCGGTAGTAATAAATGCTTAATATTTACGACTCTCCGGTTCAATTAAAATTTTGTAATATCCACTGTTTAGATCGAATGTGCAGCATCCATATTGTGTTGAACTTTTCTTTTACCATAAGTTGATTTCAATGTCTACATATGTATATTCAATTCGAAGTTGTTCACTGTAATTATGTCGTTACCTAAAAGTTCTTGAACCATACCTACATTTTTTTTCTTGGGTTCTGTAATACGATATGGACACTGTTTTACGATTTCTGGGTTCAATACAAATCAGTCTTTCAAAGATTTTGTAGGTTATTTACAAACAAAACAATTTAGTTTTCGTGTCTTTATCATCTAAAACACGTTTTATCAGGGTTTCATTATCTTGTGCCTTTGGACCGACTTTTTCCGAAATCAATATTTTATCATCCTGAATCATCATCTTTGTATTATCGCGAACGAATATCCGTTAGTAAAAGTTCATCACCGAGTAAATATATTACACGTACAGTGATACCGTTAATAATTACATTTGTTAAAATCTTTTTATTTGCGACTTGTAGAGCGCCACAAATACCAGAAATTCTACTATTAGATTCAGCACGTTGCAAATTCAGTTGTTGACAAAACTGTTGTAAAAAAAGGTTAATTTTTTTTTTACTTTAGGAAAAACGTGTTTTATATACAAGAGAGTTTAAAGTTGTTGTTTTGTAAGAAGAGTAATAAAAACTATATGTATTATACAACTAGATAAATGTCAAAATACAAAATAATAGGGTTAACCATTCGAAATTACTTCGCCATTTCAACACCTCCCATCGAAGTAGCGAGAATTATGAAACCTTTTGATCACTGGCTTTGGTCATACCCAATGCGGCAATAGATTTTTCATGCTTGGCGATGCACAAACCTTTCGTCAGAACATCTGCGGGCATGTCTTGAGTTGGCAAGAATTCAAGGCTGATGTCACCATATTCTTTCTTTTGTTTTATAAAATGATATCTAACACCTATGTGTTTTGTACATGAGTGAAAACCGAAATTGCTTGCTAGCTTTTGTGCATTTTGACTATCGTTGTAGATTTTTATTGAACTACATTATTTTTCTAAAATAAAACGTTTTTTCTTATACCAAAGTTATTTATAATTTTTATTTATTGAAATGTAAAAAAATAATGAATATATATTTCGATAAAAAAAAGGTTACTGCTTTTTCAAAGCATTCGACTTTTTATTTAATTTTTTACGCAAAGTATTTTTTTTAAAAAGAACTATGTAGCGATGTTTATGATTATAGAAAATTATATAAAGCTTAAAGTTCCCAATTCTGCAATAAACTAATCGTAAAAATTCAGCTATTTATATAATGATATATAAACTTTTCAGATAATAAGGATCGTCTTCTAAAAGCTAAAAATAAATATGAATCAGTAAGCAAATTAACCCCGTCTCCAAAACAAAAACAAGATTTGAAAAATTCGGTAGTTGGTGACACTAATTCTTTGCCACCGAATAGTCCTTATCGCAGTTTCTCTCGCTCTAGTACGCAAAATAAGCCATCTTCCAGTAAACCCTTTCTTCAAGAAACTCTAAAGAAAAAACAAATAAAGCGGCACCATTAGAACCAAAATTAGCAACTTCCACCTTTTCCTTAATACCAGACAATTTTGAGGGTTTATCTGAAACGACCCTTTTTAAATCCAGTTCCAACAATATAAAAGAAAATAACCAATTCCAAAAAAGCAGTTCTACAGAAACTGACTTAATATCTTCCACACCAGAATCGACATCTCTCCATATTACGAATTTAATAATATCCGAACTACTATCGTTAAGAAAAGATTCAAATCTCGGAAAAATTCCATTTGACTTGCCCTCTGGAAATGCACCGATAGGATTTGATAATTGTCTCTTAAATTTCAGCTCTGATAAAATAGCCGAAAAAGAGCTTCCATCAGAAGGAAATGAGTCTGTAAAAATCCCATTTATTCAATCTTCAGTAGTTGGTGACACTAATTATTTGCCTCCGAATAGTCCTTATCGCAGTTTCTCTCGCTCTAGTGCGGTAAATGAACCATCTTCCAGTAAACGCTTTCTTCAAGAAACTCTAAAGGAAAAACCACTAAAAGCGGCACCATTAGAAACAAAATTGGCAATTCTGAGGGTATATCTGAAACGAAGACGGCGCAAGCCGTCATATCACCTGTGGAATTAGAACTAACATCTATTGACAAAAATATTTGCTCTTCATCAGCAATTACTTTTAATGTGCCATCGGTAAATATAGCTACAAAATTGAATCCAT
This sequence comes from Trichopoda pennipes, assembly GCA_030448955.1. Lineage (NCBI taxonomy): Eukaryota > Metazoa > Arthropoda > Insecta > Diptera > Tachinidae > Trichopoda > Trichopoda pennipes. The sequence continues at coordinate 588,716 of JASKUP010000103.1, forward strand.
ATAATTTCAATCACAACTTACCTGAATTTATTAAGGAGAAGGAACTTCCAAGGAAAGAAGGTGGTAGTAAAGAAACTCAGTTAATACCGTCAACGTTTTGTATTGCACCTTCTACAAGTTCCTCTACCAGATCGTTGTGCATAGAAACAAATTTCAACTCGTCTGCACTTAGCCCAAATAAATCGCACTTGACCTTTACAACTTTTGATAGGCCTCAGACTCAAACTCGGCAAACATATGTGGAATTTGATTCTTCCGTCAGTTCAGGCTCATCTTCTACTTTATCCCCGCTATACACCGATGCCGATCCCTTTGAAACCGCTTCTACTTCGGTAAACCTTTCAAATGCACAAAATTCTTCCGTTGATTCAATGTCGTGTCTTGCAAAAGATAGTTTTAATAGCATGCAAACTACTTCTGCATCGTTTAACACAGTTTCTGAATACTGTACAGAGTCTGCAGTAGACACAACAAACGAAATTGGCAATTGCACAAATAATACTTCGCTTGCAGAAAATTTGGATATAGAGATTGACCGATGTGAAAGTGCTGCATAGTAAAAGTCATGCTTCATAAAACTTCATAAAACTGAAAAACAAGTTAAGGAAGCTTTAGGCTTACCAAAAAAATCAAAAGAGCGGTATAATATAGTAGATAAACTGAGAAAGCAGGGAAAATTTCTACATAATACAGCAAAGGAACATAATAGCGGTATCCTTATCGTTAGCAGGCAACAGCAAAAAAATCAGAAAAATTCTGCAGATGATTATGTTTGCTGCAAAAACTGTAAAGGCTTCTTTTCAAGAAACACGCTTCGTATTCACGTGAGCAAATGCGTGCAGAATAAGATTAAAAATGCAAGGGATAACATTAAAAAGGGCAAAATGTTGGTTCAGTCCATCCATAATGCAGCAAACCCTACTTTAAGGACCAAAATTTTTCCGGTGATTCGAAATGACGAAGTAGGCAAAATCATTCTTTATGATGAACTGATAATAAAATACGCAAACAAACTTACCGAGAAATATTGTTTAGGACATCAATACGATTTGATAACAGCAGAGTTGAGACTCCTGGGACGATTTTTGATTGAGGTTAAGTCATTGGAAAGTGCCATTACGCAGTTAAAAGATATTTATAAGCCCTGCTATTTTGACTACTGCGTAAGAGCTTTGCGAAAAACTGCAAATTGGGACGATAGCCTAATGTGGTTTAAAACACCTGCAGTGGCACAGCATTTAACAACCTTGATAAAAAAATGCGGCAAAACCCAGCAGGCAGAATTGATTAAAACCCAATCTGAAGATGCCATTAAAGATTTGAAGTATTTCTTGGAGCTCTGGGAAGAGGATATCCAATTGGTTAATAAAAAAGCTTTAGTAGACCAATGTACACAAAAGAGATCAAAAAAAGTAATATTGCCTTCAAGAACTGATATTAAGAAACTTTATACATTCTTAAAGAATAAAATGAATCATGCCATTAATGAACTTGAAAAAGAATTTAGTAGAGGCTTTTGGGAAGAGTTGGTTAAGTCTGCCCTAATATTTATTCAAATTTTTAATAGAAGGCGGGCTGGAGAAATCGAGCGCTTGACCATAAATAGCTACCAAAACAAGGAGCTTATTACAGAAACTATTGGCACTGAAATTTTAGAAAATATGTCCGCAGAATCGATCGCATTATCAAAACAGTTTGTTCGCTTAACACTGCATGGAAAATTAAATAGGACAGTCAGTGTCCTCTTAAGCCCATTATGCACAAAGGCAATTGATTCCATACTTAAATATAGAACCCAGGCTGGAATTGAGACAAAAAATAAATATATTTTTTCAAAAAAAGTTTTTTCTCCATTCAGCAAGCCATATTACAGAGCATGCCCCCTACTAAAACAATTTTCAGAGGAATGCGGAGCTGAAATGCCGGACAGCTTGAGAGGAACGACTTTAAGGAAGCATATCGCAACGTTCACGTCCTTATTAAATGTAGAGGATGCCACAGTTGACACCTTAGCAAATTTTATGGGGCATCACAAAGAGATTCATAAATCTGTATATAGAGTATCAGTACCAGCGGCGGAAATAATGTGCGTGTCAAAGCTATTAATGTCGGCAATTGGAGAAGATGACGATGGTGTTGCAAATGCTAACTGCGAGAAGGAGTTGAATTCGAGTGCAACAAATATAAATGACAATGACAAAAATGCAGATAAAAGTTCCTCAACACAAGCAAGTGTCAGTTATATTTTGGAAGATGCAGACACAATAATGCAATATTGATGTTTCATATAAATAACACACTATTAACTTTTTTAAGCATTAGACAAATCTTATGTTTAAAACAATTTATCTTTTGCCTGGTGTACAGAAAGTTTTTTGGAAGAGCCTCTTCATGACTTAAATCCCGAGAAATTATTTTATGTATATAAAAGTATATGTATAAAAACTTTTTATAATAGTTTCACCATACGGCAAAACAAAGCGTTTGAGGTGGACCGAAGAGGAGAGAAGCGCCCTGGGTTCAGCTCTTGGTGACTTCAAGCAACTGGAAAAACTCCCAAGTATTATGCAGTGCTTGGAAGCAATTAAAGCCAACCCTGCACTAAAGAATAGGACTCCACAACAAATAAAGTCGTGGATCGACAACCAAAGGCGGTACAAATAAAAAGGTGAGCAATAACAAATTTTGTGTTGACATAAATATTAAGTTTAAACAACGCTACATAAACATTATTATTCATAATTGAATTTCTTATTATTAATGCCGTTAATCTTTTAAATATTATTTCTTTCTATATTTTTGTTTTTTTAGATACAATTACGTTCTCAGAATGTTAAAATAAATGTTGTACCATATTAGAAACAAAAAACAGAGGCGTGCCTGCTGATAATGGACCGATGTGGCTGAAGTTCAACAGCGAGCTGACAGAATTAGTGGCTTATTATAAAAAATTTATGTATTAAAAATGTTATATTGATTCAGAGTTTTTTTTTTATGATTTAATGCATCAAATTTCTATAATTTTGTACAACATTTTTTACGTATCTGCTCTAAAGTTTGTTCTTTTTGTTGATGGTACTTAAATTATTTGTAACATTTCGAACATATACCGACATTGATAATTATTTTCTAAATTTAAGATTAAAACATTTTCAAAATTAGCGATAGTGATTAACTTTAGCACAATATGAAGATAATGCTGTTCTAATATTAATCCTCTATTTTGGTCTGACTTATGTCCTCTACTCTAGCTTTTAATTTATTTTTGTTGTTAAATTTTGTACACTGTATTAGACATATTTATTTTTTTATTTTATCCTTAGCTTTACTAACAACTTATTTAACGCGTTAGTATTCTTATATGCATATGGTATTTATTTGTGTCAAAAATTTTTGATTCCTCTATTCTTTTTGGATAAAACAGGTAATAAATTGTAGATATATATATATATATATATATATATATATATATATATATATATATATATATATATATATATATATATAAATATTGGATTCTGTTAAACTTCTTATAGCGCTTTTCCTCATATTAAATTGGTTAATCAACCTATTAGTTAATCGTATTGGAAATTTGTTCTCAGTTAATAAATTCCTATTCTATTCTTTATTCTTTCAATGTCACGTATACTTAAAATCCGCTATCAAATTATTGGTTGCGTTAATAATACTTATTTTATTTTGTTTAGAATATTAATAACTCTACCTGTAGCTGTTGGGTTTTGATACCAATCTATAAATAATTATTCATTTCTTCTTATTATTAAGCTGTCTAAATATGAAGTTTTCAATCGCAATCCGTATCAGTTGTAAATTTTATTGAAGTGTCAAATTCATTTAAATGTTTCAGATATAACACAAAACAAATCCTCAACATATTTTGTTATAATTTTTGGTTTAACATTTAATTCTTCAATAATATTATCTAACAATTTCTCCCTATCAATATCTACCACAATTGGAGATATTGTTATATCTTAATATTTTTTGACACTTCAATAAAATTTACAATTGAAAATTATTGTGATGCAAAACTTCTATATTTACATACCTCAATAATAAGAAGAAATAAAGAATTAATTATAGATTTGCGTCAAAAACCAAAATCTTCAGGTAGAATTATTAATTAATATTCTAAACAAAATAAAAGGGTTATTATTATGAACACATCCAACAGTTTGATAGAGATGATTTTAACAATAAGTGACAAGGAATTCCATAGAAAGAATAAATTAGTAGCGTAGGAATTCATTGACTGAGAACAATTTTCCAATACGATTATCTGTAAGTTGAATAACAATTTTAAGAATAGAAGAAAAATTGTTATAAGAGGTATGACAGAACCCAAAATATAATAAATCTATAACTTATATACCTGTTTTATCCGAAAGAATAGAGAAATCAATAATTTTTGATACAAATAAATACTAAACGGCTTATTCGAATATTTACGTATTAAATAAGTTTTTTTGTAAAACTAAGGATAAAATTAAAAAATTAGATATGTCCAATATAGTGTACAAAATTCTATGTACCGATAGTGATATGGAGAATTGTAATAAAGTTGATGCAGACACAACAAAAATTAATTTAAAACTAGAATAGAGGACATACGTCAGACTAAAAATACAGGGATAATACTAGCTCACAAAAACAGCATTTAGCTTCACATTGTTCTAAAGTTAATCACTATCACTAACTTTGAAAATGTTTTAAATTTAGAAAGTTATTATCAATGCCGGTTTATGTTCGAAATATTACAAATAATTAAAGTACCATCAACAAAAAGAACAAACTTTAAAGCATGTACCGAAAATGTTGTACAAAATTATAGAAATTTGATGAATAAACTTATAAAACAAATCTCTATATCCACTTATGTATGTAACATTAATACTTTAATTTTTTGTAATGATTTGGTCATTAAATTTTTTAAAAAATTGTCAGAAAATTTTAAATATTATATATTATTTTCATATATATTTTTAATATTGTATTTTTTTCTTTGTTTTGTTCTTTGAAAAAATTTTTGTTTTTGAATTTGTTTGTCAACTATTTTTTAAAAAAGAATTAACTTTAACACAAATGCGGAAAAGTTTGCGCAAAATTATAGACATTTAGCGCATAAAAGTGTATCTATCTAACATTTATAATTAAAAATTTAATTTTTTGTAAAATTCATTGTCACTCAAATTTATGTTTGATTATAGTATGAATATGTAAAATAATATTATTTTGTACATTTGATATTATTAAAGTATTGAATTTATTTGAAAAGTTTTTGGTAACAAAAATTTTATGTATGTAAAATATTTGTTCAATTTGTATTTTCTATTATTTTTATTTTTTGTGTTTTGTTTTTTGAAGAAAAAATTTATTTATTATTTTGAATTTGTTCGTCAATAATTTGTCATTTATTGATTGATTCAATAAATTGTTTATATCGAGAAATGAAATGTAAAAACAAAGATTAACTGAATTTATTTACGTGAAGACCTAGTGCTTACTGAATGAAATAATAAAAAGGTTAAATAATTGCACTTAGTATATAACAATTAAAAATAATTTTTTTTAATAAATGTTTTTAGTTATTTATACGAAAACAACACAATTTTATATATTTCAAAGAATTAATGGTATGTAATTGCATTCTAAAACAGTCAAAATTCCGCAGACAAAAGTATTCAATTCGGCAACAGCCATACTAGCCGGAAGTTTTTCCCCGGTAAGAAAGGCTAAATTTCTAAACATCATACTGCAATGAAACCAAAAACTGTCTTGAATATTTACGTACATTGACAATGTTTGTGTCTCAAATTTATACATAATTAAATCAAATTTAAGGAATGACTTTTGGTTGCATTGCGTTATGACGTTAAGGAATACAACCAGTCAACAGAGCTGTAAGAAAGAAAAAAATCCTTGCATCAGGGTAACCTAAGATCGAAACTGCCAAAACTCTAACTATATAGATTTTTTCATTGTTAATGGACACCTAAAAGAGAATCTTTTAAATAAAATTTACTAAGACTCCTGGAACAGTAACTAATTACAGTAATATTAACATATATAAACTAATTACGCAATTCAACTTCTGTTCACAGATGTAATATGATGTTTCGTTCACAATGCAAAACATAATTTCTTTGAATAACCCGGAAATTTCATATGTTACGGTTTATATATATATCACATAATGATATTTCTCTTGTAGGTATAAGAGAATTAAGTTGCCAATGAACCCAACACGTATTAGTGTTCCAGTTGACCCATTTTGTCATACAACGCGAGGAAAATGGCGTCCCAACTGCTAATTACATATTATTCATTTTTTTCAACTTCGGTATAATCGTCAGAATAGCCACAGGCATGCAGCGATACTAAAAAAATTTCTAACCATCTTGAATCTGTGTTTTAAACTTTAACTAGGAATATTTTCTCTTCCATTAAATTAGATCTAAAGTTTTTTCTATTCATTAAAAACATAAACGTGGAATATTGTCGGACTAAATTAATACGGGCTTGCAAGCATTACCACAGGCTAAGCAGCATAGAAAATTAGATGTCTTAGAATTGAGTTATAGAATTTGCACTTAACATTTGCTGTTAACCGCTTTATTGAAAAGAGCGGATATAGAGTGGCATCCTAAAAAACAATGAGAAAAAGCAAGCAGCTATACATACAATACATACCCACCCCTAAACAAAAATATATTTGACAACCACAAAATACATAAACAAACACAAAATAAATGAGAAGTAAACTTTAAAAATTTGCAAAATTTTATTTAAAACTTTAAAATAATTAAATTAAATTGTATTATTTGAAGGCAAACTGGGTGCATCGGTTGCAGGAAAATAAGCAGAACTCAAAACAAGTTGGTAAGTATTAGCTGCAATTGAAATGTTTATTACTTTGTTAATAATAAAATTTGCTTTTTTTACAGGCACTTACATAGATGTGGAAATCACTTCTGCGGCTGTGGGAAAACAACAAGAATTACTTTAAATGGTAAGTGTTCCTGAAAATAAAAAGTGAATTACATTCCTATAAAGAAATCTGTTTTTGTTTACGTAGATGTGTAATTTATTTGTGTGGCTTGTGGAAAACGACAATAGTACTCTGAATGGTGAGTGTTCCTGAAAATAAAAAGTAAATTACTGGCTGGTGATAAATTAAAAGAATTTCCAAAACTATACTAGTCAAACACAGATGGTACTGGATACAAGTTTTGGCTGGAAAAAACAAATCAAAGAACAGCTCTTTTAAGAGCTAATAAATATTTTTAAAAAGAGATAAATTAGAACTTAAAAGTCCTTTTGAGGGCTATAAACTAACTAAAAAAGAGATAAATTCACAAACTTTTTTTACTGATGCAATGATGAAAATCAGCAGAGTTGAACACCAATTGGTAAGTATTATCTGAAAATAGAATATGCATTACCTTCTTACTTACAGAAAATTTATGGAGCCAAAATATTAAAATATTCTGGCAACTTTCAATGCAGTGGCGGAATATTATATGTGAAAAAATATGTAATCAAGCTGGTGGAAAACAACAAGAATTACTTTAAATGGTAAGTGTTCCTGAAAATAAAAAGTGAATTACATTCCTATAAAGAAATCTGTTTTTGTTTACGTAGATGTGTAATTTATTTGTGTGGCTTGTGGAAAACGACAATAGTACTCTGAATGGTGAGTGTTCCTGAGAATAAAAACTGAAGTGGTGATAAATTATAAGAATTTCCGAAACTAAAACGAGGTTAAGGAAATATTTGTAAAAGGCAAATGACTGGTCAAACACAGATGGCACTGGACACAAGTTTTGGCTGGAAAAAACACATCAAAGAACAGCACTTTTAAGAGCTATCAAATATTTTGAAAAAGAGATTAATTTAAACTTAAAAGTCCTTTTGAGGGCTACAAAATAAAAATTTTTTACTGATGCAAAGATGAAAATCACCAAAATTGGACATCAATTGGTAAGTATTATCTGAAAATAAAATATGCAGAAAACGTGAAAAATATGCAATCAAGATAACAAAGAAAATGTTTTTCGTATTTTATCTCCTTTTGTTAGATATTCCGTAGCCCTTAAAAGAGCTTTTATAAATTTTAAAAGATGATTTTTTTTCGACCTTGTCTGGTCTAGATCCATCATGTTTTGCTATAAACGGCATCACCTCTTGTAGGATGTGGCTCTTCACCACGCATGACGGTCTTGAGTAAGGAGAAGCTGAGCCTGCATGGCATATGTTCGCTACACTTACTCCTGGATTGTAGAAAGTTAACACTTTTCAAAAATCCTCGATGCCATCCCACCAAACAAGCCACCACCATATCAACCTTAATTACAGCGGGATTTTGAATCGCAAGGCAATACTACTTGCTTGATGGAATACTAAAATACTACAATTCAAAATATATTCATTCAGTATGTATGTATGTTAAGAACTTAATGATGTAGATAAGAGATCTTAGAAATTGTTTTTAATTAATACAAAAGAAATAATACAACACAAAACTTTAAAAATTTCATATAAACATAACATAAGCAATTGATAATTTAAAAATAAAGCAATTGTAAATGTGTGCTATGCAGGGTATAATGTTATGTATTGTGGAGTGTTGTAGTCTTATATACATATAATATGTTTGAAGGTGTGATGTTTTGTAAGAGTTGTGAAAAGAGTGAGGTGCAAAAGTCATGAAGTAGTGATATGAAGTTAGTGATATGATGATAAATAATAATTATTGCTGCATATTTGTGAAAATAAAAGTAGATGAATAAATAAAGCTTGACCCAGAATAGTCACAAAGAAAAAATGTGCAACGTGAGAAAAAGAACAATGTAAAATAGACTTAAGCCCCAAAATAGATGAAATTTACAACTTATAACTATTGCAAATAAAAAAATACAACTTGCTTAAATACATTTTATTACAAACACCAATTACACAAAATAGTCATAAAATCTTCAAATATTTTGTATTGAAAAAAATGCGGTAGTTAGTAAATTTTTAATGTTTCTGCAGCATAATACGTTTTTAATTGTAATGTTTTTGTAATTATAAATAAAGTAATTTAGTTTTAAATTTTATATAAATATTTGTATTTTATTGAACGGACAAAAAAATCTTACATTTTTGAATTTATAATTAAAAACAAAGACATAAAAGTATTTTTAACGTAGACATTAAACATATAGTCAATTTTGTAATATTTAAAAAATTGCTAATGATGAACGATTATCTGTAGCCCCTGCTGCATTACCTTGTATTTGTTGCTGAGTATGTTTGGTGCTCCTGTAGGTAGTTTCTAAAGACTTTTAATGACTAGTACACTAAAGCTTTAGTTAGCTTATTGGATGCTTCAATTGCTTCTTTGTGTTTGACTTCTTCATTTGAAAAATAAAAGATGAATTTTTGTAAAAAAACTCCTTAATTGAATTTTAATTTTCCGTATAAATTTTTCCAGATTCTGCACTGAAGGGTCCACAACATATCACCTTTGTATTCCTGTTCAATTCTTTTTATATTCCTTTCTTTCACTTTTAAACACATAACAAATTAATTGTGCCCACATGTCAATTGGACAAATGAAAACAGAGGCATTTTTAATTTCTTAAAAGCACATTCTACATTTTGGACAAAATATATTCTGCAAATTTTAAAATGTTCACAATTGTTTTCTGTTTCTCACAACGATAGCAAACCAATTGGACATTATTTACCTGCCAAATGGAACCACGCACGGAAATACACTTGTTTTTTTATAAACGAACGTTCGTCACAAACCAAATGGACATTATTTAATTGCCAAATGGAACCACGCACGGAAATACACTTATTTTTTTATAAACGAACGATCACAAACCAATTGGACATTATTTGAAATACACTTGTTTTTTTATAAAACATAAATAAACTTGAAAAAAACTTACCTTGTACGATTGTTCGGGAACCGGTGGAGTTTGCCTACGTCTGGACATTTCATTATACATTTGCGGCTCCTATAAATAATATAAAATGTTTTGATAAGTAATTAAAACTTGTTCCTTAGAAAGAAAAATGTTTCCTTAGGAAGAAAAATACTCACTTTTTTTAACCTTCTTCTTAATCCTACACAAATAAATGTTTTGCTGTTAAATAACACCTCTGCTGTAAAATTGACAAGTAAATTGGCGCAAAAATTACAAAATTATAGCTAAAAACGAACATTTTCTAAATATTTGCGCCAACTTGCATAAAATTGTAAAATAAAAATGTAAACAAATAAAATTCATTAACTTCTTTATAGAAAAGAGACAGATGCATACAAATTGAATAGCATGCTGTCTTGTAAAAACAAAGGGGTTAACTGTGGCCGAGATTTTTTTCCTCGTGTACTATCTAATTAATTATCTATGGAGTGGATAATCAATCAGTAAATTAAACCTCAGCGAGTGAAGACGTGCATTTTAAGTAAATTGTTCTGTGTCAACTTTGTGTAGTTAAAAGTAAATAAAATTGTAATTATTTAAAAACTCTAAAAACTGGTATTAATCATTTTGCAATAAAGAACTCACAACAAAAACGTTTATAAAAGGTATAAACGTAACAATATGTATGTTGTTTTAAATTAACTTATATTATTTATTATATTAAATATTCTGTTTTAATATTCTATTTTGTAGTGTATATGGAATTTGTTGAAATGTTTAAATTAGTATGGTAAAGAAACCCTTGATATGTAATTCGTCACTCCTTTTTAAAGGAGCACTAAATTAATTGTCTTTGATTATTTTTAATATTTCATTTGTTTTAGTAAAAAGAGTATATGTATGTAGGCATTTTAACAATTCATAAATTTACTTTGTAGTTTTTTCATTGAATAGTAGTAACTAATTTGTTATTTATTAATTTTATCTTACATATTTTACAACTTATTGTTATTTTGTGAACATCGTGTTTTGAACGAATTAAAATTTATTAATATTCCTGTTATATTGATTATATATTTAGTCGACAACACTTGCTTTTTGTTTGTTATACTGAACAAAGAACAAGAATAAAATCATAACTGAGTCAGTCAACAAATTACTGTCTTTCAATACGCATCTACAATAGTTTTTGGCGACGAGTTTGATACGAACGCGCATATAAGTACACATTAAAGGTTATGTCTAACAAAATTTAATTTATAATAAAAAAAAATTAAATAAATATGGCTACGGCAAATACTACATCGAGTTACGTATTTAATATTGATGCATTTAATACTCAAGTTACAATTTGGGGTAGGTGGATTCAACGTTTCGAAAATGCAATCAAAGTATTCAGTGCAGATAGTGACAAAAAACATTATTTGGTTTTACACTACATGGGAGCTTCAACATTTAATGTTCTTTGTGACAAAATAATGCCAAAAAAAGTGGACAACATAACCTACGAGGAAATTGTCAACGTGCTTGAAGATTTTTTTAACCCCAAACCGAATGAAATTCTTGAGAACTACAGGTTTCACCTTCGAAAGCAACGAGCGGATGAAAATTGCTCAGATTTTCTTACAGGACTAAAAAAATTATCAGTAAACTGTAATTTTGGTAGCTACGTGGATACAGCCATTAGAAATCAATTCATTATTGGTCTTCGAAATGCTAAAATACAAAGTAGATTGTTGGAGAAACAAAATTTGACATTGGAAATGGCAGTAAATGCAGCATGTGCTTTCGAAACAGCAGAGAAAGGAGGAATTGAATTACACCAGCAAAAAGACGCTAACATTGATACAGCAATTGTCAATAAATTTCAAAAGAGAAACAAAAAAACCAACGAAACAAACTTGACTCAAAGACAGCAGAGTCATTCCAAAAGTGTACAGAAAGAAAAGAAGAATAACAAAAAAACAAACTTTTGTTTTCGCTGCGGCAGCAACAACCATCTTGCTAATGAGTGTAAGTTTAAAGAGGTGTTTTGTTATTTTTGTAATACAAAAGCGCATCTGCGTAAGGTGTGCTTCAAAGAGAAAAATGGCATATGTCAAATTGATGGTGAAAATAGAACAGCTGATTTAACCCTCGAAGAGCTTTTACAAATCTCGGACAATCCGTCACAATCAAAAACTTTACGTTGCAAAATTAACAAATGTTTGCTTGTCGATGGAAACAACATTAATTTTGAAGTGGACACCGGAGCTCCTGTCACTATTATTAGTTCTGTCGATGCAAAAAAATTATTTGCAAAATACAAAGTCAACCCATCAGACTTAGAGCTATACAGCTACTGCAAAACGCAAATTAATTGTCTTGGTTACATTTGGGTTAATGTGACTGTAAACAAAGAACAAATGGCAGCCAAAATGTACATAGTTAAATCAGACAGAAAACCGCTGTTGGGCCGTGAATGGATACGTACATTGAAACTTAATTGGAACGAAATTTTGGATAACAAAACACCTGGAAGTGCACACGTAAACAAAATACAGGTACGTGAAGTTTCAATTAATGGTTTGATACAAAATTTTCCCAATCTGTTTTCTACTTCCATGGGAAAAATTACCGATTTCCAAGCAAGATTACACTTAAAACCCAACTGTATACCCAAAAGTGTAAAAGCCAGGCGAGTACCATTTCCACTGCTGCCGGCCGTTGAACGTGAGCTTGGTCGTCAGGTTGAAAATGGTCTCTTGGTTAAAGTGGATAGAAGTGAATGGGCAACACCGGTGGTGGTCGTACGGAAATCTGATGAATCAATTCGGATATGTGGGGATTACAAAGTTACACTAAACCCAGCTCTTCAGTAGTCGATGAACACCCTTTGCCGACAATCGATGAGCTTTTCAGCGGCATGGCTGGTGGCGTCAAATTTTCAAAGATTGATCTGTCTAAGGCATACCTGCAGCTAGAAGTGCATCCAGAGGACCAACATTTGTTAACATTAAGTACACACAAGGGATTATTTCAACCGACTCGTCTGATGTTTGGTATTTCGTGCGCCCCAGCAAAATGGCAACGTTTCATAGAACAATTGCTTGGAGATATACCGGGCGTTAAAGTATTTTTGGATGACATCAAAATTACTGCGGCTGATGACGATACACATATGCAGCGAATACAAGAGGTATTGCGTAGACTGGATAATCAGAATATGCGAGTCAATTTACAAAAATCAGAATTCTTAAACGACCAAATAGAATATTGTGGTTATAAAATAAATAAACATGGCATATCAAAGGTAAAAGACAAAGTCAACGCAATACAAAATATGAAAAAACCCCAAACCAAAGATGAAGTCAGATCATTTTTAGGACTCATCAACTACTATGGGCGATTTATTAAAAATCTCAGTACAATCGTATACCCACTGAACCAACTTTTACATTAAAATGTTATTTTCAATTTCAATAAGGAGTGTGAGCGGGCTTTTAAGGAAGTTAAAGAAAATATGCAATCCGATACAATTTTAATGCACTACGATTCTGCTTTACCTTTGCTGCTGGCGGTTGATGCAAGTCCAGTGGGTGTCGGCGCAGTACTAAGCCACGTGGATAAAAGTGGGCTGGAAAAGCCAATTCAGTTTGCTTCCCAAACACTGAACGCAACTCAACAAAAGTACAGCCAGGTGGACAAAGAAGCTTATGCGATTATATTTGGGGTACGTAAATTCCATCAGTACTTATTAGGAAGAAAGTTTACACTGATTACGGACAACAAAGCAATATCCCAAATATTTTCGCCACACAAAGGGTTGCCAACTTTATCTACAACTCGAATGCAACACTATGCCATATAAGTATCTGGAATCTTTTAATTACGACATTAAATTAAAAAAATCAACAGAAAATGCAAGCGCTGACGCCCTATCCAGATTGCCGCAAAATACAATGAATGATGCAATTGCAGAAGTTGATGTTATTGAGATTAATATGATACAGAACTTACCAGTAACAGTACATGACTTGAGAAATGAAGTAGCCAAAGATAAAGAAATTCATGTGTTGTTTGAATCATTAAGATACGGAAGAGTTTGCGATTCAATGCATCGTTTTGGAATCGACCAAACGGAATTTTCTTTACAAAATGGTTGCTTAATACGTGGAATTCGTGTATATATACCCCAAAGATCTTACGTTCTAAGATACTGCAGGAGTTACACACCGGTCATTTTGGTATGTTAAAGATGAAAGCGTTAGCCAGAGCATACTGCTGGTGGTACAAAATGGACACTGACATTGAGAATATGGTGTCAAATTGTAATCTGTGTCAATTTTATAAACCAAATCCTAAAACAGTTCCTGTGCACTGCTGGGTACCACCAAGGTAGGTATTTGAGAGGGTACATGTTGATTTTTCTGAACCATTTATGGGAAAATATTTTCTAGTCTTGGTTAATGCTTATAGTAAGTGGCCAGAAGTCCATATAGTGTCAAATATTACTACGGCTTATACAATACAAATATGCAACAAAATTTTTTCAACCTTTGGTATTCCAAATATTTTGGTTTCAGATCACGGCACACAATTTAATTCTAAAAAATTTCAACACTTTTTGAAAGAAAATGGTATCGTTCATAAGCAAGGCGCTCCTTACCATCCTGCCACAAATGGTCAGGCAGAGAGATTTATACAAACATTCAAGAATAAAATTAAATCTGTTAATGCACAAACATCCATATTGCAAAATGAGTTGTCAGCATTTCTCTTGGCTTATCGACGGTCAATTCATCCGGCTACGGGAAAGTCTCCAGCAATGATGATGTATGGTCGTCAACTTCAAACCCGACTGGACTTACTACTACCATCTAATGAGATAAAGGAAACGGTGAGAAAAAATCCTACCAAAACTTTTAAGTTGGGTGAGAGAGTGGCTGTAAGGGATTATATGTCAAATAAGAAGTGGCGTATAGGTACTGTAAAAGAGCAAAAAGGAAGTCTACGCTATCTTGTGCAACTGGATGATAAAAGAATGTGGACAAGACATGTACCAATAAAGAATTCCAATGGCCAGAGTTTGAGAAGATACCAGTTCCCTTGCCTAACAACCCAATTTTAAATTCAAGTGATCAAACGGAAACACAAACCACTCACAAGCCGTCCACAGCCGGTGCTGCTACAACTCCAGCTGCGTTGAACCAAGCACTTGAAAAAACCATAACTGTCACCAATGGGGAAATCCGATGATCAGGAAGAGAACGAAGAGCACCTGAAAGACTTCAATATACTAAGTAGAATTATATGAATATTATAAATATTATTATTTTAAGATTAACATTTGGAATTTACTGGATTTAATTTTTATTTCAAAAATATATTATTACAATACATATATATATATATATATATATATATATATATATATATATATATATATATATATATATTTTAGATTATAAGTTTGGGAGAGATGTTATATTGATTATATATTTAGTCGACAACACTTGCTTTTATATTTGTTATACTGAACAAAGAACGAGACTAAAATCATAACTGAGTCAGTCAACAAATTACTGTCTTCCAGTACGCATCTACAATAATTCCGTTATACTGAACTTTTCTGACTTAGTTTCTTTTCACTTGTTATTATTAAACAAATTAACCCACATCGTTTTGGTTAAGCTTCTTGTTGAGTTAACAAAGTAAATTACATAAATTATTAATTATACTTTATTTTAATGATAATTGCAGTTATAAACACATGCACTGTTTATTTGAAACACATGCGGACATTTTACTTAAGTGTGCAACTGTTGGTTGTTGTTTTTACCACTGCTTTGAATAATAAAGCACTTAATTCTTCGATGGTTTGATCACAATTGATTGGAGAGAATTAAAATTCTTAACTTTAAGCGGTAAAGAAGGGCAAAGAAAGAATAAATACTGGTTTACATGCAGGCTGATTCAAATGCACGCACCCATTTAAATTTCATACTTAAACAGTATTCAATTATGGGGCACTGCCTCAGTGACAACTGTAGAAAGAATACAGAGGAGACAAAATAAAATCCTTCGAATGATCACAACCGTCCTATGGTATATCAAAAATTCCAATATTCATAAGGATCTCCACGTTCCCTTGGTAAGAGAAGAGATTGCCAAACACGCACTAACTTATTGAAACAAGCTTGGATATCATCCGAACCTCCTAACCCGCAACATTTTTAACGAAAGTGGCTACATTCGATTGAAGATGCCTATAATTTAAGCAAATAATTTAAGCAAATTATCTGGGTGAAATATATATATTTTGTCTAGTTTTAAGATCTGAATACTTATGGTTATTTTTAAATTTTTGAATAAACAATAAAAAAAGAAAAAAAACATTTTTATAATTATGTATTTCTTTCCGAAATTCTAATGGCTTCCATGTTTATAAAATCCATATTTCTTAATATACTTTTTAAATAATGTCACTTTAGTAAAAGTTAATAAAAAGAACGGAAAGATATTTAAAAAGTAACGGCATTATACACTAAAACATTGCAATATTTACGTATTGTTGAGCTAAAATCCCGTTATTGGAGAACTAAAGAGATGAATGAAGAAGACTTTGATTTTGTTTTTTGTTTTAGCTGTGGATTGGAAGTTGGAAATTCATAAAAAAAAGAATATTTTTGCCAAAAATATTATATGTGAACGCAGATTTTATAGGCTATGTGTACGAAAAATATAACGTTGCAGTGTATGTACATATATTTTTTTGAATTCTTTGTAGTTCTACAACAACAACAAAAATTTTGTTTTTTCCATTGTTTTTGTTTTAGGTACAATATTTATCATAATAATATCTCATGCAATATTTTTTTATCTGTAGCAATGCCGTTAAAATAATTTTTTTTTAGAACGTCAATTTTGCTTTCACTGTTTGTTTCTCTCTCTCTCTCTCTCTCTCCCTCTCTCTTGCTTATACACAAGAATGTATGTTTCAAGTTAAAAATAATTATAGTCGAAATAAATTCTCAAAATGATTATTAACAAAGGTGTGAAATAAGAAATATAAATAAATACAAAAATATAAATTAAATTTTTGAAAATTTTACTTCAACCAGCAAGAATTCACGAAAAAAATACGGCTTTAAAAAAAATATTTATTAAATCAAATATCAAATAAAATTAAACTTTTGCATTTAATTTTTTATTTATTAGAATCTTTTCACTAGTGTCCGTCATTAAATAATTATTTAAAATATTTTTATACAGAAAAAAAGAAAAAAAATATTTTTAAAAAATAAATAATAAATTAAAAAAAAAAACAAAAAAACAAAGAAAATGTGTATATAAATATTTGTTTATTCCATGCTGCAGCTGGTGTTTGGTAACCATAATCAATCAATAATTTCAAAATTTCGATATACAAACTTCTTTTTTTTACAAAATGCATTTATTGGAAAAACCAAGGTCAGTTTAAATTATAATCAACTTTCCAAAAACTAATAAAAATTATTAAATTAATTAATTATAAAATATACATAGATTTGGTTTTATATTTTCTTAACTAACTATTTTCTTTAATAAGTTACATTTACATTGGCTGTTATACTTTCCGAACACAACTTAAGAAAAAGTTATTTTGTTTTGAAATATTTCACAAAAATTCGAAATATATTTTTTTTAGGGCAATAAACTACGCTGTTTTATAAATACACTGCCATACATACATATACAGTCTGTCAAGAATGTGTTTGCACATTGAAAACAAACATGTTTTAGTCAAAATTATTATTACTTTAATGACATTATTATTGTTATTAACAGAGATCGAATTGAAAAAAAGTTTTAAGCACTTAAATTTAAAAAAGGAAATACTCCAAAAACAAATTTATAATCCATTTTACATTGTCAATAAACTCTCTCTCTATCTTCCTCTCTCTCTCTCTAAACAAAAATGTTTTGATTTTCTTGATGTTAACAAACTCTTGGAGTTTTTAATCTATTTTCAAGTAAACGGTGATTTACCGTTATAATTTGCTTAATATGTATTGTACATGCGTGTATGCCATAACACTCGACGGTGGTCGAACGACTTGGGCGATATGAAGAGCTAGAGATGAGCCAACTCCTGGTCCAGAACACATGACAAGCATGCTCACTGGATCCGGATCATTCATCCATTGTTCTCAGTAAAAGTGAAATGATCCTGGCCCCTTAATCAAAATTCATGGGGGCCGCGAAACCGCACCACGATACTCCCGAAGGGCCCAGTTCAATAATCAGACAGAGAACAGCTAAAAAGCTAAAGAATTAGCTGAACTCTGGGGCTTACTAATTACCATGGAAATTACGACTCCCTGCCAGCCTTCAGGGGACTGGGATCCCGGTTTTCCTCCATTGACACATGTAATGATGGTGGATTTCCATCAAAAGATATCAATGTGCCCATCGGAGGGGGGGCATTTAATTTAGAAAACTTTAAATTAATAAAATGGCTGGAAAAAGATTATCCTATAATTATTATTCAATTGATTTATTATAATCGTCAACTAGTAAGGACTGCGGAGGAGTCGAAAATGTTTTCAGTTTTACGCACAACAATTTACAATGTTGTAAATCGAGCTGAAAAAGAAAATAGACTGAAGTTAAAGCAAGGAGATGGCCGAAAAAATAAGATAAGCAAATGTGCCGAGCGTTTTGTTATAAGAAAAGTGGCTCAGGAGCAGCTAGAAACAAAACCACATCTGTCAGTCGCAAATATAGAAAAGAGATTTTCGTTCGCTATTCTAAAACTTTTCACAGCCAACGACTATTGGGATAATATAATATTTTGTGATAAAACGAATGATAATGTTGTATCACAAGGATGTGCCGTGTAGGGTTTGGCGCAAACCGTTGACGTCTTTAAAACAACAAAACATCATCCCAACAGTAAAATTTGGAAAAGTCAAGGAGTGGGTGACCTTACTTTTACAGATTCAAACAATGGACGCCCATCATTATTTGATCATTTTACGAACACGTTTAATTGAAAGGGGGCGTAGAAATTTGGTTTCATAAAGGACAACAAACCCAACTTAAAATTTTATCAAGAAAATGATCCCAAACATAAGTTACACATGGTGCTGATGTGGCTGTTATACAACAATTCCGGCCACGTCATCGATACACCAGCTCAAAGTCGGGATCTCAATTCTATTGAGAATCTGTGGGTATTTTTGAAAAAATCAAATCGCTAAACCCCAGCCAAAAAATATAAAATCGCTAAAAACATTAATATTAGAAGAGTGGCAGAAAATACCAATGAGTTATGAGTTATGACCTTAAGAAGTTAATAGGTTCAATGAAAAAACGTTTAAAGTTTGTGATATATGCTAAGGATTTCCGTACCAAATATTAAATGTTCTAAATAAAAGTTTTTGATCTTTATACTAAAACCAAAACTGGAAAAGAGTTTTTGTGCAAAGAGTTTATTGACAGTCTGTAAATAAAAACGCATTCAGTAATGTGTGTGCGTGTTTGTATGTATGCATGCATGTTTATGTGCCTAAACACACATCTTCTCAAACAAAAACAAGCATGAAAATAATTTTTTTTGGTTTTCAGATCTTTTTGGTATTTACTGCGAATTCGCCTGAGTAATGAATTAATAAAAAAAACTCCGTTACTCTGTTTATAAATATGTACGAGAGAATGTATACATAGTTTGTTTTGGTATTTAGATCCTTTTGGTGTTCATCATAAATTCGCCTGAGTAATAAAAAACTCCGTTACTCTGTTTATAAATGTATACGTACATGTATATATTCACACACACCTATTCTTAAGGAAACAAGCATGAAAATATTTTGTGTTGGTTTTTTAGGTCTTTTTAATATTTGCTGCGAATTCGCCTGAGTAATAAAAAAACTCTGCTATTCTGTTTACATTCGTTACTCTTTATTTCTGATGAAAATTTCGTAATTTGAGCGCGTATTATTGATGTTTAATTTAAATGTTTGCTGTAAAACAAATAAAATTGCTTCAACGTCAGTCAAGTTTCACATTGTCAAGTACATATACACATACATGCATCGAGAGCATTCATAGCTTCCTTAAGCCTGATGCTCTGTTCATAATTTCGTGCGAAATGCTACCGAAGCCCATATTAAAATAATACGTGCCAAATAAATAATAAATAATGTTGCTGAACTAGAACTCTGTTTATTTTTGAAAAACACACGAAAAGTTTCTAAATGAAAAATGTTTCTGGCAACATTTGTTTTTTTTTCAACTACGAAACAATTATGAGCAGCACCTTTTTCATACGGAAGTGTCAACAACAGCTGATCAACTCAGTATTTGTATTTTTAATTTTGAAATTTGTTGTGCGAAAAAGTAAAAAAAATGTGGCGAAAAGCGCAAATTTGTTGAAAAATAAAAAAGAAAAAATTTAGTGACGCAAAAAAGCGTATCCTAATTTCTGCAGTAAAGAAAAGAAAACTTGTTTGGGATAAGTCCCAAAAGCTACATTGTAACCGCAATGCCATGAAATCGTTGTGGATGGATATTGCTGAAAAGATTGGAAAACTTGGTAAGAAATGAAATATTTGTATGTGCGTATGTATAATTTAACTTTTTCATTATTATTAGATAAAGCATGTATGCAAAACTGGTGAAGTAACGGCATTGCAGCCAAAAACGAAAAGCATCAAACAAATCTGGTAGAGGATGTGACTTGGAGTTCTCTACAGACCAATCTCAGGATCCGTGGGAGTTTTCTGTATAATTGAGAACGTAAGTGTTATTATCCTAACTTATTGTTGCTTATTGCTATTGCAACTTTCGTAAGTGATAAAAATTTTGATTATAGCATCAGTTGCTCACAGCTTTTAAGCACGCCAGAACTGCAGCCCACGCTAGATATTTTATCTGATTGTGAGATGCTCCCTATTACGCCACCGCAGAAAAAAAACGTTTTTAGATATGAGTAGACACCCACTCTTTATTATTCTAAATTAAAACCTTTACACATTTTTATTTTGTTTTGTATTCTTTTAGAAAAAAGCAACAGCTTCACCAATAAATGTCTATCTAAATGAAATGAGAGCAGGTGTCTCAAAGGTGGCAGATGTGATGACAACGTTGGTGGATATGGTAAAACAACAAAACCAAAATAATGTCAACACGCCTTTCCTCAATTATATTAATTCGTTGTTGTTGTTAAAATTACCTAATGAGATTGGCGAAAATGTACAATCAAAGATTATTACCATGCATTACGATCAGATATCTGCTCAAAGGCAATTAATTAGGCAACTAAGCAACTTATTTTTAATATTAAATATTTATAATTTTATTTTTTAAAGCATTTAAATGCTAAAATAGTAATTTTTAAATAGTAAAATAAGAGTTTTTAAATTTTTTCAAGACTGACCACATATGGTATACAGTTAAACAAAAGGCTGAAATAAGAACATATGTACAGTGAAACCTCTCCTAACGGACACCTCCCATAACCGGACAAACTTTGTAGAACCGAGATTTTCCTAAGTTTTTGCATACAAACTGTATTCCCATAGCCGGACACTCTAATAACCAAAGAAAAACTGGAGAAGCTGCAGATGTATATCAGGTAAATAAATAATTCAAGGCCAAGCTACTATCCATGTTGCGTGGATACAAGCCGGAGGATATTTACAACGCAGATGAAAGTGGGCTTTTCTTTCATGCTTTATCTGATGGAAATCTTGCTCTGAGATATGAAAATTGCATTGGTGGAAAATTTTATAAGTAAAGACTCACAGTTTTCTTTTGTGCAAACTTAGCTGAAGAGAAAGAGCTACTGTTAGTCATAGGTAAAGCAGCCCGCCCTCACGCCTTTAAACATCTCCTTGTTTAAGACCTACCAGTGAATTGGTATTTCAACAAAAAAGCATGAATGAATCGAGACATCATGACTGAATGACTGCAACGGTTCAACAAGAAAATGAGATCTTAGAAACGTAAAATTCTCTTCTTAGATAATGCAGCATCTCATCCAATGAAATTAAATTTACCAAATTTAAAAACTTTATGTTTTTGCCTCCAAATGTAGCGGCAGTTTTCTAACCCCTTGATCAAGGTATAATCCAAAATTTTAAGGTTCACTCTTATTTGGGTACGGTTTTCCGTCGACCCTCGTCAAATTTGGTTTGTCCACAAACCGATTTCGGCCATTTGCCATCTTCAGTGTTCTTTTCATACTAGTTGCGTTATATTGTCAGCTGTGTTTATGTAGTTCGTCTTGTTCGTGTTTCCCTTCGTGTTATTGCATTCGTCATTTTCTCTCCTTTTTGCCTGTACCTCTCTCACTTTTTTCGTTTGTCTCTTTTTACCTAACTTGTCCCTCCCTTTTTCATTCCTCTTTCTTCTTAACTAAATCCTTTTACGATCATGCTTGTTGTCCGTTTGTGCTTATGTGTGAACCTATTAGGTTTTTCTTCGTCCCTTTCTCTTATACTTATATGTGACATAATAATCTGTAATTGTACGTTTATGATGTTCTTTATGGCTTTGGTCTTGTGCACCTGCGTAACGTGTTCGTGTTGGTGTAATGTTTGTTTCCCTGTAAAAATGTTCCAATGGTTCAAATATTGTGTCCGAAGCAGTGTTTATTTGTTCATTTATTATCTTCCATCAAATGTTTTTTGTTTGTATATTTCCATGTTTCCTAATACATTTAGTCTCCTTCCTTTGTGCTGTGTATGAAGATTTTCCTAAGTTGTTGCATACAAACTGTATTCCCATAACCGTTGTTTTCATATATCCTGGTGTACATTTGTTGTTGAATATATGGTTCGTTTGATTCTGGAGTTGATTTTGTTTCTCGTAGTTTTCTGTTATATAGTCTCTAATATGTTCCCTAAATCTGAAATTAATTTTTCGTCCTGTTTGCCTGATATAGCTATAATAGCATGTACAAGTTAATTTGCGCACTCCTTGTCTGTCTAGTATATTTGTCTCGGTTGTTTTATTCCGTAGTATTTTGCCTAGGTTGTCTCCTGTTCTGAATGCGGTATTGATGTTGTGTTTTCCAAGGAATTTTGCCAGTTTGTACCTTGATTTTCCCATATATGTCAATGTAGCCCATTTTCTCCTTTCATTCTCCTGTTCCTTGTCCGTTTTAATTTGTTCCTTTATGTTATCTGCGAGGCGCTTTTTGTATCGGTTGTTTTCCGCTATGGTGTATATTGTTTCCATTTGCTTCATATACATTTGCCGTGTTAGTGGTGTTCTCTCGAGTATTGTTATTAACTGCCTGATTGCTGCGTTTTTGTGTTGCTGGGGATGATTTGATGAGTTGTGAGTTTGACGGACGAATAATAAATGAACAAATAAACACTGCTTCGGACACAATATTTGAACCATTGGAACATTTTTACAGGGAAACAAACATTACACCAACACGAACACGTTACGCAGGTGCACAAGACCAAAGCCATAAAGAACATCATAAACGTACAATTACAGATTATTATGTCACATATAAGTATAAGAGAAAGGGACGAAGAAAAACCCAATAGGTTCACACATAAACACAAACGGACAACAAGCATGATCGTAAAAGGATTTAGTTAGGAAGAAAGACGAATGAAAAAGGGAGCGACAAATTAGGTAAAAAGAGACAAACGAAAAAAGTGAGAGAGATATAGGCAAAACGGAGAGAAAATGACGAATGCAATAACACGAAGGGAAACACGAACAAGACGAACTATATAAACACAGCTGACAATAGAACGGAACTAGTACGAAAAGAACACTGAAGATGGCAAACGGCCGAAACCGGTTTGTTCACAAACCAAATTTGACCGTACCCAAATAAGAGTGAATCTAGCCCCGTCGGAAAATCTATGCACATATTTTAAGGTTCACTACAGATGCTTAATATTAAAGCACTTACTTAAAGGTTGATATAGAAAATTCAGCATCAGATCTTGCTAAATCTATTGATGTTCTTAAAGCTTTATACTTCATTAAATCCTCTTAGAATAAAGTTGAACTAGCGACAATACAAAACTGCTTTCGGAAAGCTGGATTCTTAGCAGCTAGTCATAATATTCCGCATTTTGATGCCCAAGATGAATATCCCACTCGCAACGTACGCAAAATTCGGACAATCAAATGGCTTTGACGAATTTTCAAAAGTAAATGAAAGAGAGAGTCTACACTGAAGATGACTGTAGGAGACAGAGTCAGTCTGAAGACACGATATATGTAGACATACCTGATTCCATAAATTCTTATGATTTTGCTACCCTTGTCGCATTCCAACACATTGAAAGTCATTTTGAAACTTTACAGCTCAACTAGAACCGATCTAAGTTAAAGCAGTCTAATCTGAATAAATTTTTCCAACCACCATAGGTTACCCTCTGGGATTGCTTTAATAAAATTAATTTTTGTAAAATAAAATATTTGAAATAATATATCTGTACCTCTTATAAGCGAACACCTCTCATAACCGCACAAAAATACCGCGACGATGAGTCTCCGGTAATGAGAGGTTTCACTGTATATTATTTTTTTTTTTAATAGCCAAAGTTTTTCTTTTAACAATATTTTTTGTAATAAAATCTATTGCCTTACGTATGTACACAATGGTAAGAAAAATGGCACACTCTCGTCAATAGTTGAAGTCTCTCGTCAGTTGCGTGTTATAGCAACAGATAAAATTAGGTCGGCTAGTGATTCTATGACGGTGTTTACAGAATAAAGCAACTAAATATCACAACCTAAATATGAAGAATGAATAAAGATGATGAAAATGAAGATGGCTAGCTTTCTTTAAGACGTTCACCAGATTCCTCAAATCTGTAAAGAACATTTGATCTACAGATAAACTACTTTAAAGACTTGTATTATTTTTACATTCAGCTATGTGATGGAAATCGATCGATTAAAAAACAATAATTTTTGATATTGTGAGCTATCGCTATTTTTGATATAATTATGTTTAATGCTATGGGATCTTCGAACAGTATGCGTTCAAACTGATGAGCGAACGAATATAATCGCGATACGCTGCTCACGCAGCTCCTTCATGTTAACATATTTCTGTTTTATCAACGGTATGTTGAAGCTGCGAAACAAGTGTGTGCGCGTTTGAAGCCTATTTATTTCCGTTAATTAAAAGTATTATTTTTATTTCGCTCTGGATACCTCTGAGGCAGCACTTGTATATCGCTACAGTTTGAAAGCTGCTATGAAATATTTTGCAGGAAATATAATTTTGTATTTTGTTGCTGTTGTTGTCGTAAGTTAGAAATATATGTAACCATTTTTATATTTCTTTATTTTTTAAGTTAAAGTAATTAAATAACTGTAATTTTTATTACTCTCCGAGACAACACTTATATATCATAACAGTTTAAAAGCAACTTTGAAATATTTTAAATCAAGCTTGTTGTTGTTTTCTTTATTTCTTAAGTAATAATTATCAAGTACAAGATCTTTATCTAAAAATTAAATAAATTTTATTTTTATTTCTAAAGTTAAAGTAATTTAATAACTGTAATTTTTATTACTCTCCGAGACAACACTTATATATCGTAACAGTTTAAAAGCAACTTTGAAATATTTTAAGCCAAGCATACTTTTGCTAGGTTTTGTTGTTGTTGTTGAGAGATAGGAATATATGTAACTATTTTTAGTTGTAAACAAATTTGATGGTGTCAATTACAAGGATTCTAAATGTCAGTGGTGCTTTTCACAACTGACAGTGATGACCTAAGAAATCTCACAACCCTAACAAAAAAGTAACAGTTATTTTTCCAGCTGTGTATATGTATATACGTATGTATATACAATGCATATTGCTATAAAGACTCCACCCTTATTTTCAAACGGTATTAATAATCGTTGCTGAGGGTTGTTACTCGTTACTCTAACTAATTATTTAGCTTAATGCTCTCCAGTAAAACTAACGGCGTAAAAATTATGTAAATTACTTTAGCTGTAAGGCAAGTGTCGATTGGTATAAATATTATAAAACTAACGGTAAATTAAAAAAGAATAGAGTTTTTGTATTTTCTAAAACACAGCTTTTGGAAGAATTTTTTTTATTAAATTATTAAATATGTAAATGTCATTGCAAATGTAATTTGTAGCAAATAAAAATCGCTAAGCATACATACTGACACACTAAAGTGAGAAAAATCAATTTATTTGAATCGATTTTTTTTAGCAAAATTAGTAATTAATAAAACGCAAAAACAAAATAAAAAAATTAAGGCAACCAGCACAATGGGTAATAAAATACAGTTAATTGCGAAATAAAAATTAACTATTAAAAAAATTAAGGTGTATAAACTGAATTCGTCGTGTGTAATTTACAAATAGAGATTCCATCTGCTGTTATGCTTGTAAGTGTTTGAAAATATAAAATATTTAATAAAATAAATTAAAAAAAGTAATTAAATAAATCAAAAACTTTCTGATGCAAACCGAATATTTGACAGTGTTTAAGTTTCAAAATACCAAAATAACTGTAAATAATAAAGGATTAGCATTAAACTTTTCGCCTTCAAAATATTGTTTTGCAGACAGTGCTGCCAGCCACCATCGTTTAACAAAATAAAAAAGGAATTGTTTCGTGAAAACAAAAGAATTTATAATATTTCCTTTTAGTTAAAGTGTTCTGCAAACAGACCCAAAAGAACGAAATTACAAATATATAAAATATTTAGTTTGAAAGGCTTACATCATAATTACTTTGTTTTTATTATTAACTAAACTAAAAATTTGAGGTTATGAGATAAATTGATTTGAAACATACACTGTGTTTCACAACTTTAATTCATTATTGACACCACTTATAAAATAGAAATATAGAAATTATTAATGGAATATGATAAGGAGCAAATGTTCAAATAGTGTTAAATTGAATTTAGTCGGTTAAGTTTTAATCGAATAAGGTTTAATCATATCATGTTTGATGGAATAAGATATAATCGAATAAGGTTTGATCGAGAAAAGTGTAATCGAATTAGGTTAATTCAAATTAACGAATAAAGTTTAATCAAATAAAATTTAATCGAAAAGAATTTGACCCATTAGATTTAATCGAATAAGGTTTAATCGAATAAAGTTTAATCGAATATAATTTAATCGGATAAACCTTAATCGAATAAAGTTGAATCGAATAAAGTTTAATCGAACAAAGTTTAATCGAAAAAGGTTTAATAGAATAAAATTTAATCGAATGAGATTTAATGGAGTATAGTTTAATTGAGTAAGGATTAATCGAATAAGGTTTAATCGAACAAAGTTTAATCGAGTAAGGATTAATCGAATAAGGCTTAATCGAATAAAATTTAATCGAATACGATTTAATCGAATTAGTTTTAATCGAACAGGTTTTAATCGAATAGGATATATTCGAATTAGAATTAGATTTAATCGAGCAAGATTTAATTGAAACAGATTGAATCAAGTAAGATTTAATCAAATTAATTTAAATCTAATAAGACTTAATCGGATAAAGTTTTATCAAGTAAAGTTAAATCGAATAAAGTTTAATCGAATAAGTTTTAATCGAATAAGATTAAATTGCTCTCATGTGGGAAGATAACCTAATGCCAGAAACTACAACACTCACAAGAACGAGGCGGCCAATTTGCCAAATTGAGAAATTACGCCAGCGGGATGGAAATTTCTCATGCAATAACTGAATTGTATGGGTGACTTGTGGCGCCGTATTACTAAAACCAAAAGCCACTGATAACAGCATTAGCCACTTGTGGCCACAAAAATTGGTTATATGGTTGAGCAGCGAATAAAATTCACGATGGTCAGATCGTGATAGAGATTAACGTCGGAATTAAGCTGATGGCGGTCTTGTCACTAGGTGAATGATATGCGTCACCAAATAAATATGCAGAAATATGCATATGGAGAGGCTATACGAAAAAAGCTATAAAGCAGCAAACTTTTAAATTTTAAACAAAGAATGGTTAAAGAAGTTAAACGATTATTACCTTAGCGAGAGCGGGGGTAATAAGACTCTTTGATTTTTTTCTTATGGTTCCCACTAAGGCTGCGCTTTTTTCTACAAGTAAGTCAGTTGTTATGTTTCGATCTTGAAGGTATTTGGTTATTGTTTTTATATTTTTCTCTGCTTTAGTTGATCAATTATAAGGTCCAGGCGATAAAAGTGTAATGTATGTGATAAATTTCATGCCAGCGCCTGACCATTTGGCCCTAATCTGACGTTGGTCTTACCACTGAGTTCAGAAAAAACGTCCAACCGCTTCCTAAGACGCATGCATGCGTTAGTTGCTGCACATTGGATGTTAACTCAGCGGCAGCTTTTAAAAGCAACCACCATATAAACCAACAGCCACCACGCAACACCTCGAGGGATCTCACCGATAACTAAAACGGGGCCATGGTCCTATGATTAACTGTTTCCCGTGGCACCAGTGTGTGTATAAAATCATCGGTCGGACTGAACTGTCTCCTGTTAGCCCAGGCGACTGCTGCCGCCTTTTACCGTAGAAAGCACATATCAAGATGGGGAAGAGCTCCATCAAGACTGCCTGCCCCCGTGGGAGCTTAGAAGTGTAATACGTAGTAGAATCTACTGCATAAAATATTTTAGTACCATATTATGGTATACCAAAAGCTATTAAATTCTCAACCGCTCTATTCTATGTGACGACGACGTCGTGAAGATATTTCGTACAATCGTCACGATGCATTTAGTTTTTAGTGTAACATTAACCTTATAAACTTTAATCTTAAAAACTGCAAATACATGTGCTTCTTTCGAAGATGTCAAACGAAAATGATATATTTTAGGCGGTCATAAACTTGATAAACTGAATGTAGTTTCTAATGTTGGTATTTTACTAAACGCTAAATTAATTTTTATATATTCGTTATCGCCTTAAACACTAACAAAGCACGTGCACCTCTTGGAATTATAAAACGCTAAGCGAAGGAGTGTAGTGATCCGTATCGTGATCCATATCTCAAAACATTTTTACATCTCTTTTGGCTCAATAATTTGGTAACCAATATATATATATATATATATATATATATATATATATATATATATATATATATATATATATATATATATATATATATATATATATATATACACAAGTCTATATAAATAGGCATGGATTCGGTGCAAAAACAGTTCTTCTTATTTTGTCTTCGAGGCTTGCAATGGAATCCCTTAATTCGACCATTCTGTAAAAATCCTTTAACCTTTGTTTTGAATATTATAAAAAGAAAAGTCTGTTCAGATTTTTTGATTAGCAACATTACCTTTAATGTAACATATCATCCGATGCGTCTTCTTTTTAATCCATTTACTTAAAGTATTGAGGTGTTTTTAAAAATTTATACTGAATCGAAGGAATTTTATAACGATTTTATTTTTTTTTTTTAATGTTAGATAACTTATTAAACTTGATGTTATAATATTATTTACTGCGTTAATATCTGTAAGGATCTTAAGCTTATAGACTCAAAATAATAATTAAAGTTTTTGAAAAATTATACTTTATAAAATACTACCAATCCCGGCGAATTATTTTTGTTTGTTTTATATTTCAAAAGGAAAAATTTTATTTCATTACAAATAAAAATGAAGTGGAATTTAGTTGAACTTCGCTAAGTAAAAAAAAAGTGAATCTAAATTAAATACGTTATACTTACGTGTCAGCAAATTATCCATTTCATTGAGGTGCTCTTTGGTAAACCAGATTTTTTGTTTTTTTGGTCTGACATTGAATACGGTGCGACTTCTGATCGTGTGATGGTGTAGTGTCTGGTGTATGTGTAGTTATTACTTGTTGCAATTGATTGTGTTGGTGTGATTGATTGGTGTGAGTGATTGGTTGCATTAAAAATCTTTTACCGTGCAAGTCGGCATGAAGTCGCCTTCTCGAATGATATTAGCTCCAAAGAAGAAAATGGCATCAGTTCCATCAAACAATGGTTTCAGTGGCTGTGGTGCTGTAAGTAATGGATCCAGTTTGGCTTTTCCACTTGCGCAGCACAATCCAGCTGCTTCTCTTTTGAACTTTAACGCATTGCAATATTGTCATTGGTCCAATATCTAAATTGTCATCATCACTGTAGTTCGCAGTGGGATCACATCGGAATGCGCCAAGCGATTATATGATGCCGATGATTTTCGTGTGCTCACGCGTTGTCTCAATCGGGCATTTTCTCTTATTATATTTTGTCTTTCCTCGCTTAAGTTATGTGAATACACTTGTTGCTAGCTTGCATATCTTGTGCGGCGGTCGATGTTTGCACGTCGTCTTCTCGGCATTTTGGACTATGGACACACTGGTGAATTTAACCTCAAATGCACGATCCACATAATTTACACAATTCAACTTAAGGACAAATCCCTGCTGTTGAAGTTAAATAAAAATTTGCACAATACGTTGATAGTTTGTTAGGAAACGAATAACTTTAATTTCAATTTCACGTTCGCATGCGTACCTGTCAAACAACGTATCACGCACCGGCGCCATCTACTTAAAATGAAACGTACTTATTTTCGTTAGGGATACTCACACACCATTTCGTATTTTTTTTGGAAAGAGAAATAAAATATCTGTGAAGCTGTTTATGAATCTTTAATAATGGATCTATCTGTCTGTGATATAATTTTAATTTTATCAAATGAGTGTAACTTCATTCGTTAACAACTGCCATGTCAAAGTATTAAATGCGTTGATTTGCCCCTCGTAAAATAAATATACACTGTTCACGTTTTTTAACATATGTATATGTGTAAGCACTGAATGATTTTTATTTTTATATTGTTTATTTTATTTAGCCAACCCCTGCAATTTGCTGTAATAATATTTATTTCTTTTTTGTTTACTCTTTTCGGATAATAGTACTGTTTTTAGCAACTCTGTTTTCTAAAATATATTTTCAATAGGTAATTAAGGTTTGTGTATTTCGCCGCTTTGTGTAACAGATGTGGGCAGATAAGAATGGTGTTTTGATTAGAAAAACGGAAAAAAGGAAAGTGTAATAATTAATTATTGTTTAAATTTAAAACAGGTCAGTATTCAAAAATAAAAATTCAATATTTTAATTAAACATCTAATTACATGCAAATGTTCTGTTACCGATAAGTAAATGAAAGAGAAATCACAAACAGTTTTTATTTGCTGGCTCAAATGTAAGTGGAAGAAAATAGGAATGATTTTTTTTTTGTAAAATTAAGGCTTCTCTCTGGGCCATCAATCTGACATATTCAGTCCTGTGATAATGGTGCCTAGTGCTGGATACGATAATGAAAATGTGATTTCGATTTTCAATCAACAAATAAACCTGAGTTTATAAGTTATAATTCCTTAAGTACGTACAGTGGGTTACAGCTTATTTCAACCAGCCAATTTCATTATCTATTACATTAACATCACCTGCCTAGTAACGGTAAATTTCCAAGCATTTTTTTATAGTTATGTTTTTAATTATTTAAATAAGGTTTTAGAGTGATTTCGGCAGTTTAGTGAACCAGAGGTGCATTTTATTTTATGCAATGGGACGACGAACTAACCATAGAACAAAAAGAATTGGTTATACATATATAATAAGCCATTTTAAAAACGGCCATTCCCCGTCGAAAAATTGCTGAAATGGTGTGCCATATTGATTCTACAGTGCAAAGCATAATGTCTCGGTACGTTCAAGAAAATCGGGTACATGATAAGGGCTGAAAAGCTTCCAAAACAAATTTTTAATAAAAATGTTAAGCGTTATATTGTCGGAAAAATAAGAAAAAACCCAAAGCTATCCGCTCCAAAACTGGCTGTAGAAGGTTACAAAATGAGCTAAAAAAACATGTTGTGCAGAATATATTCGCCGTGTTAAATTTTACTTGTTTAATTTTACTTGTTGTAAATATTTATTTATATTTTTTTTGTGACAAGGAATATCAAGTGCTTTTAATGTTTTAATTTTTTATTATTGAAAATTCTACCGAAAGAAAGAAATCAAATGTAAGACATATTTTTTTTATAATATCTGTAAATTAATTATTATTATTTATTATAGTTAATAAATGTTATTTAAAACGGTTTAACAAAAACTCTTTCTTGATCTGGATTTTCAACAATTTTTTATTAAATTTGACGGAAATTTGTTGAACTGTTTTCCGTAACTTTCGAACTAGTTAAGTAGTGAAGAAGGTATTTTGAACCTTTTATTGAAGAACATAACTGAATGCAGTTAAGAAGTGGGCACGTGCTAAAAATGCCTTTAACTCGTTCCCCTCAAATATCCCACACCAATGAAGCTAATAACCTCAATATGACTGCTGTTCATATTCAAGATGATTCCTCAATTGAAGCTGGTGATAATATAACAGAAATTTCATTAGTCGATCTTCAAGTAGATCTACCATCAAGTGAGAATTTATCCCAAACAAACACACTGTCAAATTAGAACTTATATCAGGTAACATCAAATTTAACTAAAAATATGGAAGCAATGCAACGCCAAATTTATTCCATGCAATCTATGGTATTGTCGATTAATATAGAAATACAAAAGTCCATCTCCTCCTTATCAAATGAATTTAAAAATAGTTCTACGAAAAGTAATGATAATCAAAACGTTCCACAAACGTTTCCTCAGATAACTCTAATACGATTTCGTATCCATCATCAAGTCTAATTTAAAATCTAATCCAAAATTCTCAGGTTTACCAGAAGAATGGCAAACTTTTTATGAATCTTTTAAAACTTCAACTTCTGAGTTTGAGTACTCTGATTTACACAATATAATGAGACTGAGAGAGTCTCTTGTAGGAAATGCTTGCGACACCGTTGATCCTCTTTTGTCCAATTCAAGAAACATTACTTCAATAATCAACATTTTAGCAGAAATGTATGGACGTCCAGAGCAATTAATTTAGTCCCAAATTAAAAAAATTCGTTCTTTGAATCCGTTTGAAGAATCTGATCTCAACTCCCTTATAACTTATGCGATTAAGGTAACCAATACGACAACATTTTTAGAATCGGTTAGCGGAAATCATCACTTAGTGAATCCACTGCTGTTAAGTGAATTAGTATCAGAGTTACCGATTTCAAGACGTCTTCAATGGGCTGATAAATGTTTAA
The DNA here is from genome assembly GCA_030448955.1 of Trichopoda pennipes. Taxonomy (NCBI): domain Eukaryota; kingdom Metazoa; phylum Arthropoda; class Insecta; order Diptera; family Tachinidae; genus Trichopoda; species Trichopoda pennipes. The sequence goes on from JASKUP010000103.1 coordinate 621,774, forward strand.
CTTTGGGACACATGGCCACTATCGTTGATTTTTTAAATTGGCTTAATTGCTTACGAAAAGTTATAAATATGGTAACCGATTCTCTTCCTCAAATTACTGAAGAAACAAAATATGTTTGTGTTTCAGTTAAAATTAAAACGCGTAAACTTTGTGAAAATGAATGTAAATCATTGGCATTTTGTGAATGATTTTTCAAACTTTCTATAGAATCAAGATGGGAAAAAGTAAAAAGTCTAAAAGTTTGTTTCAGTTGCCTTAAAGAAGGACATCAAGCAACAAAATGCTTTTTTAAAAATTAATGCGGACAAAATTCCTGTTCTAGTATTCATCACAAACTTTTACATAAAGACCGTCCGCCTATTTTTGAATCATCCGTAAAAAATAATCAAAATTGATTAAATAGTAATACCTCTATTTAAATAGTAATACCTCTATTTAAGCTCGTCAGCAAGACGTTGATGCTAGAAAAAATGGAATTCTGTTTCAAGTTATACCAGTAAGGTTATATGGACCTAAAAATAGTACAGTAATTTATGCCTTTATCGACGATGGTGCAAATGTTTCAATGATCGATGAAAAAATAGTTACCGATTTGGAAATAGTTGGTGAAAGTGACGTTTTGGAACTTCAATGGATTAACAATCAAGTTACTCGTGAGCACACAAAGGCTATAAATTTAACCATAAGTAGTATAGAAAGTAATTCAAAGAAATACGATATGAGTAATGTATTTGCCACATCTACAATGGACTTGCCACGTCAAAGTTTTAATCCTTCTATGATTTCTCAAGAGCTAAGAGACTCTAAATTCGTTGAAATTTTTCTTCACAACTATGACAACGTAAAACCACAAATGATTGTCAGCCTTGCTCATGCCTTCTTGACTGTAGGCATTGAGTCACCCAATTGGGTGACTATTGTAACTAAGACAAGATTAGGATATATGATATATGGACCAATAAAACAACTTCACAAAAATTTGTATCTTGTCACGCATTTAAATCTAAAACGGAATCAGATTCTTTTATAGAAGTGGAGAATCTCTTGAAAGGATATTTTGGATTAGAAACTTTTGGAATTAAAGTACCTAATAAAACATTGATATCTAGAGGTGATCAAAGAGCCTTGAATATTCTAAATAGTACTACCAAACGAAATGGAGAAAGATTTGAATGTGGCTTATTGTGGCGTGAAACTTTCCTAACATTTCCGGATTCTTACCAAATGGCTCTCAAGCGCTTAAACACTATTGAGAAAAAAATGGCTCAGATTTTGCCAGAGAATATTATTGTAAAATAAGTGAATATGTAGAAAAAGGATATGCGAGAATAATGTCAGAAGAAGAAGCTGAAATTCGTTCAAACTTGCCACACTTTAGAGTTATGAATCCTAACAAGAAGACGCAGCGGCAGAGACTGGAAATTTTTCTTTAAATAAAGCACTTCTATCCGGGCGTGATATTAAACAACCTCTTTTATCTGTATTATTTAAATTTAGACTATCAAAAGTTGCTGTTTGCGGGGATTTGAAAGAAATGTTCCATCAAGTAGTCGTAGCCACCGAAGATCAGTATGCACAACGTTTTCTATGGAGAGATGGACTCTTTAAGCCTGTTCAAACATACGTAATGCAAAGGATGACTTTCGGCGCTACTTGCTCACCAATTATGGCTCAATACGTAAAAAATAAAAACGCTCAAGAATTTGTAGAAAAATATCCAAGAGCGGTAAAAGATAGAGGCTGTTCGAGCGATAAAAGAAATTCACTAAGCAGGAGGGTTTGAGATTCATAATGTGATAACGAACTCGAAAATTGTGGCTAAAGAATTAAATATAGAAAATAATAATGTTACTGTAGACGTTGGAAAAACTATCGAACGAATTTTGGGTATGCACTGGATACCAAATTCTGATATGTTTATATTCGTTCTGAAATTTAATAAAGTTCCAACAGCAGTTCTAGAAATGGAAAAAGTTCCAACAAAGCGGGAGTTACTTTGTATTGATTTTATTGAAAGAGATGTTCAATTGCATATTTTTTGCGATGCGAGTGAGCAAGCTATGGCAGTTGTTGCATATTGGAGAATTATTTTCCCGAATGGAGTAAAAATTTGTTTTATAATAAAAACAAAACATCATGTGCCCCATTACGTTTTCATTCTATACCAAAGCTGGAATTACAAGCGGCAGTATGACAGTTCGATTGAAAGATATGATTCTTAGGTATCATGAAATACGTATAAGCAAAGAAATTTTTTGGACTGATTTACATACGGTTAAACATTGGATACGTTCAGATCATCGGAAATATAAACAATATGTTGCAAATAGAGTTTTAGAAATCCTAAAAAGTTCAGATAAAAATCAATGGCGTTGGTGTTCAACTTTAGATAATCCGGCTGATAAAGGTACTCGATTTGTGGAAGAATGGTCCAAAGTTTTTTTTATCTGAAGAAGTAAATTGGCCAACAGAATGCGGAACATCAAGAAAATATGATAAATCGGATGATGAATTAAAAGCAAAACATTTTGTAATGTTCCTTAGGGGTTCCACTGAAATTATTAATAACATAATTAATCGTTCTTCAAACTATTTAAGAGTTCGTAGGAATCTAGCTTGGATTTTAAGATTTCTTAATAATATTCGCCGAAACGACTGCAAAAAAGCGGAGAACTAATCGTTGAAGAAGAATTGTATGCTGAATTAATAATTTGTCGTCAAATTCAAAAACAGTATATTCAAGAAGAATATATTTGTATGAAAATATCTAAGCCTATTTCTAAGATGAGTGAACTTCGGACTCATAGTTCATTTTTAGATAGTGATGGTGTTATAAGAGTAGGTGGTCGTCTTGACAATGCAACTTTTCTCTCGATATATACTAGAAAACCTATTATACTTCCAAAATCTCATCGTTTATCACAAATTATTTTAGAATACTATCACCAAAGAAATTGTCATCAGAATTCTTCAAAAGTTATATGTGACGTTTTGGATACCATTTATTCGAAGATTATTAAAAAGTGTTGAAAGTAAATGCTTTTATTGTAAAATAGGAAAAGCAAAGCCAGAGTAGCCTCAAATGGGTATTTTGCCTAAGGATCGTGTAACTCCATTCGTTCGAGCATTTTCGTATACTGGTGTAGATCTGTTTGGTCCGTTTGATGTTAAAATACGTAGATTAAAAGCGAAGCGGTGGGTGGCACTTTTTGCTTGTTTAACAGTCAGAGCTGTTCATTTGGAAGTGGTGAATAACTTGACATCGGATTCGTTTGTGATTTGTCTTAGAAACTTTATCAACCGGCGTGGTGTTCCTGTTCAAATACGAAGTGATAATGGAAGAAACTTCCTAGGTTTAAGAAACGAATTAAAAAATGAAGCGAACTTTTTGGATCATGATCATATTACTCGCTCGTTAGCACCCCTTCCGCCAAATCATTTCTTGTTGGGAACTACCAATTCTACCGAAACAACAAGTGAATTCGATAGCAAATCTTTAAATATGCGAAAACAGTGGCGGATACTTCAAAATTTGAAAAACGGTTTTTGGGGACGACGGATCAGAGACTATTTGACTGACCTAAGTCGACATGTAAAGTGGTGCTTCCCTTCAAGGCCTATGTAGGTTGCGGATATAGTGCTCGAATGCGACTTAGACTTTCCCAGATCTAAATGGAGACGTGGTTGAGTTGTAAAAATATATTGTGGGGCTGATGGAATTATACGTTCAGGTGGTGTAAAAACTATAGATGGTATTTTCAAAAGACCTGTGTCCAAGCTAGCAATTCTTGGTTTTGAGACCTAATTGTGAATTTTCTGAGTCAATTCACGGGGGTGTGAAATTGTTAAATTTTACTTGCTTAATTTTACTTGTTTTAAATATTTATTTATTTTTTTTTTCTTTTTTGTCACAAGGAATATCAATTGCTTTTAATGTTTTAAGTTTTCATTATTGAAAATTCTACCGAGAGAAAGAAATCAAATGTTAGACATATTTTTTCTTATAATATTATCTGTAAATTAATTATTATTATTTATTATAGTTAATAAACGTTATTTGAAACGGTTTAACAAAAACTCTTTCTTGATCTGGATTTTCAACACGCCGTGTACTTCGAAATCATGATTTTTAATGGTAGGAGTAGCGAGGAAAAAAGCATTTACTAATAAGAAAAATCAAGCAGCGCGTTTAAAATTCGGTAAGGAGCACATTCCCAAAGACTTAAGCTTTTGGGAGCATATTATTTTTGCAGATGAAACCAAATTTAATCACCCTTATTCTGTTCGGCGACGAAACTACAAGACAACATCGTTTTTTAACGTTTGTTGTACATCCTTATTCTCGTTGGCAATATTGCCATTTATCGATAACTAGTCTTCTGTAAGACAATTTGACATTAATGTCGCCTTAAATTGCCGTTGATATTGTCGTCTGTGATTTTGGTGTCGTGCTGTTATAAACAAAAATTTAAAAATATTGAAAAGAACTAAAAATACAAAATAAAGTATAAAAAATAAAAAAAAAATAAAATAGAAAAGGGAAAAAATTAAAATTACCAATTAGTGGGGACTGTTAGGGAATACCAAATTAGTATTGATGTTGTGTTAAAGTAATGTTGCCTCAAAATCGACGATGATGTTGCCGTCGCCAAACAGGAAAAGGGTGAATAATTATTAACCATAAGTTGGGTAAGTGATATACCGAAATTGCGAAATAATAGGCAGAAGTAAGTCTTCAATACCAAACAGTAATAAATCGTTTCGTAAAATATTTTAGAGGGTACCTACACTTTTGCGGTGCAAATATACGGAGTTACCAGAAAGATTCTTTATTTTTCTGTTGTTTTTGTTTTAATAATAAATAGAAATAAATTAATAAAATACGAATAACAAAATTAATCTTCTTTTTAATTTTCGTCCAAAAATCATAAAAATGTCTGCATATGTTAAGATACCTGTACCTTATGGTGTACACTGTCTATAAACACAGTTTAAAAAGAATACAATATCCCAACACCTTGGAAATTAATCATTAAACAATTAAAAGTACTTAAAAAAAACATTCAGTGGTTCACGTCGGGCAACTGCAATAATTACAGAAAAGTTGCGCAGCTATAAAAAAAATATTTTACATAGTGCAAAATATTTCACTAAAAAGTTAATTCTGCATTATACAGAAAGGTAACAAAATAATTCGATTAATCCTTATTCGCTTAAACTTCAATCTTAAACCTTATTCGATTAAATGTTATTCGAATAAAGCTTATTTGATTAAAACTTGTTCGATTTAACCTTTTTCGATTAAGCTTTATTCGATTAATCCTTATTCGATTAAACTTTAATCGATTAAACCTTATTCGAATTAATGTTATTCGAGTAAGGCTTATTTGATTAAAACTTTTTCGATTTAACCGTATTCGATTACGCTTAATGCGATCAATCCTTACTCGATTAAACCTTAATCGGTTTAACCTTATTCGATTAAATAATATTTGAATAAACTTATTTGATTAAAACTTATTCGATTCTATTCTTATTCAAATAAGCTTAATTTGATTGATCCTTATTCGATTAAACCTTAATCGATTAAACCTTATTCGATTAAATGTTATTCGAATAAACCTTATTTGATTAAAACTTTTTCGATTTAACCGTATTCGATTAAGCTTAATGCGATCAATCCTTATTCAATTAAACCTTAATCGATTTAACCTTATTCGATTAAATGTTATTTGAATAAACTTATTTGATTAAAACTTATTCGATTCAGTTCTTATTCGATTAAGCTTAATTTGATTGATCCTTATTCGATTAAACCTTAATCGATTAAACCTTATTTGATTAAAACTTATTCGATTAACCTTATTTGATTAATCAAATAATTAAGCTTATTTGATTAATTGTTATCAAATTAAGCTTTAATCGATTAAACCTTATTTGATTAATTCATATTCAATTAAACCTTAATCGCTTTAACCTTATTCGATTAAATATTATTCGAATAAACCTTATTTGATTAAAAGTTATTCGATTTAATCTTTTTCGATTAAGCTTTATTCGATTAATCCTTATTTGATTAAACCTTAATCGATTAAACCTTATTTGATTTAAACTTATTCGATTTAACCTTATTTGATTAATCAAATAATTAAGCTTATTTGATGAATTGTTATTAAATTAAGCTTTAATCGATTAAACCTTATTTGATTAAATGTTATTCGAATAAACCTTATTTGATAAAAACTTATTGGAGTTAACCTTATTCGCTAAAGCTTATTTGATTAATTCATATTCAATTAAACCTTAATCGATTTAACCTTATTCGATTAAATGTTATTCGAATAAACCTTATTTGATTAAAAATTATTCGATTTAATCTTTTTCGATTAAGCTTTATTCGATTAATCTTTATTTGATTAAACTTTAACCGATTAAACCTTATTCGATTAAATGTTATTCGAGTAAACCTTATTTGATTAAAACTTTTTCGATTTAACCGTATTCGATTAAGCTTAATGCGATCAATTCTTATTCAATTAAACCTTAATCGATTTAACCTTATTCGATTAAATGTTATTTGAATAAACTTATTTGATTAAAACTTATTCGATTCAGTTCTTATTCGATTAAGCTTAAGTTGATTGATCCTTATTCGATTAAACCTTAATCGATTAAACCTTATTCGATTAAATGTTATTCGAATAAACCTTATTTGATTAAGACTAATTCGATTTAACCTTATTTGATTAATTCTTATTAAATTAAACTTTAATCGATTAAACCTTATTCGATTAAATGTTATTTGAATAAACCTTATTTGATTGAAACTTATTCCATTTAACCTCATTCGATTTAGCCTTATTCGATTAAATCTTAATCGATTTAGCCTTATTCGATTAAATCTTAACCGATTTAACCTTATTCGATTAAATGTTATTCGAATAAACCTTATTTGATGAAAACTTATTCGATTTAACTTTATTTGATTAAGCAAATAATAAAGCTGATTCGATTAATCCTTATTTGATTAAACTTTAACCGATTAAACCTTATTCGATTAAATGTTATTCAAGTAAATCTTATTTGATTAAAACTTTTTCGATTTAGCCGTATTCGATTAAGCTTAATGCGATCAATTCTTATCCGATTAAACGTTAATCGGTTTAGACTTATTCGATTAAATGTTATTTGAATAAACTTATTTGATTAAAACTTATTCGATTCTATTCTTATTCGAATAAGCTTAATTTGATTGATCCTTATTCGATTAAACCTTAATCGATTAAACCTTATTCGATTAAATGTTATTCGAAAAACCTTATTTGATTAAAACTTATTCAATTTAACCTTATTTGATTAATTAAAAAATAAAGCTTATTTAATTAATTCTTATTAAATTAAGCTTTAATTAATTAAACCTTATTCGATTAAATATTACTCGAATAAACCTTATTTGATTAAAAGTTATTCCATTTAATATTTTTCGACTAAAGTTTATGCGGTTAATTCATATTCGATTAAACCTTAATTGTTAACCCTTATTTGATTAAATGTTATTTGAGTTAACCTTATTCGATTAATCCTTATTTGATTAAAACTTATTCGATTTAACCTTATATGATTAATTCTTATTAAACTAAATTTTAATCGATTAAACCTTATTCGGTTAAATGTTATTCGAATAAACCTTATTTGATGAAAACTTATTCAATTTAATCTTTTTCGATTAAAGTTTATTAGATTAATCCATATTGGATTAAACCTTATTTGATTAAATGTTATTCGAATAAACCTTATTTGATAAAAACTTATTGGAGTTAACCTTATTCGTTAAAGCTTATTTGATTAATTCATATTCAATTAAACCTTAATCGATTTAACCTTATTCGATTAAATGTTATTCGAATAAACCTTATTTGATTAAAACTTATTCGATTTAATCTTTTTCGATTAAGCTTTATTCGATTAATCCTTATTTGATTAAACTTTAACCGATTAAACCTTATTCGATTAAATGTTATTCGAGTAATCCTTATTTGACTAAAACTTTTTCGATTTAACCGTATTCGATTAAGCTTAATGCGATCAATCCTTATTCGATCAAACCTTAATCGATTTAACCTTATTCGATTAAATGTTATTTGAATAAACTTATTTGATTAAAACTTATTCGATTCAGTTCTTATTCGAATAAGCTTAATTTGATTGATCCTTATTCGATTAAACCTTAATCGATTAACCCTTATTCGATTAAATGTTATTCGAATAAACCTTATTTGATTAAAACTAATTCGATTTAACCTTATTTGATTAATTCTTATTAAATTAAACTTTAATCGATTAAACCTTATTCGATTAAATGTTATTCGAATAAACCTTATTTGATTAAATTTTTTCGATTAATCCATATTCAATTAAACTTTAATGGATTAAACCTTATTCGATTAAATGTTATTCGAATAAACCTTATTTGATTGAAACTTATTCGATTTAACCTTATTCGATTAATCTTAGTTCGATTAATCCTTATTTGATTAAGCTTAATTCGATTAATCCTTATTCAATTAAAATTTATTCGATTTAACCTTATTCGATTAAGCTTTATTCGATTAATCCTTATTTGATTAAACTTTAATCGATTAAACCATATTCGATTAAATATTATTCGAATAAACCGTATTTGATTAAAATTTATTCGATTTAACCTTATTCGACTAAACCTTATTCAACTAATCCTTCATTTCATTTTATTACAAAATAATAATACGGGATTTATTCACTTTCAAATGCGCTAAAAAAACACGATCGTAACTTTACCACCGTAACGCCTAAAATATGCTTTATTATTTTGTTATCTTGAGTAAACGGTGTTTCAACTTAAATCAATTTCTTTGGCAGCAAGAATATTCTACTTTAACATCACCCCATATTGTTGTTGATGTTATTATTGTATCATTCACTGTAGGCGCCTGCTAGGCTGTGTGTTTTGTTTTGGTGGGTTAGTAGTTGGTGTTTTCTGTTGTGTAATTCATTTCGTAGAATTTCTTATAAGCATGTTGCTGTCTTGTGTGTATAAGATTTCTAAAAAAACTGCACAGTTTGTAAAATGCACAATAGGTCATTTCGTTTACTTTTTCTACTGATAATTACTTTTTTTAAATAATAATAATTCATCAGTTACAATTATTAATGGTTTTTCCGTATTATCTATTTCTTGTAATTATTTTAGAGATGAGCAAAGCGTCCATGACTCGACAGTAGAACACAGAGATTATTCCTCACGCCATGAAGAGGGGCCACAACAGCCACAACAATCTGGCATACAAGACCGACCAGCAAATACGTTGAAACGTTCTGCAACATTACCGGCAAATACAAATAATCCATTACAGTTACGTAATCGTGTCACATTTAAAGTGCCAAACAATAATAGGACACCACGAAATCGAAAATTTCTATTTTCACGTAATAGATTGAGAAGCGATACGAACGAAGAGCAACAAAAACAATTTAGTAGCTGCCTTCAGCAACAACGAGCTGATCATTGTCCACATCAGACATTAGCTAGTAAAATGACTTCTGAAGATCTACTCCAGCCTGGTCATGTTGTCAAAGAACGATGGAAGGTAGGTAAAACGACTTTTAAAGATCAATCGATCGTGCGTCATTTTTCAATAACGTTTTTTTTTTCTTATTTTTTTAAGTTAAATAACACTTTTTTCCCAGAAGTATCTTCTGAGAAAAGTAGCTTTTGACAAAAGCACTTTTCGACAAAAATCTTTTGCAAAAATTAATTTTTAGGACCTCGCGACAAAATAGCTTTTGGCAAAAAAAAGTTTTGACAGAATTACCTTTTTATAAAAGTATGTTTGAGAAAAGAACCTTTTGGTAAAAGTACTTTATGGAGAAAAGTATCTCTTGCCAAAAGTAGCTTTTAAAACAAATAGCTTTGAACACAAGTACCTTTTGATAAAAGTACTTTGTGAAAAAAGTACCCTTCGACAAAAGTAGATTTTGAGGCAAGTGCCTTTTGATAAAAGTACTTTCGCCTAAAGTATGTCTCGATAAAAGGATCGTTTGACAAAAACTACTTTTTGATAAAAATGCCTTTCAAAAAAAGTACCTCTCACCAGTACCTCTGCCAGAAGTACCTTTTGATAAAATTGCTTTTTTCATTTAAAAAACATGCGGCCAGAAACATTTCAGAATTCTAGTTCAACAACATTATTTCTTATTTATTTCGCACGAAATATTTTTATACCAGGCTAAAAGCCTGTGAAACCCAGGTGTCTGAAAATGCTGATCCACAGCGTTTTCACTTACCTAGATTCCCCTACCATCGCTTTTTAATTTTCATCGAGGCTATGCATTGTATTTTCGCAATGAAGTTGTGTACCAGTGCCAGCAACCATTTGGCACATATGACCCCGAATTTAGCTGTCTCTGGGTTAAATTCAAGATCAGGACACATCTGCATTTCGGGTTTCTTTATAGAAGTCAAAACACTGGAAAGGACAAAACCTTAGCTGACTTCGATTCTCTTTCCGACTTCATATCGTATGTGGAATAAACTTCCTCCAGAGGTAATTCCTGTCACTTAAAAAAAAAAACAAAAATCGCATAAGTATTAATCGAATAAGGTTTAGTTGAATAAAGTTTTATTAAATAAAGTTTAATCGAACAAGCTTTAATCGAATAAGCCTTAATCGAATAATATTTAATCGAAT